>JAKOOJ010000013.1:20201009-20206009 GCA_022577455.1 Arizona elegans | reverse complement strand
TTCATTTTCTAGGAGTGGGGTGGGTTTTAACTTCCAACACAACAATACGTTGGTAAAGTCATTTTTCTTCCACCGAGCTTCACCTTGCTAAGGAACTCATGGCTGGATGTAAAATATCTTTCACTGGCCGTGAACCAGTGATGGGTTCCTCCTGGTTCGGCCCGGTTTGGCAGAGCCAGTAGCGGTGACGATATGATGTCACCGAACTGGTCCTCTTTGTTCGGGAGCTGGGCCCTCCCACCCCCCCTCATTATTCTTACCTTTTATTTGGCCCCAACCCCAATCTATTCGCTGCCTCCCGAGTCCCAGCTGATTGGCTAGAAGGAAAAAAACTCTTGCCGCGGGGCTTCAAAGGGTCGCCCTACAGCTGATCAGTGTTAAAAGGCAGTGCGGTGGTAGACCGGTGCCTCCAAAAACAAATGGGTAGACCGGTGCCTCCAAAAATAAATGGGTAGACCAGTGCCTCCAAAAACAAATTAGTAGACTGGTGCCTCCAAAAACAAATGGGTAGACCAGAACGCTCCAAGAACAAATGAGTAGACCGGTACAGCTCTGCAAGCAGTTAAAAGCCTGGTAGACCAGTACCTCTGCTAAATCCTAAAGAATTGTCACATGACCACCAAACCACACCCACAAAATAAGCCACGCCCACAGAACCGGTAGTAAAAAAATTTAGAACCCACCCCTGCCGTGAACACACTGTATGTTTACCCAACAGCTTCTCGAAGTTTTGTTCCCTGTTTTCCTACGTTTAGGAAATGCCCTTTCTGACTTTTCAACTTGAGCAAAAAAAAAAAAAAAACATCCAACAACCGAGCTAACTCTTTAAGTAAGGCTTTGGTCTTTTAAATTGACTTTTCTTCCTTAAGCCCTGCAGGATTCTTGGAGGCTCACCAGTCTTCAATAGAGCTTTTATGAGCCTTTAGTGGTTTAAGACAAAACTAAATTTGCCCTAATCTCTCTTAAAACTCACAAGGCCTTTTCTGCCCACCACATTTGTTCCCTCCAGATTTCTTATTTTGCAGCTAGACTTGTGCCTGCCTTTTCGTACCTAAAATCCACTTTTTTTAAAAAAATAAATAAATAACAACAACCTCAATCTTTGGTGTTGATGCGGTGGGGGCAAAATAAGGAGGGGGGGGTAGAGATTATTGTTTTGTGCCATTCAAGTGCCCTTTCCTACAAAAAATCAATAGGCTGGTTCATTGAATGTGCAAACATAGCTGGGAAACTTTTCCTGGATTGGAACACACTTGAAACCGAAAGTTAAAAGAAGGATGGATGCTTGGGAGAATTTCCTACATGGAGAAACATCGTAGTATATCTCGTGCTCCTCTCCACGTGCCTTCAGAAAATGTTCTCATTTTGCCTTACTTTCAGAATGAATAGAATAGAACAACAGAGTTGGAAGGGACCTTGGAGGTCTTCTAGTCCGACCCCCTGCTTAGGCGGGAAACCCTACACCACTAACCACAAATGGTTATCCAACATCTTCTTAAAAACTTACAGTGTTGGAGAATTCACAACTTCCGGAGGCAAGTTGTTCCACTGATTAATTGTTCTAACTGTGAGGAAATTTCTCCTTAGTTCTAGGTTGCTTCTCTCCTTGATGAGTTTCCATTCATTGCTTCTTGTCCTGCCCTCAGGTGCTTTGGAGAATAGCTTGACTCCCTCTTCTTTGGGGCAGCCCCTGAGATATTAGAACACTGCTATCATGTCACCCCTAGTCCTTCTTTTCATTAAACTAGACATACCCAGTTCCAGAAACCGTTCTTTTAGCCTCCAGTCCCCTAATCATTGTTGTTGCTCTTCTCTGCACTCTTTCTAGAGTCTCCAACTCTTTTTTACATCATGGCGACCAAAACTGGATGCTGTATTCCAAGTGTGGCCTTACCAAGGCCTTATAAAGTGGTATTAACACTGTACGTGATCTTGATTCTTGAAAATTGACTGGGTGACTTTGGGTCCGTCACTGTCTCTCAACCCAACCAACCTCACAGGTGTTGTTATTGTGGGGAAAATAGGAGGAAGGAGTATTAGGTATGTTCTCAGCCTTGAGTTATTTATGAACAGAATAAAGGTGGGGTATAAAACAAATACATCAATAAAATAAACAGCAATGGAAGCCAGCTGTTACCCAACATTCTTCTTACTAGCCTAGATTTCTCCTTGCTGGAAGATGTTTGATGATGAACATCCTTCCAGATATGTATACCAGAGGTGGTATTCAGCCGGTTCTCACCGGTTTGTGCGAACGATTGGAAATTTGGCCAAGGTCGCCAAACTGGTAGCGATGGCCGGCTGGCCACGCCCCTAAACCGGTCCTCTGGTTGCCACTCGCTCGGCCCGCCCACCATGTTCATCGCCGCCATGTTCTTTGTGCATGCGCATCCCATTGCCTTGCAAGTCCAATGGGATGCGGATGCGTGTTCGCAAAGAACATGGCGGCAATGGCAGCAGCTTTTTCCGCGACCTCCGGTACTTCTCAACAGCCTGCAGCTAGCCATCGCCTCTTTGAGAACGATGCCTGGCTGGTGGCTGCCAAAAACTCTGGTCAGCTTGCCTTCCAGACTCTGGACCAGCCGCTGTGGAAGGTAAGCAGCCCGAACAAAGAGACGGTGGTGAGGGAGGAAGTGGGGCTAGGGCCCAGGCTGCTAAAGGAGGGGACACCGGGGCGACTGGCGAAGGGAGGGTGGGGGTAGATAGGTGGAAATTCCAAAATTTTTCCTACCTTTTCCTGTAGGCGTGGCTAAGTGGAGGGGGTCATGTGACAGAGTGAGCATGGGTGTGAGTGACGTCAAGTTGGCCACACCCACTCAGTCACATGCCCCCCCCAGCTAGCCACACCCTCCAAAACAGTAGTGGAAACTTTTGAAACCTACCACTGATGCATCCCTTTTTTGCCTCCTGGAAATCCTACCCCGTTTTTCAGCTCCATGCTTGTTTAGAGAAGTGGGATCGGTAACAAATCATTAAAACTCTTCCCCAGAGAGTCCAACCGCAGGCCAATACCAGCATCTAAAGTCGGAGCGATGGCTGCTATCAAGTGAGGCTCTACCCGTGGAGAATAAAGCCTACGGAAGTGAAGCATTTCTGCAGGCAGATGGGAAGAAAATCAAAGGATATATATTGGCAGAGCTAGGAATATATTTCCTCTCTTTTTGCTCCTAAGAAAATGAGGATGTAACTGTTAAGTAGAGAGCTATAGTTCAGATTCACCGGAGCAGAACATATAAACAAGTCCGATGCCTGAGCAAAGACATTCATGTAGGCGCAGGTCGGGGGGTTCCTGTTTAATTCATGAGGAGGGGGGGGACTCGGCATAATTCACAATTAAGGCTCAGCCAACAAGCTTTCATGTTTCCCTGTTGCGCTTCCTCAACTTTGTGGTGGCGCGTCAACAGCTCCACCAGCTTTCCTAGGAGGGCCTGTGGGGAAAAGGCAGGATTTGTATATTAGTCAGGAGTTTATGAATTATGCAGCCACTGTTGGGAAACCAAACAGAGCTGGCTGCTGCAACCAACCAGCCAGTTCCAGAAACAGAAAGATGAGAGAGCGAGAGAGAGAGAGAGAGAGAGAGAAAGAGGATTGCATCCTATTTATTTTGGTGTGTTATTAATTTGCTGGGAAAACGCACAAGCCCGTGCTTGTGTTCGAGGAGGAAAGAGGAGGTAAAGCTGAGGACGATGGGGAGATTATCCCCTTCCCTGGCTCTTTTGGAAACCTTTCAAAATAATTGGAGATGTTGGGACGTCTATGGAAGCAAGGGAGTGCTTAAAAGCAGACACACACAAACACACAAATACATCAGGAGTGGGTTTCACTTACCTTTGCTACCGGTTCGCTCCCATGCACACAGAGTGTATTTGATGATGTCCAGGTGGGTGGACGGAGCCTCCCACCGCTGCTGCTACTGGTTTTCCCGAACTGGGCCGAACCGGTAGCAATCCACCACTGAAATACATCTATCCTCTCCAGTGGTGAAATCCTCCAATGGTCGCCACCAGATCGCCGCCCTCACATGCGCAGTGAGCACCAGACCTGAACTTTGTCAGCATTCTGATGCTGCCATAAAAAGGAGGAGACGAGGCTTGACTTTTCACCTACTTATTTTCTCTGTAGATAATATCCCCTAGGAGATGGGATGGGAGGAGGACATTCCTGTGGGCTGAGGTCAGAAGCTGGGGAGACTGACTTGGAAGATGGCCAATGAGAAGATGAGAATTGGGGAATGGAAAGGAAAGGGTTTGGGGAGGTCAGAGGGTTAGTATCGGCTATGACGAAGTCAGGACCAGATCTGTCGTACTCAATAAATGGAATATTTCAGCAAAGATTAATTGTTTGGGAGTGCAATTTATTTGAGATGACATCGAAACCTGACACACTTTGCATGCTCAGTCCATACCAAATGCGCACTTTTGGATTTCCTGCTTTTTTAAAAAATACTTTTTAAAGCATTTTTAACTACCAGTTCCAGCGAACCGGTAGTAAAAAAATGCTTAAAAAGTTAAAAAAAAAAAGTTCCGAAGATCAGCTGAGTGATACGCGATCATCGGAACTTTTTCTTTTTTCTTTTTTACTTTTTAAGCATTTTTTTAACTACCGGTTCGGGGCGAACCAGCCTGAACCGGTAGCATTTTGTCCCTGATCCTCTCTGAACTGGCACTCAGGGGAACAAAATTCCAGAAAAGTTTGGATTGATAGCATAATTTGTAGCTCAGGGTTAACACCAGACCAACAATCAAGAAGTAAACAAGACTCCAATCAAGGAATCACCAACTCGGAGAAACAAACAACGAAGAGCAGCACAGTCAAGGAACCAATCAGAACACTCCCATCAACATTGACAGGTAAGTCACTTACATACTCCCTTCTAGTACTGATGATGTTATCTAGGTTGGTTAATGAAACGTCTACAAGAAAACCATCAAGCTCAGAGAGCACCAAAGACCCCGCAGTCCTCCTCTTCCTCCTCCTCCTCCTCCTCCTCCTCCTCGTAT
>JAKOOJ010000013.1:20193509-20196009 GCA_022577455.1 Arizona elegans | reverse complement strand
GCGCAGTCCAAGACTTTTTTTTTAATTATTAAGTCTTTTGAGGGTATATTTGTGTTTCTCCAACACTGTGCAAAGGCCAGTCTTGCCACCGTTATTATATGTAGAATAATGTACGTTGTTTTTTTGTTGTATTTCTCTTTCGTTATCCCTAGAAGAAACAGTTCTGGAGTGTATTCTATTTGGATGCCAGTTAATTCCTGTAACCAATTTTGTATTTTTTTCCAATATTTTTTCGATTCTGGGCATAACCGCCATACATGAAAGAAGGTACCCTGCTTTTGTCCACATTTCCAACAATTTGGAGTTACATTTGGATGTATCCAATAGTGAAGGGAGCAATGATAGCCTGGATAAAAAAAAAAAAAAACGCAGAACATAACATCGAATTAGAGGATTGGGAAACGATTTGGAACAGAAATTATAAAATAACAAATTCAGTAAAATATAAAGAAAATCAATACAAAACGTTTTATCACTAGTATTTGGCACCTTCAAGATTGGCAAAGATATATCCGAAAAGAGACTTGATGGTTAGCAACCACCCCTTCCTAGAAGAATGAAATATTTTAGGAAATATTAAAAAGGCAAAGTATTATGTTTCCCCTAAAGGAAAAAGAGAAATCTTAAGGGAGACAGAAACCGAGAGCTTCAGCTCTCTGCCCCCCAGCAGATATTTGGTGCCCATTGAGAAGGCCTGTGCCAGCCTATCTACAAAACAAAAAAACCTTCAGCTCCAGGGTGATGGGATTAAGACATGACCCTCCAGGACATTATAGGATTATCTAGCAGTAGGGCTCACTGCATTACAAAATCACCTGGGTTCATTGCATCAGCCCAAGGCTCAACCAAACTTGATTCAGACAAACATGACTCTACATGGGACAGCAACCAATAGAATGCATGCTCTTGCCACAGGAACAGGAAGCTCAAGTTCAAAGTCCAAGAGAGGAAATAAATACCTCTCACTCTCCACTCCATGTGTTCAGATGCACCAGGACCATGTGCTTGGTGGTTCTGCTTTACCATTAAACCATCTTTCCAATCAGCCTCCCATGTTTTCAGTGTCTTTCTCCCCACTTCGAACTGAACCACATGGATTTTTCTTCCAGTAATGGAACTGGGAGAAGGTGTAACCTTCCTTGCAAGCTTTATCTGAATACAGCCCCTTTGGCAAGGTGTAATGGAAGCTAGATTTTAAGAAATGGGGACCATTCCCCACCCCACTATTCTGTAGGTTTATTCTGTCCTGCCTTTTAACGTAGTTCCTGGGTTCTGATTTCAAGTGAAGAGCTTATGAAACGGTGCAGAATCCAGCGATATGTGCTCTCCAAAAATGTGGAGATCTTGGGGTTTGTACGAATGTTGCAAAGACAGAGCTGCTCGTTTAGATGAAAATGATGGACCTGGTTATCTACGGGACTGCCTGCTACCACCAATAGCCTCCCACCGGCCAGTACGCTCCCATAGAGAGGGGCTCCTCTGGGTGCCGTCGGCCAAACAATGTCGGCTGGCGACCCCCAGGGGGAGAGCCTTCTCTGTGGGGGCACCTACGATCTGGAATGAGCTCCCCCCGGAGATACGGAGGATCCCGGATCTGCGCACCTTCCGCCGCGCTCTTAAAACATTTTTATTCCACCAGGCGGGCCTGGCCTAAATCTTCTCCCTTTTAAAATTTTAAAATTTAAATTTTAAACACTAATTTTAAATTGTTTAATTATGGGATATTTTTAAAATTGAGCCAAATTGTTTAATCTGTTTTAATCTATTTTAAATTTTGTATTTCTGTGTTTTATCTTTTGGCTGTTCACCGCCCTGAGTCCTTCGGGAGAAGGGCGGTATAGAAATCTAATAAAATAAAATAAATAAATAAAATAAATGTTTGTGGGTGGGTTTTACGGAGGCACAATCTGCTTCAGCGTGGCACAGGAAAAAAAGAACAGGAAGATGATTCTCTGCCTGATCAAATCAAGGAGGGTTATTTTGCGAGGTACAAACACATGCACACTGGGCCAATGGTCTTTTTTGCCCCGCCGTATAAATGAGACGATAAACGAAAGAATTAAAGGTTAACTAAGAGAAAAGATGTCCACGGATGAGGGGCAAGAAGCATTCAGTTTCTCTTTTCCTTTTTTTGGCTGCATTGCTTATTTCAGTTGCAGCTGAAACTCTCCTTGCAAGGTGATTTGCATTTTGAATCAAAAGGGAATGGCTGCATTTTAGATACCTGCAGATTCATTGTTGTGGTCCACCAGCAACCTGTGGAGCTGGCAGCGAAGTCAGACAGTGAGGAGGCTGGGCCAGTCCTGGAGTCTGGGGAAGGCCCGGATGAGGGATCTGCATCGGAGGCAGAGATGGGGCCAGGGGACGGACTCCAGAGCCTCCAGAGTCGGACAGCAGAGAGGCAGAGGAACAGGAGGAGCCTGTTCCTAGTGTACGCATGCTCAGAGCTATTTATTTATTTATTTATTTATTTATTTATTTATTTATTTATTTATTATTG
>JAKOOJ010000013.1:20188509-20191009 GCA_022577455.1 Arizona elegans | reverse complement strand
GGGGGTTTCTTGGGGGGTTTTATGTTGTTGGTTTTTAATGCTGGGCACCACCTGGAGTACCCATGTATGAGTTGGGCAGTCATAGAAATCTATTTACTATGGATAAATAAATAAGAGAGACAGTTTGAACTGATGGTGAAGGCCTAGAGATCAGGAAACGGTGAATTCTAGTCCTACTTTAGGCATGAAAGCCGGCTGGGTGACTTTGGACCAATCATCAGGAGACTGTGAGTTCTAGTTCCTCTGTAGGCATGAAAACTAGCTGGGTGATTTTGGGCCAATCACTAGGAGACTGTGAGTTCTAGTTCCGCGTTAGGCATGAAAACCAGCTGGGTGACTGTGGACCAATCACCAGGAGACCGTGAGTTTTAGTCCCGCCTTAGTCATGAAAACCAGCTGGGTGATTTTTTCCCCCCTTTCCTTTCGGACCTTAAACTTCCTCGCATCATTGCTTCTACTCACACATAAGTGTTTTCGCTAAACTACAAAGACAAGGATTGCAACCAAAATCATCCCAACTGCACCCACACAAAAGAAGCAAACGGTGGGCATAATGGTTAGTTTGTCACTCAAGAGTAAAGCACATACCTTCCACCCCAAAAATTCAAAGAATGGAAAACTACGACTGCCGTCAAGAGAAGGAAATTAGAATATTTAGGACACATCACACGTAACTAGAACAAAAATCAATTGTTTTAATTATAAGGAAAAGAATGGGGAGGGGGTGGCATTAGCACTGGAAAATGCAGCATATCCTGGTTGAAAAAAAAAATCTTTGGATATGGCAAAAAAGAAGAACACGTCATAAAATTATGGGGACTTTGGACCAAGTAGTTCAATCATTGCTATTTATTTTTATGATTAAATCCTTACATTCTTGCACTGTTGCTGCGAGAGACCCCATCTGTTCTGACCTAGGCTTCCTTACAAAGCATAAAGCACAGTTTTAGTCCCAGCAAACCTCTTTAATTCATACGGCTGTGAATTATTGTCAATCACAGTCCGAAAGGCTTCTCAAACAGTCTTTCAGAGGAGTGTTTACAAACACCCACCTTATCTCCCTTGGAATACTGCCAGAGAACTAATTGCCAAACGCAGGGCAAGGCCAAACTTAGCACAGAGTCAAAGAGAACTTTCCAAAGCTTTTACCGACCGGATGAACTAATTGCTTCCTGCCAAAGCTCACTCCTCTTTCATGTCTTATGGGAGGGGCCAATCATCTCCAAGCCTTACTCCCAAATCAACCCTGTTTTCTTAATTGTTCCTGTCTCCTGGCAGCTCTGCGCATGGACACACTGGGAACAGGCTCCTGCTGTTCTTCTGCCTCACTGATGTCAGGCTCCAGAGGCTCTGGAGGCAGCAAAGAACTACCAGATGGCCTTGGCCCCCTCTCTGCTTCCAATGCAGAGCCCTTGTCCCAGCCTTGCCCAGATTCCAGGACTAGCCCACATTTAGGGATGGGTTCTACTTACCTTTACTACCGGTTCACAATGGGGCCATGTGCACTCTTCTGCACATGCGCAGAAGCGTTCTGATGACATCGGGGTCAGTGGGTGGAGCCTCCCGCCGGTTTTAGTACCGGTTCTATAGAACCGGTGCGAACTGGGGGCAACCCACCACTGCCCATATTCCTCCTCAACCTCCTCAGTGTCTGAATCTGCTGCCAGCTCTGCTGGCCGCTGGCGGGCCATAACACCACCTTCCAAGCTCCCTGTCTCGATGCAGTTGGGAATTTTCACTTATTAGAGCGCAAAGAGGGCTCTGCAACTTGTTCCTTGGAAAAGTTTCATATTCAGCTCGTTTTGCCTTTTCTTCCAGATTGGAAGAAGACACAGCCCTACCGTTTTTTTTTTTTAACGTGCTATTTTTAAACCAGCCTTCTCTCTGTTGCACAGGCTGCTATAGGTTACTGAACTAAAATTTACCTAACCCATATGCTGCCGAAAAGAAAGAAGAGAAAGCTTAATTGGCATTTGAGGGGGAGGGGGAGTGAATCTAAACTTACTCGCATCCTTTTGCCATTTAGTGCTTCTATTTTTATTTTTAAGCCTCATGTTGTCGGAGAAGCAACTTTTAGCGGAGTCGTCGGTGCAAATGATTTTAACTCAACGGGAAGGGGAAGTCGCTGAGTTGACCTTGGCCGCATGTCCTTCAAAAAAACCTTGACTATGTGTCAGAATGGTCAAACAATTGGCAACTCCAAATCTCAGCCAACAAATGCTCTGTCTTACACATTGGCAAAATCAGAACACAAAATACAAGCTGGGCGGATACGATCTCGTAGACGACCCTCACTCTGTCAAGGGCCTTGGAGTACTCATCTCTAATGATCTAAGCATCAGAGCTCACTGTAACAACATTGCCAAAAAGGCATTAAAAGTTGTTAACCTAACCTTGCATAGCTTCTTCTCTGGTAATATTGTACTGCTAACTAGGGCATACAAAACCTTTGCTAGACCAGGAAACGCTGTATATCAGATCACTGAAATGTCAGGAAACC
>JAKOOJ010000013.1:20045673-20188409 GCA_022577455.1 Arizona elegans | reverse complement strand
CCTCCCCCCCCCTCCTCTCCTCTCCTCTCCTCTCCTCTCCTCTCCTCTCCTGCAGCTTCTCTTCTCTTCTCTTCTCTTCTCTTCTCTTCTCTTCTCTTCTCTTCTCTGCTCTGCTCTGCTCTCCTCTCCTCTCCTCTCCTCTCCTCTCCTCTCCTCTCCTCTCCTCTCCTCTCCTCTCCTCTCCCGCAGCTTCTCTTCTCTTCTCTTCTCTTCTCTTCTCTTCTCTTCTCTTCTATCCTCTCCTCTCCTCTCCTCTCCTCTCCTCTCCTCTCTTCTCCTCTCCTCTCCTCTCCTCTCCTCTCCTCTCCTCTCCTCTCCTCTCCCACAGCTTCTCTTCTCTTCTCTTCTCTTCTCTTCTCTTCTCTTCTCTTCTCTTCTCTTCTCTTCTCTTCTCTCCTCTCCTCTCCTCTCCTCTCCTCTCCTCTCCTCTCCTCTCCTCTCCCGCAGCTTCTCTTCTCTTCTCTTCTCTTCTCTTCTCCGCTCTGCTCTGCTCTGCTCTACCGTCCCCACCCCTTCTCTCCTCTCCTCTCTCCTTTCCATCTTTTGGAATAAAACTAGACACTGCAGGGCTGGCCAGGTTGACGCCCCTGAAGGCCAAAAAGAAAATGAACAGAGTCAGGGGCAGGTTCCAAATCCCATTGCTACTGGTTTGCTTGTGGGCGCATGCGCGGCACTTCTGCGCATGTGCGGAAGCGTCCGGGTGGGTGAGCAGAGCCTCCCGCCACCACTACCGGTTTGCCCGATCCGGTGCGAACCAGTAGCAACCCACCCACTGAACAGAGTACAAGCCACAAAGATGCTGCAACACAGTTAAAAGTTTGGAGGACAACTGAATAGTCACAGCAGATTAACTGAATTTACCAAACCCAAATCCAAAGCGGTGGAAAGGAAGACCGTGCATTTGACAGTCGAATGGATAAAAGTCTGCGGTGTTCCCAAACTTGCTTTAAGGGGCACAATAAACCAAAGACATTCTCAAATCCAGGTGAGCTTCGTGGAAGAGCATTTGAAAATGGCAACTGAGCAAGCCCAACAATTCACAATGAACTTCTCCACTGCATGCTTATTGTTGCAACAGATGCCATTAAGGAACAGATAACCAAAATAGAATTTATAGCCTTGGGAATGTTGTCACTGGAAAAACTAATGATACAGCACATGAATGATTTCAATAAAAAGAAAGTAGAAATTTGCCCATTAGAAGAATGCTGGGCAGCCTATCTGTATAAATGAAGATTGAGTTGCTGGGAGGTTTAGGAGCAGCAATAAGGGGAAGTTGGAGGCTGAAGCAGAACTTACAACTTCAAACTTTTTTTTTCTTTTAATGACCCTGTAATCCTTTGCATCGAGGGGGGTTGGGATGACTAAATGGAGCTGAGGGTTCACTGGCCGGATGCCCTTCCTGACACCTACGCAGGGTTCACAGCAGATATTTTCTCTTCGCACCCAGAGAGAGAAATATCTGTCACTACCTAGGATTGTGTTGTGATCTAGGCTCACTTTGTCATTACAAGACACAATTTAGCCTTAAACAAACCTATTTTATTATTACTTCATTCCCAGCTTAGTCCAAATTAATTCCAAAACAAGTCCTTCAGAAAAAGTCCTTTGGCTTATCACAAACCTTTATCTTCTTTGGCACTGTGCCAAAGGCCTTTTTTTAGCAACGTGCCAAAGGCCTTTTTTGGCAAAGCCCCATGAAGTTCAGAAACAAGAGATGCTGACTGGAAAACAGATTTAGCAATGTTGCTTTTCTACAAAGAGCCCAACAGCTTTTGCTGCTCTTTTAAGCCTTATGGGAGGGGCCAATCATCTCCTGGCCTTACTCCCAAGTCGTCCTTTTTGCTTTAGCTGCTCCTGCCTTCTGACAGCCTTTCTCATACGTGCACTAGGAACAAGCTCCTCCTGTTCCTCTGCCTCTCTGCTGTCCGACTCTGGAGGCTCCAGAGTCCGCACATCACTCCCAGATGGCCCTAGCCCCATCTCTGTCTCCAATGCAGACCCTCATCCGGGCCTTCCCCAGACTCCAGGACTGGCCCATGTTCCTCCCCAGCCTCCTCACTGCCCGACTCCGCGGCTAGCTCCGCGGGCTGCTGGCAGGCCACAACAGATTAAACTCACAGCCTCCTGATTGTAAGTCAAGGGCTTTACCTCTAGGCTACCACACCACTCACTCACATCTTCAAAATATGACCTGAGAAAAGCAAAATGGTGTATTATGATGCATGTACATTTGTGGCGTCTCAAAGGTACTTTTTTTCAAAAGGCAAGTGGACTTCCTCGTTTTTTTTTCTTTGAAAACATTTCACTTCTCATTCAAGAAGTGTCTTCCACTGCAACTGACTGGAGGAAAATGGAAATATTTATATTCTTTTCAGTTACCTAGTTGGTTAGCTATCTGAGAGTCATTGAGGCCACCTGGCAGTTTATATGTACCCTCAGAGTCACCTGAATCAGAGTGCAAATGGGTGTGGAACCTTCTTGGAACTGCTAAAAGCATTGTGCTGTGGACAGGAGACAGGTGATAGCACCTCCCTTCCCTTCCCTTCTATTGAGGGAGGGCTGTTCAATTTTAACATAAATGGCCTCTTTGGCCTCTCTTTCAAACAGTGGTCCCCTTTATCAAGAATGTGGACCTTGCTGTCTTCAGAAGAGAGACCTTCAACTTTCTAATGCAAATGGAATAGACATTTACAGTAGTGCCCAAAATTGTGGAAACCTTTTGGGGAAAGTGTATTTTTGAGGTTTGATGGCTAATAACACCTCTTTCTTTTTTGGAGTTTCAAGATAATCCTATTCCACTGCTGGAATGGCCTGGGAATAGCCCAGACCTTCTTAACCCAATTGAAAATCTACGGAGCCAACCAGAGGTGAAATCCAGGTTTTTTTTACTACCGGTTCTGTGGGTGTGGCTTGGTAGGCATGGCAGGGGAAGGGTACTGCAAAATCTCCATTCCCACTCCACTCTGGGGCCAGCCAGAGGTGGCATTTGCCAGTTCTCTGAAGTACTCAAAATTTCCGCTACCGGTTCTTTGGACTACTCAAAATTTCCGCTACCGGTTCTGCTGGATTTCACCCCTGGAGTCAACTAAAGCAACTTGCTAGTCAGAAGCGATCCAGCAATAAAATCCAGTTAATAGAAGCAATCCTTCAATCTTTGTTTCACATTACAACAGCTGCAGAACTCAAAGACTTGGTTTACTCCATGGGAAGATGTTGTAAGGCCGTAGTTCATGCTAAAGGTTACCCAACTATTAACTGACATGGGGATCATTTTTGTATATCTCGTTTTTTCTACGTGTTTCACTTTTGTTCTTTATACTGCAACTGCTATTCTAATAGCAAACCCTTCATAAAAGTTATTGCATTACATTCTTGATTAAATTATCTTTCCACTGATATATAATTTTATGGTACTACTACCCAAAAAAGTGGTGTTATTAGCTAGTTTTAGAAAACACACTTTTCCCAAAAGGTTTCCACAATTTTGGCCACTACTGTATGTAGAGTGTATCTTTGAGAAAGATGGGAACCAGGGTTTAATATTGAAAATAGTATCCATATTGCATTTCGGGACATTAGAAGCAGTGGTGGGATTCAGCCAGTTTGCACCACTTCGGGAGAACCGGTTGTTAACTTTCTGAGCAGTTTGGCGAATTGGTTGTTGGAAGAAGTCATTAGGGCAGAGAACTGGTTGTTAAATTATTTGAATCCCACCACTGATTAGAACTCCTTTGTAATTCCAATTTCACACCATGAGGAACATACTCTAAAAATAGGTGAATTGGGGCAGTGGGCTCAAGTGATAAGAGTCGGAGGTGTCCTACATTCAGGCGGATATTACACTATTAGCGGCTGAATCTTTAAGAGCTTCTCATTATCCAAAACGGTGTGAACTGCCACAGAAAGCATCAGTGTTAAAGTGAAAAAAAAAACATCTAGATTGGCCCCACTAACTTTAAATTTCAGCAGCCAACACGGCTCTTAAAAATGGGCTATACAGCAGTTCAAGGAGAGGGGAAAAAAACCTCCCATAAAACAGTGTATGCTTTAGGAGATGGCACATTTTTATACCCTTGCAATAAGGTCAAGCATTTACCTGTATTTTAGACCCTTCCTCCATGCCACGGTTTTCCTTCCAAAGGGGATCTCTGTTGCACCCAAGAATAGCAAGCTTTTTTTCACCAAAGGACAAAGGGAAGAAGGCCATTTGGTCAAGGAAAAGAATAAAATAAAATAAAAGAATTCCTGGATAATGGTGGGCATTTAAGCACACGGAGCTGATCTTCACAATATTTGAGTTAAATTGGGAATTGAGTCACTTATATGACCTTCGTCTTGCAACAATGGTAGAGTCGGTCATTCACTTATTTGTTTATTTGTTTATTTATTTTATATATATATATATATATATATATATATATATATATTTAATTTGATTTATATGCCGCCCTTCTCCGGAGATTCAGGGCGGCTTACAGGGCGTTAAGCAATAGCCTTCATTCTTTTGTATATTTTATACAAAGTCAGCTTATTGCCCCCACAAACTGGGTCCTCATTTCACCTACCTTATAAAGGATGGAAGGCTGAGTCAACCTTGAGCCTTGGAGAGATTCGAACCAGCAGAAATTGCAGGCAACTGTGTTAATAACAGGGTGCATTAAACCACTGTACCATCAAGGCTATCTCCAGCCGGAGATAGCCCTATCTCGCCCTATCTCCAGCCGGACTCAGGGCGGCTCACAACTGTTAAGAAACATCTAATAAAAAGTTAAAACTTAAATCCAAATCTCATAATTTAACAGTTAAAAGTACAAATAAGACTAACAAGTTAAAATTAAATTAGAATTAAAACCCCAAACCCAAGTGATTAAAACAATCACTTGCTACCTTACGTAAGGCCGTGCTTTAATTATGAATAAGCTATGGTTGGCTCGGTTTCTATAACACACTGAGATATAAACTATGGTTTACAACCAGGGTGCGCTATGTTCAGCCTAAAGCCGTGATGGCGAACCTATGGCACATGTGCCACAGGTGGCATGCCAGCCTTCACCCCAGCCCAACTTCACTGCGAATGTGTGGGTGCCTCCTGTTGGCCAGCTGGTCTCTGGGTCTCTGCCTCTAGGGTTGCCAGGTCTGTTTCCAAAAAATAGCGGACAAGCGGGGGAGGGGGGGGGGTTAAGTAGTAAAAAAAAAAATTACAATTAAATTATATATTTTCTTACAAACATTTTAACACGTATTAAAATAATGACTTCAAAACTTTACTTAAAATTCAAAACATCAAATATATTTTAATAATATGTAAAATATTAAATTACATTTTACTTTGCTGCCGTGTGTATTTTTTATTTGACTGCGCAGCTTTGATCAATTCTTTGTGTTTAAGGAATAATTCTTTAATTTCAGTACAACGTTGAGAAATATTAAAAAAATATACAAAGTTCACTTCGAACTGATACAAGCAGTCGGTTACGTTCGTCAGTCCACAAATTTCCCATGATGCTGAAAATTCGTTCAACGTTTGCATTTGATACCGGAATTGATGCACAATACTGGAACAGTTTCAGTAAACTCGGAGCTGGCTCTTTCTTGAAAAAGTACGTCCACTTATCAAGGGATGAATCGCCCTGCAGATGAACATAAACTTCTAAGGCAGAAATTTCATCGAAGAGAGTGTTGGGTGGAAGTTCTTCTCGCCATAGTAATAATAACCAGATGTTCGTCATTTCTTCTAAAGTTGGAGGATTATTGCGATCAATTAGATTGAAAAAAAATTAGTGTCTCATATACTGAATCGGTGAAATTATACCACTTTTCTAGGTACGCAATGGCTCTTTGATACATGTTGATGGCTTCTTTCTTGAACTTTTGCACGGAATTCTCAGGCAAATGTTTTTTACACAAGGCAAATAAAACTTTCATTCCAAAAAACTGCTCATCATATTTTTTTTTGCAAAGAATCACGCAGCTTACACATGATAATGTGAAGATCACATGCAAGAATTTTCTTGCTTTCCAGCTTCAGTAGGGTGTCTTCCATTATTGACGTGAAGAAGTGTGTGAAATATAAATACAATTCTGAAATTGTTGGTTCATCGTCCTTTGCAAGTTCATTTTCCTGATCCGAAATAAGGTTCCAGATAACCTTATGGCACTCATCAGATCCAAGAGAAATAAAATACGATTTTAGAGGTATCCAGTTTAAAAGAAGTCTTTCTTTTAAACAAACTTAACCAACGTGTTGGAACATGGTGCAAAACTTCATGGAATTCTGACTCGCAAAACTCAAAAAATGATTTCAACTTTTCTCGTTTCTTCGCAGAATTCGAAAATTCGGCAAAAACCTTCAGCACTACATTTTCGATATCAAAAGATAACTGCTTTAATGCATTTTTTGTAAAATGTGATTATTGCAATGAGCATTTGATCTTTGTCTCATTCTAACTTATATAAAAAAAGACAAAAGGTGATTCTCCTATCATTATTATTATTATTATTATTATTATTATTATTATTATTATTATTATTCAAATTTCTATACCGCCCTTCTCCTTTCGGACTCAGGGCGGTGAACAGCCAAGATAAAAACATCTATACAAACATCAGTTAAAAAATAAAGTTAAAATAATTTATAAAATTTGGCCCATAATTTAAAACTTGTCAATTAAAATCAATATTAAAATATTAAAACTAACCCTAAAATCAAGACATACCGGCTAACTGAAAAAAATGAGTTTTTAGGGCCCGACGAAAAATCCGAAGGTCGGAGATCACTCGTATCTCTGGGGGTAGTCTTATTCTCTTAGACTGTAAAGCTTTAGATTATGTACCATTTCATCATAAAGCTTTTGAATAAAAAAAATGTCCACTATTTTGTGAAAAAAAATAGCGAACATAATGTGAAAAAAGTGGACTGTCCGCTCAAATAGTGGACACCTGGCAACCCTACTTTTTAAAAATCAAACCTTTTTGCTGACTGGGGAAGAAAATGCTGCCCAGGAAACAAAATGTTTTTTGAAGCTAATTTTTTTTTTTAGAACCAAAGTCAAAAAAGGACACCAGGACAAGATTGAGCATGGAATTCCACGTTTAAAAATGATGTTGCTTCCATTCAAATCGAGTCTTTTGGTGCCTGGGGAAGAAAATGCATGACTCCACGGTCAGGAAAAATGCTGCCTATGAACCAAAATTTTTTTTGAAGCTAATTTTTTTTTTTTTTAATCAAAGGCAAAAAGGTACACAAGGATGAGTTTCCGGATGAAATTCCATGTCTAAAAATGGTGTTGCTTCCACATTTTAAAAATCAAGCCTTTTTGATGCCTGGGGAAGAAAACGCTTTACTCCGCAGTCAGGAAAAATGCTGCCTAGAAACCAAAAGGTTTTTTGAAGCCAAATTTTTTTTTGAAACCAAAGGATAAAACGGACACCAGGATGAGTTTCGGGATGAAATTCCATGTCTAAAACTGGTGTTGCTTCCACATTTCAAAAATCAAGCCTTTTTGGATCCTGGGGAATAAAATGCTTTACTCTGCAGTCAGGAAAAATGCTGCCCAGGAACCAAAAGGTTTTTTGAAGCCCAATTTGTTTTTTCAAACCCAATGCAAAAATGGACAACAGGATGAGTTTCGGGATGAAATTCCATGTCTAAAAATGGTGTTGCTTCCACTTTTTAAAAATCAAGCCTTTTTGATTCCTGGGGAAGAAAACACTTCACTCCGTAGTCAGGAAAAATGCTGCCCAGGAACCAAAATGTTTTTTGAAGCCAAATTTGTTTTTTGAAACCAAATTGAAAAACGGACACCAGGATGAATTTCGGGATGGAATTCCATGTCTAAAAATTGTCTTGCTTCCACTTTTTAAAATCGAGCCTTTTTGGTGCCTGGGGAAGAAAACACTTTAATCCTCAGTCACGAAAAATGCTGCCCAGGAACCAAAATGTTTTTTAAAGCCATTTTTTTTTTTAAACCAAATGCTAAAACGGACACCGGGATGAGTTTCGAGATGAAATTCCATGTCTAAAAATGGTGTTGCTTTTACTTTTTAAAAATTGAGCCTTTTTGATTCCTGGGGAAGAAAACACTTCACTCCGCGGTCAGGAAAAATGCTGCCCAGGAACCAAAATGTTTTTTGAAGCCAATTTTTTTTTTGAAACCAAAGGCAAAAACGAACACCAGGATGGGTTTCCAGAAATAATTCCATGTCTAAAAATGGTGTTGCTTCCACATTTTAAAAATGAAGCCTTTTTGATTCCTGGGGAAGAAAACACTTCACTCCGCGGTCAGGAAAAATGCTGCCCAGCAACCGAAATGTTTTTTGAAGCTAAATTTGTTTTTTGAAACCAAATGCAAAAACGGACACCAGGATGAGTTTCAGGATGAAATTCCATTTCTGAAAATGGTGTTGCTTCAAAATTTTAAAAATCGAGCCTTTTTGGTGCTTGGAAAAGAAAACGCTTTACTCCGCGGTCAGGAAAAATGCTGCCCAGGAACCATAATGTTTTATGAAGCCAAATTTTTTTTTTGAAACCAAAGGCAAAAACGGACACCAGGATGAGTTTCGGGATGAAATTCCATGTCTAAAAATGGTGTTGCTTCCACATTTGAAAAATCGAGCCTTTTTGGTGCTTGGAGAAGAAAACGCTTTACTCTGCAGTCAGAAAAAAGGCTGCCCAGGAACCATAATGTTTTATGAAGCCAAATTTTTTTTTTTAAACCAAATGCAAAAACGGACACCAGGATGAGTTTCAGGATGAAATTCCATTTCTGAAAATGGTGTTGCTTCAAAATTTTAAAAATCGAGCCTTTTTGGTGCTTGGAAAAGAAAACGCTTTACTCCGCGGTCAGGAAAAATGCTGCCCAGGAACCATAATGTTTTATGAAGCCAAATTTTTTTTTTGAAACCAAAGGCAAAAACGGACACCAGGATGAGTTTCGGGATGAAATTCCATGTCTAAAAATGGTGTTGCTTCCACATTTGAAAAATCGAGCCTTTTTGGTGCTTGGAGAAGAAAACGCTTTACTCTGCAGTCAGAAAAAAGGCTGCCCAGGAACCATAATGTTTTATGAAGCCAAATTTTTTTTTTGAAACCAAATGCAAAAACGGACACCAGGATGAGTTTCAGGATGAAATTCCATTTCTGAAAATGGTGTTGCTTCAAAATTTTAAAAATCGAGCCTTTTTGGTGCTTGGAAAAGAAAACGCTTTACTCCGCGGTCAGGAAAAATGCTGCCCAGGAACCAAAATGTTTTTGAATGCCAAATTTGTTTTTTTAAACCAAATGCAAAAATGGACACCAGGATGAGTTTCAGGATGAAATTCCATGTCTAAAAATGGTGTTGCTTCCCAATTTAAAAAATCGAGCCTTTTTGGTTCCTGGGGAAGAAAATGCGTGATTCCGCGGTCAGTAAAAATGCTGCCCAGGTACCAAAATGTTTTTTGAAGCCAATTTTTTTTTTTTAAACCAAATGCTAAAACGGAAACCAGGATGAGTTTTGGGGTGAAATTCCATGTCTAAAAATGGTGTTGCTTCCCAATTTAAAAAATCGAGCCTTTTTGGTTCCTGGGGAAGAAAATGCGTGATTCCGCGGTCAGTAAAAATGCTGCCCAGGTACCAAAATGTTTTTTGAAGCCAATTTTTTTTTTTTTAAACCAAATGCTAAAACGGAAACCAGGATGAGTTTTGGGGTGAAATTCCATGTCTAAAAATGGTGTTGCTTCCACATTTTAAAAATTGAGCCTTTTTGATTCCTGGGGAAGAAAATGCGTGATTCCGTGGTCAGGAAAAATGTTGCCCAGGAACCAAAATGTTTTTTGAAGCCAAACTTTTTTTTTAAATCAAATGCAAAAACGGACAGCAGGATGAGTTTTGGGATGAAATTCCATGTCTAAAAATGGTGTTGCTTCCACATTTTAAAAATCAAGCCTTTTTGGTGCTTGGAAAAAAAAAACGCTTTACTCCGCAGTCAGGAAAAATGCTGCCCAGGGACCATAATTTTTTTTGAAGCGAAATTTGTTTTATAAAACCAAATACAAAAATGGACACCAGGATGAGTTTCGGGATGAAATTCCATGTCTAAAAATGGTGTTGCTTCCACATTTCAAAAATCGAGCCTTTTTGGTGCCTGGGGAAGAAAACGCTTTACTCCGCAGTCAGGAAAAATGCTGCCCAGGAACAAACAAAGATCTACCTCCTTCAGGGAGAGACATAGTAGGAATTGCCCAAAGCCCTTTCATTACATCATCACCCAGCAAGGCTCAACCAAGCCTGGAACACAGACAACCTACAAAGTTATCCCTGCATGGCCCCATGGAAGACTGACAACCAATCAGAACATGAGTTCAAATTCAAAAGCCCAGAGAGGGCATATAACCAAGGCACTCTCAGCAGCTCTCCTCTTTTTTTGCCCAGGACTTCAAACCATGTGGTCCTGTCCACCATTAAAAACTATCTTTCCTTTTTTTTAAAAAAACAATATTTTTTAATTATTTTTTTCTTTAAAAGTAAAAGAAAAATTTCCATTTTACAAAAGTTTCATATCGGTATATATCCACAGTTTATGTCCCCCCCCCCACATATTTACATACTTATTTTTGTGGTTCCCTATTTCTTATATATTATAAATACTATTCCTTACTTATTATACAAACTATTATATCCATATGTTACTTTACACATATTATATATTTAATTTCATTTTATTGATGCTTCCTGATTTCTAGATCATCTCTATTATATATTTTTTTGTTTGTTATTCCTGTCGTCTAACCATTTGTTAAAAACTGTTGTGACCCAAGCCCAAGTAATTAGTAGAAAAATCAGTCCGTGAAAACACAAACAAACTTTATTTGAAAAGCTGAGAATTACTTTATTCCCAGCATCGTCCAACTAAATCAAAGCAAATTCCTCCCAACACAAATTCCTCAGTCCTATCGCAAACCTTGGTCCAATTAGGCAAAGGCCTTTCTTGGCAAACGTTCAGAAGTCACAGATACAAAAATAAATACAAGACGTAGACGAAGAAGAAGACGAAGCTACCAACGTTGTTTTCTGGCAAAGCCCAAACGCCGTTGCTGGTCTCTTTTAAGCCTTATGGGAGGGGCCAATCATCTCTTGGCCTTACTCCTGAGTTGTCCTCTTTGCTTGAGCTGCTCTTGCCTTCTGGCAGCTCTTCTCATGCGTGCATTAAGAACAGGCTCCTCCTGTTCCTCTGCCTCTCTGCTGTCAGTCTCTGGAGGCTCTGGAGTCCACATCTCACTCCCCGATGGCCCTGGCCCCATCTCTGCTTCTGACGCAGAGCCCTCATCTGGTCCTTCCCCAGCCTCCAGGACTGGCCCATGTTCTTCCTCAGCCTCATCGCTGTCCGACTCCGCTGCCAGCTCCGCAGGCTGCTGGCGGATCACAACAAAAACCATCTTTCCAATCAGCCACCATGTTTCCAGTGTCTGTCTCCCCACTTGAAACTGAACCCAGATGGACATTTCTTCCAACACAAGTGCTCCCTTGCTTGAAAGACGCTCTGTAGGTATACAAGTGGATGCAGCTAAACAGCCCTCCTGCCTGCTGCTTTGATTGTTGGTTTCGGCAGACTATCTACTGCAGTTATAATTCAGTGCCTAACAATATGCCACCTGTTCCCGCAAACGTGGAATTAAAATTAGTCAACAGATAAATATTCTTCCTGGTAAAGCACTCACTCCTGTCGATGGAACCAGGTTAATGGAATTTACAGTTATAAAGTGAGTGTGAGACCTGCAATGAGATGTTCAGACAAAGTGGAGTCTTTATTCATCACATGGGCTATTAATCTCACCTTCTCTCTGTTCTCTTCTGTTTTCTGCTCTCACAATAATCTACATGCCATGGCCTTAATTAGTGTGTGTGCAAGTATAGATTGCCGCAAGATCCTCCCCTAACCTTTATATTTTGTTTGTTTGCCTGCAAACTTCAGGTCTGTTGATAGAACCATCTCATTGTGACTAATGATGTTTCATCAATAATGCTCATACTCTAAAAGACTGAATTCGCAGAATGCAGAAATCATTCAGAGATAAGACGGCACGATGGCGTCATTTCAGGGGTGCTATTCAGCAAGTTCTGGAGAACCGGCAGTGGAAATTTTGAGTAGTTCGGAGAACCGGCAAATACTACCTCTGGCTGGCCCCAGAGTGAGGAGGGAATGGGGATTTTGCAATATCCTTCCCCCAGGAGTGAGGAGGGAATGGGGATTTTGCAATATCCTTCCCCCAGGAGTGGGGAGGGAATGGGGATTTTGCAGTATCCTTCCCCTGGAGTGGGGTGGGAATGGAGATTTTGCAGTATCCTTCCCCCAGGAGTGGGGTGGAAATGGAGATTTTGCAGTATCCTCCCCCTACCACGTCCACCAAGCCACGCCCACAGAACCGGTAGTATAAAAAAATTGAATTCCACCGCTGCCCCATTCCCACAGTTCATTTAACTGGTCAACGACAGGGTAGTGCGTTCTGAGGAGATCCTTAAAATGAGTTAATGCATCCAGCCATTCAGTTAATTAAACAACTCCATCCAATCAATCAATAGCAATAGCAAAAGCACTTAGATTTATATACCGCTTTATACTGCTTTACAGGCCTCTCTAAGAGGTTCACAGAGTCAGCATCTTGCCCTCAATAATCTGGGTCCTCATTTTACCCACCTTGGAAAGATGGAAGGCTGAAGAAGAGCCAATGAGAATCGAACTGATGGCAGTTGGCAGAACTAGAGTGCAGTACTGCATTCTAACCACTTACACCACCATGGCTGTTGTTGTTGTGGGATCAATCAAGTTTGTGGGAACACCCGAATCCAAGCAATTGACTCACTGGATCTTGCCAAATGCTTCAAGAAATAAAGGTGGAGAAAGCAATAAGCAAAACATTTGTTGTGAAGATCTAGCACTAGAGACTACATCGAGGATGGTTATTTGCAATGTTAAACTAATTCCATCCAGATAAACACCTTGGGGGAACATCTAAACACTGACTAATTTGGCATACCGAATCTTCCAAGAAACAAAGCTAGAAGAAGAACACTTGCAAAGGGAAGCTAATTTGTGATCAAGACTGACTGACTGGATTGGTAGTGGGTTTCACTTACCTTCACTACCGGCTCGGAACTGGGAGCGCACGTGGGCACGTGTTTGCTTTGCTCTCCTGCGCAGCGCTTCTGTGCATGCACAGAGCGTCCGTGATGATGTCTGGGCGGGTGGGCGGAGCCTCCCACTGCTGTCGCTACCAGTTTGCACGAACCAGGATGAACCAGTAGATACCCACCACTGGACTGGATGAAACAGAATTTCCTAACATTGATTAGCTCCAATTTTTTTTTTTGGTCTTTTAGTGACCCCGTAATCCCTTACATCAGAGTGGAGTCGGGGCAACTGAATGGAACTGAATGTTTACTGGCCTTTCCTGTCGCCAATGGAGAGTTCGCAGCAGATCATTTCACATTGTGCCCAAAGAGAAAGAAATATCTGCCTCTACCTAGGGTCGAACTCACAGCCTCCTGATTGTGAGGTGAGAACTCCACTTCTTCTTCTTTTCTTTTTTTTTTTTTAAATTTGATTTATATGCCGCCCTTCTCCAGAGACTCAGGGCGGCTTACAATGCGTTAAGCAATAGCCTTCATACTTTTTGTATATTTTATACAAAGTCAGCTTATTGCCCCACAATCTGGGTCCTCATTTAACCTACCTTAGAAAGGATGGAAGGCTGAGTCAACCTTGAGCCTGGCGAGATTCAAACCAGCAGAAATTGCAGGCAGCTGTGTTAATAACAGGGTGCATTAAACCTCTGTACTACCAAGGCTCCTTCTAGGCCACTGCACCACTCATTGATTGGCTCCGGTGATGAAGCCATATCTACTGCTGCTTATCTGACCAGCGGAAAAGATGCTGGTGATGCCATGGAGGCTTCCACAATTCAAATCTGAGCGCCGATGAAATATGAGGAACAGTAGAAGCAAGGGTCTTCACTTATTGCATCACAGTATGGCATACTGGTCTGACAGCTGCGGATAGAAAAACATTACAGAAGGTGGTGAGTACAGCACAAAACATTGTGGGCTGTCCCTTGATACTACTAGATGAGATCGCTAGGGATCACTGCCTTAGAAGAGTGAGGAAAATCCTCAGGGACGACTCTTACCCTGGTCACCACTTCTTTACCCTCCTACCATCAGGAAGGGGATACAGACACATAGCCAGTCGCACAAACAGGCTGGAGAACAGTTTTTATCCGTGGGCTGTCAGACTCCTGAATGAGAAATAACATCATAACTACGTAGTACGATGGACTTGCAAGGCTGGCGCAATGTGTAACATGTTCACACTAGTGCAATAGGACTGAGTGTTTTGTTAATATGATTTATTGGGTTAGGGATTTTCTGTCTTCATTGTGAGTTGTATGGTATTGGGGTGGGGGGATGCACTGAGGGAGCTCAACCAATGTCATTGTACGTATGTTGTGCACTGACAATAAAGATTTGAATTGAATTGACTCTCTCTTTGAGATGGATTTTTTTTTTTGACCCAGTTAATGTGACACTGGGCAACCAGACTCACCGGAAATGAGGTTTGACTGCAGTGGTGGCTTGCCCCCGGTTCACACCGGTTCTATAGAAACCGGTGGGAGGCTCTGCCCACCAACCCCAACGTCATCAGAATGCTTCTACGCATGTGCAGAAGAGCGTGCACGCAGCCCTGTTGCAAACCAGTAGTAAAGGTAAGTAGAACCCACCCCTGTTTGACTGTATTCATGACTGAGTATCACAGGGTTATTTTCCCACTCACGAATGCAGTTCACAAGGACTGGATTTGGATGAGAAGAAAGAACACTAGGTTTGCACGCTTGAGATGAATAAAAACCCCAGTAAACGTGGACTTCTGCTCTACTCTTTGAGAGTTTCTCTATTCCTTAGAGCTGGGGTGTCAAACTTGATTTCATTGAGGGCTGCATCAGGGTTGTATTTGACCTTGGGGGGCAGGGGGGCCATGGCCAGCTTGACATCACTCATGTCAAGGGCACCTGTGGTGGCCCAAGTGCTCTGCCAGCAAAAATGGGCTCCCAAGCTCTGTTTTCATCTGAGATGGCTTCCTGCAACCCTCTGCCAGTGAAAATGGAGCTTGGGACGGCTGCCTGTGGTCTTTTCAAGTTCCATTTTCAGCCGTGATGGCATCCGGCAACCAGTGGTGGGATTCAGCCAGTACTGTCCGGTTCAGGAGAACCGATAATGGCAACTGCGGGAGGCTCCACCCACTGCCCGGACATAATGTGCAAGCAAAAAGCATGCACAATGTTAAGGATATTCTTGGCTCATAATCGATGTTATGGGTTATTGAGCAGAGTACCCCTTGAGTATGCACATGAAAGCAGCTTAGAGTGAATAACCACAGTTCATATACTGACACACTGAGTTGTGGTAGTCTTTTACTTTTTAGAAAAAAGTAAAGCAAAGTCCAATAACAATCCAAGTCATACACAGATAAGGCGATAGTTAAAATATCAATTCAGGGATATTCCAAGTACAAAGTCTTCTTACCAGTTGTTGTCATTACACAATAAAACAGTTCTTCCTGAGTTTCAAACAGGAACAAGTTCAGTATTAAAACATTCAATAAATAGTAGAAAGCAAAAAGTAGCAATGATCAAACAATGATCATACAGAGAGAACAGGTAGAGAGTAACAGGAAATAAGCAGATAAAATGGTGTAGTGTCTACAAGCCATGATTCAGGCTTCCCCTTAAGTACATTGGCTACAGAGCTTAGCCAATCAGGATACAGGATGATGCAATACAGCCTTAAAGCAATATAATACCTTTTGACAAACATGTATTTTTTTTTAAATTTTATTTATTTACAACAAACATGTATTGATAGTGACAAACATGTATTGATAGTTTATATATTGCCTGACCAACTAGTTAGACAATAGCCATTTCCTAACATACGGAAGGCCGTGCACTTACATTTCCGAACCGGTAGGGAAAGTAAGTGAATCCCAACTCTTCTGGCAACCATCTTCCAGCAAAAATGGAGCTCGGAAGGGCTCTCGTGAGCTCCATTTTCTCTGGCAGAGGCATCGCGGGCCAGTCCTTTGCTCTTTCCAGGGTGGCCCCATGGGCCAGATCTAAGCACCCCGCAGGCTGGATCCAGGCCCCGAGCCTTGAATTTGTCACCCTTATCTTAGAGGAATGTAAACTAAATAATCCAGCCAATGAATCTGCCCCCGAATTTAAAACATCCCAGGTGTCTGAGCCCTTCTTCTTCTCCTCCTCCTCCTCCTCCTCCTCCTCCTCCTCCTCCTCCTCTTCTTCTTCTTCTTCTTCTTCTTCTTCTTCTTCTTCTTCTTCTTCTTCTTCTTCTTCTTCTTCTTCTTCTTCTTCTTCCTCTCCTCCTCCTCCTCTTCCTCGTCCTCTTTTCTTTTTTTCTCCTCCTCCTCTTCTTTCTTTCTTTCTTTCCTTCCTTCCTTCCTTCCTTCCTACTTTCTTCCTTCCCTTCCTTCTTTCTTTCCCTCCTCCTCCTCCTCCCTTCTTCTTCTTCTTCTTCTTCTTCTTCTTCTTCTTCTTCTTCTTCTTCTTCTTCTTCTTCTTCTTCTCCTCCTCCTCCTCCTTCTCCTCCTCCTCCTCCTCTTTTCTTTTTTTCTCCTCCTCCTCTTCTTTCTTTCTTTCTTTCTTTCCTTCCTTTCTTCCTTCCTTCCTTCTTTCTTTCTTCCTTTCCTTCTTTCTTTCCCTCCTCCTCCTCCTCCTTTGTTGTTGTTGTTGTTGTTGTTCTTCTTCTTCTTCTTCTTCTTCTTCTTCTTCTTCTTCTTCTTCTTCTTCTTCTTCTTCTTCTTCTTCTTCTTCTTCTTCTTCTTCTTCTTCTTCTTCTTCTTCTTCTTTACTTCTACACAGCTTTTTGTGTTGCCCCGACACAAAATGGGCATGATATGTACACACTGCACCATGTCATCCATAACCAACAGGGAGAAAGAAAAAAAGCACCAGGCTGTTGCTGCCACCTTATTTTCCTTTCCAATTTTCTCTTTCAAATGCCCTTCCAAGATTTAAACCGAGGCTCAAGACGGCAGAAATTAAATCACCGCTTCAATTTGCGGCCTCCATTCTTATAAAAGCCGCTGACAAGAAATCCAAATAGCGTTCCAGCATCCATGTTTCCAATCAAATCTCTGCTCTAATCAATTCATTGTCAATTATGCCCTTCCCCAAAGCTATATTTAAACCTTAATGATCTCTTTATTTCTAGTTATTAAGGCACCGCCAGGGACATTTGCTGTGCAAACACCTTGCAGTTCATTTCTATTTTGTATTTTTTTTTCCCCCCTGCCCCTGAGAAGCACAAATGTTGTGTCTGGTGCTATTTTATTGTTTCTCTCATTACCATATTTTATCAGCCCTCGGCTCTGCAAAAGGCTCCATTGTTTTCCTTTCTCTGACCAGTAGCTAAATGTAGAATTTTTTCTGGGATATTTTACTAAAAAAAAAAAAAAAGCCGACTTCAAATAGAGTAATGAATCATTTAGCTCATCTGTTGCTAAGGCAGGTCAGTTCTTATCAGTGAAGTGTAGCCTGATGGCCCTGTTCCTCTTTTGTTTTGAAGAATTACCATCCTTCTGACATCTGACAATAGCTAAACTTGACAATTGCCTCACGAGTGGTGCATGAAACAGGCAAAATGGTTCATAGGCAAAACAAAAGACTTTCCGGGGTTTTTTTTTTAAAAAAAACCCCGCAGTCTACCCCTCTCCAAAATAGAAACGTTCCAAGCTTTGTTTAAGAAAAGCAGATTTGTCGCTGCTGAGGTGCAATAGAAATTTGGGGTGGGGGGGAATCTTTCCCTTCGAAAGGCAGATTTCCCCAAGGAACATGCCAAAGATCTTGTTTGTGTCCTCTGCCTTGCTCATCCTTCCTTATCCTCTGCCAAGCTCACAAAATCTAGTTCTGCGGTCCCATCACAAGATTAAGCCCTCCCCATGACTCATTTAAGCATTTCATGGGAACAGGGCCAATTTTTTTTTTTTAAAAAAAATTGATTTATATGCCGCCCTTCTCCGGAGACTCAGGGCGGCTTACAATGCGTTAAGCAATAGCCTTCGTACTTTTGTATATTTTTATACAAAGCCAGCTTATTGCCCCCACAAACCGGGTCCTCATTTTACCTACCTTAGAAAGGATGGAAGGCTGAGTCAACCTTGAGCCTGGTGAGATTTGAACTCGCAGTAATTGCAGGCAGCTGGAAGCTAAATACTACTTTTAACAGTAGTATTAGTCTGCTGCGCTACTCAGGCTCTGAGTGGCACAGCAGAATAGAGCTGAAAAGGGGCCTTGGAGGTCTTCTAGTCCAGCAGTCACCAACTGGTGGTCTGTGGACCACTGGAGGTCCGTGAGAAAATTTTGGTGGTCTGCAGAAAAATTATTTGCATTTTTTAAAAATATTGCACTAAATCAGGGGTCCTCAAACTACGGTCCCTGGGCCGGAAGCATGCAATGAATGCTTGTGTTGCTGCAGAGAGTCTCCCCCTTCGGGGTCTTTTTGTATGGGTCGGAGGGGGGAAGAAATTCCAACTTGGGGTCTGCTTCGGCCTCCTGGTGTGGGGTTTTGGGCGAAGGCTGGAGGGAAGTACTGCTGGTGGCAAAGAGCCAGAGGGCTCGTTCCAGTGGGACTGCATCATGGCCTGGAACTGGCTGACCATCTCAGCCCACTGCGTCTCCAGGCGCCAGTTCCTGGCCTTGCACTCCCACAGGTCTTCCCTCTGCTTGGAAAGCCTATGCTTCTAGTTCTCAGTGAGGTGTTCTGCTGAGCCTCCTTCTCGGTCAGATCCAATTTGAACTGAGCCAGCTGTTTTGCCAACTCTTTCTCGTGGTGGCTGCTTAGCTCCAACAACTGGTTCCTGTTGGGGCCCTAGGGAGCTCGGGCACACATGTGAAGAGTGGCTGGGAGAGGACGGGCGAGTAAGAGGCCGGTGAGGTGCTCCTCAACATGAGTGACATCAAGTTGGCCACGCCCACCCAGTCACATGCCCACCTAGCCATGCCCATTCAGGCGGTCATTAGGCAGATCATATTAGTGGTCCGCGAGATTTAAAATTATGAATTTAGTGGTCCCTGAGGTCCGAAAGATTAGTGATTCCTGTTTTAGTCCAACACCTGCTTAAGCAGGAGACCCTGTACCATTTCAGACACGGAGCTGTCCAGTCCTTTATTGAAAATCCCCAATGTTTGAGGGGGGAAAGTTGTGAGCGAGCAAATTGCCTTCTCTCTCTCTCTCTCTCTCTCTCTCTCTCTCTCTCTCTATCTCTATCTCTATCTCTATCTCTATCTCTATCTCTATCTCTATCTCTATCTCTATCTCTATCTCTTGTGAAAAGAGGAAAGTTTTCCTCAATTAAGCCAGCAGATTTCAGCGTGGCTAAAACATCCCTTTTGCAAAGAATTAAAGTCCTCGGCATTCTGTCAATTATGTTCTCCGAATCTGGCGCTGTAATTAAATGCCAGCTGACAGTACATATCAAACTGCTTTGCAAGAGCTGTTGTGAAGTATAGACAAGTGGATTCTCTGTGATTGCTTTGGGTAATCTGCTCTTTAAACTTTAAGGCCAATTAAACGCACAAAGGCGATGGCTGAGCTGGATCCACCTTGAACAAAAGTGTCAAGTGGAAATGAACCCGCAGTTCTTGCAAGTCCCTCAGGCAGGGGGAACCTCTTAGCAAAAACCAACAAAATGTTTGCCTGTTTGCCTTTCAGACATTATTCCCGGTGCCTCTTAAGGAGGGGTGAAATTCAGCAGGCTCTGACAGGTTCTGCAGAACTGGTAGCGGAAATTTTGAGTAGTTCGGAGAACCGGCAAATACCACCTCTGGCTGGCCCCAGAGTGGGGTGGGAATGGAGATTTTGCAGTATCCTTCCCCCGGAGTGGGGAGGGAACGGGGAGTTTGCAGTATCCTTCCCCCGGAGTGGGGAGGGAATGGGGATTTTGCAGTATCCTTCCCCCAGAGTGGGGAGGGAATGGGGATTTTGCAGTATCCTTCTCCCGGAGTAGGGAGGGAATGGGGATTTTGCAGTATCCTTCCCCTAGAGTGGGAGGGAATGGGGATTTTGCAGTATCCTTCCCCCGGAATGGGGAGGGAATGGAGATTTTGCAGTATCCTTCCCCTGGAGTGGGGAGGGAATGGGGATTTTGCAGTATCCTTCCCCCGGAGTGGGGAGGGAACGGGGAGTTTGCAGTATCCTTCCCCCGGAGTGGGGAGGGAATGGGGATTTTGCAGTATCCTTCCCCCGGAGTGGGGAGGGAATGGGGATTTTGCAGTATCCTTCCCCTAGAGTGGGGAGGGAATGGGGATTTTGCAGTATCCTTCCCCTGCCACACCCACCAAGCCACACCATGCCCATCAAGCCACGCCCACAGAACCTGTAGTAAAAATGTTTGAATTCCACCACTGCTCTTAAGGTTCTTAATGGCCTATCCTTATGGTTTGCCTTGGCTTGTATATTCTCCAGGATGTCCTCGAGTTCATTTAGTGACCGTTCAAAGTTACAACGGCCCTGAAAAAAAGTGGCTCATACTTATGACCGTCGCAGCATCCCCATGGTCACGTGATCAAAATTCAGATGTCTGGCAACTGATTCATATTTATGACGGTTGCAGCGTCCTGGGGTCACATGATTCCCTTTTACGATCTTCCTACAGGTAAAGTCAATGGATTCACTTAACAACCGTGTTCCTGACTTAACAACAATGGTGATTTTCACTTAACAACTGTGGCACGAAAGGAGGCTGTAACATGGAGCAAAATTCACTTAACAAATGTTTCACTTAGCAAAAAAAAATTGGGGGCTCTGTTGGAGTCGTAAGTCAAGGACTACCTGTAGTATTCACTTTTGTGGTTCTAACTGATCTATAATGATCCAGGTTCGGTCCAATGTAATCTATCAAATCTTTAAAACCTACCACCATTTCAGGGGTGGGTTCTACCTACCGGTTCGCAACGTGTTCTGTCCCAGCTACGGATCCCAAAGAACACAGCACACACAAACTCTGAACAAAACTTAGTTTACTCAAATAACGCAGTTTTAGCAAATTTATATCTTCTCATTTGTTTCCATATCTTTTTTCCCCTTTTCTCCTCCCACCATTTATATATCATTTCTCCCAAACTAAGTAATAATCTGTTTCATCAAAGGCTTTTCCTTTTTAATCAGGTGAAAACCGTAGGAACTTTCAGAGTCGGCTTTTACCAGTTGTGCCAATACGATGTATCCGATAAACTGTTTTTTGAGGAGTCTACCTGCCTCGGAGTTCTGCTTTCTATGGGTGCGTTTTTGGAAACCTTGATTTAAAGAATCCTGATGGAATGATCCAGTTTTGTCCCACCCGTCTTCTAGCATCCTGAATTTCTCCGTTCTAAAATTAGTCTTCTCCAAGCATCGGCCCATTTGACTCTCTTTTGGACTGAGCTTGAAAAATTCATTTCCAAGTCATTTTGATGCTTTGCTCGATTATGAATAGGCGGCAAGTTGCCTCTGACGGGGTCCCTGAGCAAGCTGAAAGTATTTGCACGGCTCTAAGGGTGAAGTCCGCCGTGCAAAATTGGCCATTATGAAGCAGCAGAAGGGATATAATTGTTCTGCTTGAAGCCTGCCACTAGCTTTGCTGCATGGCTTCTGGTTTCTGGGGCTACATATCAGGTTCGGTTGAGTCGGATGTGGAGAGCACATTTTTCTCCTTCTGTCTTAGCCACTTTTTAGGGAGGCACAATTGAGAGCATTTTAACAAACCGCATCACTGTTTGGTTTGGTGGCAGCAGCGCCTCAAATAGAAAGTCCCTACAGAGAGTAGTAAGGACAGCCGAGAAGATTATAGGAAGCTCACTTCCCGTTATTCTGGATGTTGCTTATAAGTGCTCTGTGCTTAGAGCTCAAAGCATTGTTAGAGACCCCACACACCCACTTCATGGTCTGTTTCTGTTGCTCCCCGCTGGGAGGAGGTTTTGAAGTAGTTCTAGCAGGACTACCTGATTTTGTAACAGCTTTGTTCCCTACGCCATCCGTCAGGTAAATTTGCAAGATTCGTTTTTCTCACAATATACATGCATACATCCACATTAGACTGTGTTGTTTCTTTGTGTCATATAATATATGTGGATCAGTAGTGGCTTTCGCTTACTTTCGCTAGCGGTTCGGAACTGGGCGTGTGTGTGCGCTCGCTTCGCTCGTACATGGCACTTCTGTGCATGCGCAGAGCGTCCATGATGACGTCTGGGCAGATGGGCGGAGCCTCCTACCGCCACTACAGGTTTGCCCAAACTGGGGCGAACCAGTAGAAACCCACCACTGCTGCGGATATATGCATAATTCTCTCTCTCTCTCTCTCTCTCTCTCTCTCTCATCTATCTATCATCTCTCCCTCTCTCTCTCATCTATCATCTCTCTTTCATCTCTCTCTCTATATATATCTCTCTATCTCTCTTTCTATCTCTCTTTCTATCATCTCTCTCTCTCTCTCTCTATCATCTCTCTATCATCTCTCTCTCATCTATCTATCATCTCTCTATATATATATATAGCTCTATCTTCCTATCTATCTATCTATCTATCTATCTATCTATCTATCTATCTATCATCTATCTATCTATCATCTCTCTCTCTCTCTCTCTCTCTCTCTGTCTATTTGTGTTTTGTCATATTTATGTAGTGTATATTGGAAGTGGTGACCCTTTGAGAACTGTATGTAGTAATGGACTGCATAAAGCAATTCCCAAATTGCATCCTATTAACCACTCTCAATAAAAATTGCCAATCCAATCGATCAAAAGCTTTTTCCGCATCCAAAAATATAAGCATCGCAGGGATTTGGTTATTCCTTTCCAAATATTCCAATATGTCAACAATTTGTCTTACATTATTTTCATTTGTCTACCTTGTATAAAACCAGTTTGGTCAGCATGAATCATTTTTTGCATTACTAACATTAACCTATTTGCCAATATCTTAGCAAATATCTTATAATCTGTATTCAATAATGATATGGGTCTATAGTTCTTGGGATGTGTCAGATCTTGATCTTCTTTTGGAATTAACGAAATAAAAGCTGTTTTCCATGAAGGTGGTACCCCTTTAGCACCCAACTGAATTCTATTAAATAATTCTTTAAGAGGTACAACCATCTCCAATTGTAAATATTTATAATACACAGCTGTTGATCCATCCGTACCAGGTGCCTTGCCAGTTTTTAACTGTTTGATTGCTGAGAGAATCTCCTCCTCTGTTATTAATTGGTTCAACCGTTCTCTTTGTTCCTCTGTAACTACAGAAATATTCTGTCTATCCAAATATCTCTCTATCTCTGCACCTTGTATTTTGTCTGCAGTATAGTCTTGCATAAAATTCTAAAAATGCCTTTTTAATCATATTTTGGTGATAAACCTCTTTACCTTTGTACTCTATTTTCTCTATGGTATGAGATTTTTGTTTTTTCCTCAGCATATATGCCAACCATCTACCTGGTTTATTTGCATTACAAAAAGTATTATGTTTAGCATATTGTAGATTGGTTGCCAATATGAGAGCATCATATTAAATTGCCCACGTAATAGGGTGATCTGATTTTCTTATCCCCTGGGTTATAAATTTACACCCTTTCTTTTTTCTTGATCACTTCTTCTAATTCCCTCCTTTTTTCCACCTGTCTACGCCTATATGCATTATTCATATTTATCAAGACTCCTCTCATATATGCTTTTCTAGCATCCCATACCATTTCCATAGATGTTCCCTTGTTCATATTAAAGGCAAAAAAATCCTTCATTAGTTTTTTACATTCTATTACATTTTTCTCATATCTGAAAAGGTTTTCATTTAACCACCAAAATCTCCTAGATCTTTCCCCACACTACAGTTCCATCCAGACTGGACTATGATCAGTTAAAATTCTGGGACAAATCTTTCTCTTCTTTACCCTGGAAAAAAAAATCATTTGTAGTTAATATAAAGTCAATTCTCGAAAAAGATTGATGTCTATCTGAAAAAAATGTAAAATCTTGTTCTCTATAATTCCGTTCACACCAAATATCTCTTAATTCCATATCCTCCTCCCCAGCTATCTTGCAATGCCAATAGTTAAGATTTTGCCTGGAAAACTTTCCAACGGTGTTGAATTCAACAACTGCTCCCCACTAAATCATACCAGAATATTTGCACCTACTATTTTGGGATCCTCCAGTTGTAGACGGAGCATTTTGTTTTTTGTTTTGTATGTGCAGTCTGCTGGCAAACAGGCCACTCTATTTTACAAACCAGGGTGTGCATGTGTGTGTGTTTTACCTGTTGGAGTTTTGCTGTTGCTGTCGTTCACTGAGCAATCTAAATCAAGATGTAGTCGCTTGTTCTCATTCAGCTCCATCTGCTGCATTTTCAGTAGCCAACAGAATTCTCCAGCTGCCAGTCATTAGAAAGCCCAAATGGCATCATTTCTGCCCAGGAGAATATGTGAAGGGGGAACTTTGGCAATTGCAGACAAAACTTCTTCGTACCATCCTAAAAGGAAGGTGTGAGCATGCTCAGGAATCATGGAATCGAGTGACACAAATGGGGGTGATGAAAAGGGCATGGTAAATTGGCTTGTTGATATTCCAGACAGTATCAGTGTTTAGTTGCAAGTCCGATTTCTAGAAATGCTAAACCTTAAACTTAGAGATGATGTTCATGCATCTAAATAGCGATCATTGTTAGGTTTTTGAACTAGGGGCAAGGAAGACCACTCCAAGACTCCTTCATGGTTAAAATGCAGTACTGCAGGCTACTTCTCTGACTGCTGGCTCCCTGCAGTTTGGCAGTTCAAATCCCACCAGGCTCAAGGTTGACTCAGCCTTCCATCCTTCCGAGGTGGGTAAAATGAGGACCCAGATTGTTGGGGGCAAGAGGCTGACTCTGTAAACATCTTAGAGGGGGCTGTAAAAGCACTGTGAAGCAGTATATAAGTCTAAGTGCTATTGCTATTTTCCTTCCTTCCTTCCTTCCTTCCTTCCTTCCTTCCTTCCTTCCTTCCTTCCTTCCTTCCTTCCTTCCTTCCTTCTTTCATTCCTTCATTCCCTTCCAGTGGTTCAAATGCAGTACTGCAGGCTAATTCTGCCCACTGCCAGGAGTTCAGTCTTGATTGGTTCAAGGTTGACTCAGCCTTCCATCCTTCCAAGGTGGGTAAAATGAGGACCCAGATTGTTGAGGGCAAGAAGCTGACTCTGTAAACTGCTTAGAGAGAGCTGTAAAGCATTGTGAAGCGGTATATAAGTCTAAATGCTATCGCTAAGTGCAACCACCATCTGCCACCATCGCAAACACCAATTTGGTACAAAATGGTAGGAAGTGGAGCCAACAAACCAGTGGTGAAATGTAAAATTTGTTACTACCAGTTCTGTGGGCATGGCTTGGGGGTGGTGGGGGGTGGTAATGTGACTGGGTGGGCATGGCCAATATTTTTTTTTTTTTACTTTTGAAAGCATTTTTTCTACAACCTCTTCGGCCAAAGAGGTTGTAGGAAAAAATGCTTTTAAAAGCCTCTGATGATCCGGCAACTCAGCTGGGATCACCAGAGGCTTTTAAAAGCATTTTTTTCTACAACCTCTTCAGCCAAGGAGGTTGTAGAAAAAATGCTTTTAAAAGCTTCTGATGATCCCAGCTGAGCTGTGCAATCATCAGAGGCTTTTTTTTTTTTACTTTTAAAAGTGTTTTTTCGGCTGAAGAGGTTGTAGAAAAAATGCTTTTAAAAGTAAAAAAAAAAAAAAAAGCCTCTGATGATCGCGCTGCTCAGCTGGGAATGGGGGGCGGGCGGTTGCAGGGATTTTTCCTGCCTCCATCTCTACCTGATCGGGTGATCTGGTCCGAACCGGGAGCATTTCACCCCTGCAACAAACCATTCCATGGAAAGCAGAAGTGGTTTTCCTAGATTTAGATACCGCTTCATGCTGTTTTACAGGCCTCTCTTAAGAGCTTTACAGAGTCAGCCTCTTGCCACAAGTTAGGGCAATGGAGCTGATTCAATTGCCACCAATTCTGCCCAATTTTGGAAAGGCTTCCTCTCCTTCAATTGAGTCCAGAGGCTATTCGAAGCCCCACTCCCTCCCTACAGAAGGCCAGAACTGAAATTTGAATAATGAATTCTGTTTCAAGGCTGAGAACTTCAGAATTCCATCTGTGACAAGTTTGGGAATAATTACAACTGAAGATTGCTTGGTCCCTCTGCCAGAAACAAAAAAAAAAAAACAAAAAACAAAAAACAAAAAACAAAAAAGCAAGCAAAACAAGAATTGGAATGCCAGCAATTACAGTTAGGCAGATTCTGCCTGCATACATTTTCTGAAGATTGGAAGATGAAGAAAGCAGGGAAGCCGGTCTCTCTGTCATGTGAAGAGATATAGAGGGGACAGCAAAACAACCCCAAAACAACCCCAAAGGCAGGGGTGAAATGTAAAATTTGTTACGACCGGTTCTGTGGGCGTGGGGTGTGTGTGTGTGTGTGTGTGTGTGTAATATGACTGAGTGGGCGTGGCCAACTTTTTTTCGGCTGAAGAGGTTGTAAAAAAATGCTTTTAAGAGCCTCTGACGATCCCAGCTGACTTGCCTGATCGGCAGAGGCTTTCTTTCTTTCTTTCTTTTTTTTAAGCCTCTGACGATCCCAGCTGACTTGCCTGATCGGCAGAGGCTTTCTTTCTTTCTTTCTTTTTTTTAAGCCTCTGACCATCCCAGCTGATTTGCCTGATAGGCAGAGGCTTTCTTTTTTTAAAAAAAAAAGCCTCTGACCATCCCAGCTGACTTGCCTGATCAGCAGAGGCTTTCTTTTTTTTAAAAAAAAAAGCCCCTGACCATCCCAGCTGACTTGCCTGATCAGCAGAGGCTTTCTTTCTTTCTTTTTTTTTAAGCCTCTGACCATCCCAGCTGACTTGCCTGATTGGCAAAGGCTTCCTTTTTTTTTTAAAGCCTCTGACCATCCCAGCTGATTTGCCTGGTAGGCAGAGGCTTTCTTTTTTTTAAAAAAAAAAAGCCTCTGACCATCCCAGCTGACTTGCCTGATCAGCAGAGGCTTTCTTTTTTTTAAAAAAAAAAGCCCCTGACCATCCCAGCTGACTTGCCTGATCAGCAGAGGCTTTCTTTCTTTCTTTTTTTTTAAGCCTCTGACCATCCCAGCTGACTTGCCTGATCAGCAGAGGCTTTCTTTTTTTTAAAAAAAAAAGCCCCTGACCATCCTAGCTGACTTGCCTATCGGCAGAGGCTTTTCTTTTTTTTTTTTTTAAGCCTCTGACGATCCCAGCTGACTTACTTGATCGGCAGAGGCTTTTCTTTTTTTAAAAAGCCTCTGACCATCCCAGCTGACTTGTCTGATCGGCAGAGGCTTTGTTTTTACTTTTAAAAGCATTTTTTTCCGCCGAAGAGGTTTTTTTTTTTTTAAGTTGATTTATATGCCGCCCTTCTCCAGAGTCTCAGGGCAGCTTACAGTGCGTTAAGCAATAGCCTTCATACTTTTGTATATTTATACAAAGTCATCTTATTGCCCCCACAAACTGGGTCCTCAATTTACCTACCTTAGAAAGGATGGAAGGCTGAGTCAACCTTGAGCCTGGCGAGATTCGAACTTACTTTAATTGCAGACAGCTGGTGTTCAATTACAGTGCCTTGTCTGCAGAGCTATCCAGGCTGTAGAAAAAATGCTTTAAAAAATAAAATAAAAAGCCTCTGATGATTGCGCGGCTCAGCTGGGCATGGGGGTGGGGAGGGATTTTTCCTACCGGTTCTCCGAACCACCTGCCGCCATCGCTACCGGATCGGGCGATCCGGTCTGATCCGGGAGCATTTCACCCCTGCCCAAAGGAGATGCTACTGAAACAAGATGACCTTTTTCTCCATTTGACTTCAGATGTGGGAATGAATGGATGATGGTCACCCATTTAACCTGGGACTTTTGCAGTTCGTTGCAGACTATGTTCAGACAATGCACCATTATTACTTGATTAATTGTATAGATCGGGTTACAATTGCCTAACCCCCATATCAACTCACAAAGAATTGTAACAAAAAAATCTCAGCTATCGGGCGAGTCCTAAACTGTGGGACATGAATTGTGGATGTTATAGATCCGTTGGCTGAACCATTGTAGTTTCTTTCCGAGCCTATTTAATGTTGATCTACATCTATTGTGCTTTATTCAAGTCTGTTAATTATTTTGCAACAGATTCTTTGCTACAATCCCCACTCTTCCCAAGCAGCATGGCCCTTGGGTACAGTAGTTGGGCACGATCAACACATCTGGAAGATGAAGGATAATAGGAACTGCAGCTCATCAATATTTGGGGAGTTAAAGACTCACCGTCAATATTCAGCACTCTCACTTGTCCCTGTTCTTTCTTTCCTGTTTATAATTTTTTTTAAGATATTGAGCTGTGCTGATCCAAGGTGATTCTTGGAGCTGGGTCTGGGTTGCTTCCACTCTACTTATTTCTCAAAATTTGATTGTCTTCTGGTTCCTGCTACTGGTTTCCTGCCCATGTTGAGTTCAATTTCTGAGCTTTCCCAAATGGTATTGCTTTGGGTTAGAAGAAAGTGCCTTGCTAAAGCTCCTGAAGGAAGAGATAGGTTGGCCACCTAACAGGGGAAATGTCTTCGAACTGCACTGGCTCAACAGCCTCAAAATGGAGACAGGAACAACTAACAGAATAAAATTCATAGGGGCTCTTTTATCTTTACCTTTATTACTTCTCAGCTTTAGAGGCACATTTCCATATTTCTTGTGTTTCTGAGACATATGAGGAGTCAGAAAGTCTTCAGGTTGCTGGAGAGCTTCTTCTTCTTCTTCTTCTTCTTCTTCTTCTTCTTCTTCTTCTTCTTCTTCTTCTTCTTCTTCTTCTTCTTCTTCTCCCTCTCCTTCCTTCCTTCCTTCCTTCCTTCCTTCCCCTCATCCTCCTCTGCCTTCCCCTCCTCCTCCCCCTTTTCTTCTCCTTCCTTCCTTCCTTCCTTCCTTCCTTCCTTCCTTCCTTCCTTCCTTCCTTCTTCTTTTTTTCACAGCTGCTATGTAGTTTTGGAAAGTGCAAGAATCCAGTATTCCATCTCTGAGAGCTGCCTTGAAAGAGTCTTCTCCTTTGAAGAGACAAAACCTTCTCTACAAAATGCAAGGAAAATGCTTCATGAAATTTCTTATATCCTGTTGATGCTTGAGGTAGAACTCTCACTTACTGTAAATTTTTACATTGGGTAAATGGACCTACGGTACATCTGATCTTCATGACATGTCTTCGTGTCCATCCCAAGATCAAAAATGGCCGTTTCTCCCGCAGTAGCAATCAATCGGAGCTAGATGTGATGCATTCATTTTTTTTAAAAAAATATAGAAATCCTACACAATCTCTGCCCAGTCAGAATTTTTGCAGACAGCTCTGTACTATGTAATCAGAATACTGATAATGGAAACTCCTGATAAATGAGTGGGGAAATACCAAGGGAAAAAATTCCTATACAACAATAGTATTATTAAATAGCATTTAAGTCCTCCCTAATTGGGACATTACTGTGACTCTGACATCCAATAATAAAGACCTTGGAAAGTGGCTCTGACACCTCGTTAACACTCAATTAATGCTGCTCTGTGAAATCCAGCAGTGTTTTTCAATCTGCAGTATCAAAACAGTAAATGCAAATATAGATAGATAGATAGATAGATAGATAGATAGATAGATAGATAGATAGATAGATAGTTCTTTTTATTCGTAGGTTTATATGTATAATACTTTTCTAGTCAGGGTTTTTTTTCCTACGTAGCTCAAGATGTTTGTATAGCCATAGTTGGGTGATATCTCAAATCACCACTTTCAGGCTTTATCAGACATTTTGTGTTGTCTGCTATGAGACTTAAGGGAGACTGGAATAGTACTATTTCTGCCTTGTGAGGTGTGTGTATAAATAAGGGTGTGGCTGGTTGAAGAAACCTCACAAGGCAGAAAGAGTACTATCCCAGTCTCCCTTAAGTCTCACAATTGATTAATTAATTGGTCTGTCCAATGTATGTTGATGGGCAGGAAGCACACGGGATTTCGTATATGCCTTGATCTTCTAATTCTATTTTGTCTTTAGGGTTTCTTAGAATGGACGATATCTTTCTATCTGTGCAAAATATGGTTTTGATGTTGTGTTTATGTAGTACTTTGCTAATTTTATCTGTTGTTCCCCTTATATAGGGCAAGATGGCTTTCCCATTGTTTTGTTCCTCTTGTTGTTTTTTATTCTGTCTTGGTGTTGTATGTTTGATCATATTGATGACTTTATTTCTACATAACCCATTTGATGTCAGTACATTAGTTAGTATATATAATTCTGTTTGTAAATGTGCTTCATCAGCCAGACGTTTAGTTCTTGTGGTTAATGTTTTGGCAACAGAGTTTATTTGTGCTGGATGGTGGTGTGATTTGGCGTTGAGATAGCGGTTCGTATGTGTCTTCTTTTGATAGATGGTATGTCCTAAGGTGCCATCAGATTTTTTATAAATTAATACATCGAGGAAAGGTAACTGGTTTTCTGATTCTATCTCCATGGTGAACTTTATTTTGGGATGGAGGCTGTCCAAATATACTAAGAAGTTTTCCAATTTATCTCTTCCATGTGGCCAGATCACAAAAGTGTCATCAACGTATCTGAGCCATAATTTTGGTTTGTTAACAGTTTTTTCTAAGGCATTGGATTCGAATTCTTCCATGAAAAGATTCGTGATGACTGGTGATAATGGTGATCCCATTGGTGCACCTTCTACTTGTTTATATCTCTGTCCTCTGTGTATGAAATATGTGTTGGATAAACAATGTTCTCTTAAGTCTGTGATATGTTTTGGTAGTTGATATTTGTTTTTAATTGATGACAGGGCTTCTTTGACAGGTATTTGTGTGAATAGTGATACAACATCGAAGCTTACAAGAAGGTTATTTTCTTTTATGTGTTGCTTTTTTATTATTTGTATGAAATGGTATGAGTTCTGTACATATGAAGCAGCAGATTCTGCGTAAGGTTGCAGATGTTTTGCTAAATATCTGGCTAGATTTTGTAAAGGTGAGCCTATGGAACTTACTATGGGTCTGAGAGGTATTCCATCTTTGTGTATTTTTGGGAGGCCATACAGTTTTGGGCATTTTGATGATTTTTCTCTGGGAATAATTTTTTGTTGGATTTCTTTACTTATAGTACTTGATTTTATCTTTATCTTCGTGGTTTTTTCTAGATATGTTGTTGGGTCTGTGTTTATGGGTTTATATGTGGCGTCTTGAAGTAAGTCAGACAGTTTCTTTTCATAGTCCACTGTGTTCATTACTACTGTTGCATTGCCTTTATCTGCTGGTAATATCATTATGCTATTATCGTTTTTTAAAACTTGCAGTGCCTTTTGTTCTTCTTTTGATAAGTTGCTTTTAGGTGGTTTACTAGTACATAGAATGTTGGTGACGTCATGTCTGACTTTATCAGCATCATCAGCACTGAGTTTCTTTAGGCTGGTTTCAACTTCGCATATGATGGTTTCTATTGGAATTTTATTGGGTGCCACTGCAAAATTAAAGCCCTTTGCTAAGACATTTGTTTCTGCTGTTGTTAGTTTTCTATTGGAAGCATTGTATACTACTTGTTTTAAATGATGTTGTGTTGTGGTTGGAAGTTTTTTATGTTCTAATTTCTTAAGTTTCTTTAAATGTCTGTAAGTTTTATGAGTGGTTTCTATTTCAGATCTCCAGGTGGCAAGCTGTTTTATTTTGTCCCATAATATGGGGTGAATAATATTGCTTATCTTTAAGTATGAAGCTCTATCTATCTATCTATCTATCTATCTATCTATCTATCTATCTATCTATCTATCTATCTTTGGTTGTTTGTGGCCGAAGCCAAACAACAGCAACACAGCTCAACAGCTCAAATCCCCCTGCTACTCAGACTGACCCGAGCACAACCAAGCCCCCACCTAAACAGAACACACACCCATCCAATCAGAGCACAGCCAACCCCCCATCCAATCAGAACACAGCCAAGCTCCCACCCAATCAGTTCACACCCCTACTGGCAGTTAAAAGGAAGAAACAGCTGCAATCACACACATTGCTCCTAGAAGCACGAAGCCGAGAACACCAGCCTGAAGATGACGAATGAGACTTCATTGAAACGTTGCCAAGAAACCTCCAATTTTACGCGGGAGAAAACCCGAATAACCAAAGACCTACATACAAACACCCGCGAAAACCTCAGAAAACATATATATATATATATATATATATATATATATATATATATATATGTATGTATATGTGTGTGTGTGTGTGTGCGCGCGCGCGCGTGTGTAAAAAGAAGCAGGCATTCTGCGAACTCTGGAACTTAAGATTTTAAAATTTTAAAAGAATTAAAATTTTATTTAACTAAGCTTTCGTCAGCCATCTGCTGACATCGTCAGAGTATGAAACTACCGTTACAGAGATCTCTGCCTTTACACGCCATTAATCAATTTAGCCCTTGCGCGTGTAATAGGCCCTTCCAGCTGTCTCCCACTTGTAATCAGCTGTGTTGTTTTTGCTGTCGTCATGTTGTATGTAATGGTAGTTTAATACTCTGACGATGTCAGCAGATGGCTGACGAAAGCTTAGTAAAATAAAATTTTAATTTTTTAAAAATTTTAAAATCTTAAGTTCCGGAGTATATCTCAAATTTATATTTCGCTGATAAAGAAATATAAATTTGGTATAAAATGGTTCGTCGTGAATGTGACTGCTTAGGAAATATTAAAAAGGCAGAATATTTCCCCTAAAAGAGAAATCTTAAGGGAGACAGAAACTCAGAGCTTACCTCCCTGCCCCCAGCAGATATTTGGTGCCCATCGGGGGTGGTATTCCCTTACCTTTGCTACCAGTTCGCAAATGTGAGCACGCACCACCTTCACGCATGTGCAGGACTTTCCGCACATGTGCCGAGCATCAAAAATGGATGTGATTACATCCAGGTGGGTGGGCGGAGCCTCCCACTGCTTCCGCTACCGGTTTACCCAAACCAATTATAACCGGCTGAATACCACCACTGGTGCCCATTGAGAAGGACTGAGCCAGCCTAACTACAAAATAAAATACCTCAGCTCCAGGGTAATGGGATTAAGACATGACCCTCCAGGACATAATAGGATTATCTATCAGCAGAGCTCACCACATGGCACAACCAAGTCCCTTCATTACTGTTAAAGAATTCTCAGAGTAACCCTTGAGTAGCAAGGGTGTCCACATGAAAGCGATTGAGAGTAGTTACGAATAAACACAGCCAACACACAGATACACTGTGTTTACTTTCAGGAAATAGTAAGGCACAGTCCAATAAACAGTCCAGGTCATACACATATAAAGCAGGAGATAGCAAAACGATAGTCCAAGGTTAATCCAATAACAAAGTCTTCTTACCAGTCATTGTAGTCATTCACAATAAACAGTTCTTCTGGATTTGCAAACATACAGAGATATCAGAGAGCAAGAACAGCAAAGAGAAACAAACCATGTTTCTTACGGACATTGGCTACAGAGCTGACCAATCAGTACACAGTATGATGCAATACAGCAGTCTTAAAGCTATATTGAGGGTTTATATATTGCCAATCCAACAAGGTAGGTAAAATCAGTTTCTAACAATTACATCAGCCCAAGGTTCAACCAACCTTAACTCAGGGAACCTCAGCTGTGAATCCTGCGTAGCCCCCTGGGAGTCTGACAGCCAATAGGATACATGCCCTTGCCACAGGAACAGGAAGCTCAAGTTCAAAGCCCAAGAGAGAGTCAGGGTTACTCGCTCACTCTCCACTCCATGTGGTCAGCTACCCAGAATCGCCCGTGCTCGGTGGTTCTGCTTCACCATTAAAACCATCTTTCCAATCAGCCTCCATGTTTCCAATGTCTTTCTACTCACTTGGAACTGAATCCAGATGGACATTTTTTCCAACACATGTTAGATACACACACACAGGCACATTTGCATACATACTGATTTTAATATGCAGTGACAATTTCTTTGCCTTTTCATATTCCACTAGAATGCAGAGAGAAGGCAGTGACTTCAGTTCACTTCAGGTAAATCTAGCGAGCATATGTAGAACACAAGGAACAGATGTTTAATTTCTCCTTGCAATTAAAATCCACCAAGATATCAGACGTATTAATTCTCAAACCTTAGCTTGCTTGCTTGCCTGCTTCTTTCTCTTCCCTTTCCTATACCTATTGTACTTTACCAAAGCCTCTTGATTATTTGGCAATAGATTCTGTGCTTCAGGCTGGGCATAAACAGATACTTTTCTCTCTCCCTGTCTCATCTGATTAATCCTTATTGCTCTTTTTTCCCAGTTTTTGTTTTATACCTTTTGCTAATGTCATAGAAAACACCAAATGAGAATGTAGTGAGACAGCTGAATTGCAGATATTTTTGGACTGAAGAATAGCAATTCCAACTTTTCATCAAGAGAGCAGGTTTCTTTGTCTCCTTATTGAAATGTCACCACTCCTGGTAACCACTTCTGAGCATCTAAACCAGCGTTTCCCATGTTGCAACTTAAAAATGGTTTTACTCATGGAGGACTATATAGAGCGAAGCTACATCTGATGTTAAGACGTAGAAAGCTGCTGAAAATTATCTTCTGTGTTATAGTGAGAAAATGTGGCTTGATTTTGCTGTGGGTGGCTGGGGGCAGGGGGGAAATTCAGCAGGTTCTGACAGGTTCTGGAGAACCGGTAGCGGAAATTTTGAGTAGTTCGGAGAACCGGCAAATACCACCTCTGACTGGCCCCAGAATGGGGAGGGAATGGAGATTTTTCATTATTCTTCCCCTGGTGTGGGGTGGGAATGGGGATTTTGAGTATCCTTCCCCCAGGAGTTGGGAGGGAATGGGGATTTTGCAGTATCCTTCCCCTGGAGTGGGGTGGGAATGGAGATTTTGCAATATCCTTCCCCCAGGAGTAGGGAGGGAATGGATATTTTTCAGTATTCTTCCCCTGGAGTGGGGAGGGAATGGATATTTTTCAGTATTCTTCCCCTGGAGTGGGGTGGGAATGGAAATTTTGCAGTATCCTTTCCCTGGAGTGGGGCGGGAATGGAGATTTTGCAGTATCCTTCCCCTGCCATGCCCACAAAGCCACACCCACCAAGCCACGCCCACAGAATCGGTAGTAAAAATATTTGAATTCGACCACCGGCTGGGGGTAAGAGTAGTATACTCATAACAAGCAGTCTCATTGGTTCCAACCAATATCGGATCCCTCATGCCTTCAACTTCCATAATAAAAAAGGACAGTGTGTATCTCTGTCCACTTTTGGTACATGCAAACATTTGTAGATTTTGGATGCATTTGAAAGCACCAATTCACAAATTGCCCGCTGTAGTAGTTACACCAATAGAAGCGAATATTATAGCTGTGGGTTCCATGGGACTCTCTGAGTTTGGTTGTTTTCTTGCAGGCATTTCATTACCCAACTAGTTGTTGTGGCCCACCAGCGGCCTGCGTGGATTGTTGCTGATCCCGACGACGAGGAGGCTGGGGTGTGGAGCTGCACCAGCAGCCTGTGCAGCCGGTGCTTGAGTTGGACAGCGAGGAGGCTGAAGAAGATGTGGTGCCAGAGTCGGGGCCTTCAGACCCTCCAGAGGCTCCTTTAAGTGAAGAGGATAAAGAGGAGGAGCCTCTTCTCAATGCACGGGCACGCAGAGCTGCCAAAAGGCAGGAGTGGTTCCTCAGGAGGAGGTCTCCTCGAGATTAAGGTTGGGGCTAATTGGCCACGCCCTTAGCCTATTTAAGAAAGAACGCAGCTTGTAACAAGCTGCAGGAAACAACTTTAGTTCGCTAATCATCGCGTTGGGATTTTCTCTGCAACCTTGCTTCTGGGCTTTCTGCCAACTCTAGTAAGACTCTGACTATCTTATCTGTGGAATTCTGGCAGGCTGTTAAGAACGCTTATTAACAGCCGGCATTTGCTAAAACTGTGTTATTTGAGTACACTAAGTTTTGTTCAGAGTTTGTGTGTGCTGCGTTCTTTGGGATCTGTAGCTGGGGCAGAATACTAGGTAACATCATCAATCCAAGAAGGTAGTGAGGTTTGCAGAGTGGAGGACCTTGATGTTGTCTGAGCTTGGCTGTTTTCTGCAGATGTTTCATCATCAGTAGAAGTTACGTCATAGTCAATACAGTTGGTTACAAAACAATCACCAGAAGGCAGCCTAGCATAGTTGCTCCTTGACAACCAAACAGATTCTTCAGACTTATACTCAGTCTACCTTCTCTTCATATATGCGCACTTCGACGCACAATTCTCAGCAATTCCCACGCTGGCTTTTGGTTCTTCAATTTGTGTTGACCAAAAATCCATCCCTTGGTTGCAAATGTCATTTACTCTACCTTAAACAAGGCGAGATATATTATCTCTCTCTTTTTTTAAAAAAATTAAAGGTTATGTGGTGGGAATTTCCTTGTCTTTATCAACACATCTCCAACAGCCCCACTGCATTCATTCTTTAACCCTGTTCTACCCTAACATCTGACCAGGGGTGAAATGTAAAATTTGTTACTACTGGTTCTGTGGGTGTGGCTTGGTGGTGGTGGGGGTAATGTGACGGGGTGGGCATGACCAACTTTTTTTTTTTTAAAAAAAAAAAACTTTTCAAAGCATTTTTTCTAATACTTTGAATAGCCTCTGCCGATCAGGCAACTCAGCTGGGATCGTCAGAGGCTTTTTAAAAAGTGCCTCTCTGCCGATCAGGCAACTCAGCTGGGATCGTCAGAGGCTTTTTAAAAAGTGCCTCTCTGCCGATCAGGCAACTCAGCTGGGATCGTCAGAGGCTTTTTAAAAAGTGCCTCTCTGCCGATCAGGCAACTCAGCTGGGATCGTCAGAGGCTTTTTAAAAAGTGCCTCTCTGCCGATCAGGCAACTCAGCTGGGATCGTCAGAGACTTTTCAAAGCATCTTTTTTTTACCACCTCTTCGGCCAAGTGGTTGCAGAAAAAAATGCTTTGAAAAGCCTCTGACGATCCCAGCTGAGCCGCACGATGATCAGAGGCTTTTTTTTTTTTTTTACTTTTAAAAGCATTTTTTCCATCGGAAGAGGTTGTAGAAAAAATGCTTTTAAAAGTAAAAAAAAAAAAAGCCTCTGATGATCGTGCGGCTCAGCTGGGCATGGTGGAGGGGTGGGGGGTGCAGGGATTTTTGCTACCGGTTCTCCGAACCACCCGCCACCACTGCTACCGGATCGGGCGATCCAGTCTGAACTGGGAGCATTTTACCCTTGCATCTGACCCATCTTCTCTCTCTTCCCTCCTTCTTGTTCCTTGCTTTTTCTCTCGTCTCCCAATTTCTTTCTTATTACCCTGCCAAATTCAGTCATGCCAAAAATAACATGATTACTTGTCTCGGGTCTCATAACACCTGCCCTGCTTAGTCTGACTATAACTGCTCAATTAGGCCAGGCACACAAAAGAGATTATTGGAATAATCCCACCTTAACTTAAAAGGCATTTTGTCCTGCTCCGAGGAGCAACACCGAGAGAATAGTGGGCACGTTGCTCAGGCTGCATCAGTGCACTTATGCTCACGAGTGTGTGTCTTGTGACACATTTTCTCTTTATGTGGCACTTTACCACCATTACCGAGTGAAGCATCTAATGGAAAGATGTGCCCATGTCTAGATTAGCCATTGATTTCTTGAAATTGGTTCCTTATTGTCATTGCTGAGTGCAAGGAGCCTGGAACAAGGTCAGTCCTGATGATTCTGTGCATGATTTGGTTTTTAGCAAATGTGTGCCCAATGGGAACATTTATTTCCTTGCCTGGGAATTTGAGCACTGAAATCTTAACCTTGAGACTCCAAAAACTATGGACTGCTTCTGGCAAGGGTAAATATCTACGTGCTGTGGGATAGCACCACTTATTTTGACAGGTTCCCAATTTAACCCAAACCAGCACATTTAAACATGCACTGACATATTAAACATTAGAGCGTTTGGATAGGTCTTGGTCTAAAAATATCCCAAATATCTGTTCGTCACAAATGATTTCTAGAAGAAAAAAGAAGAAGATGATGAAGAAGAAGAAAACTCTGTTGATGAAGCCCACTGACCGTATCAAATATATAAAACTGGAACAAAATAGTCAAATATGTACACTGAGAGCATATGCACCAGTGGTGGGATTCTACCGGTTCGGACCGGTTCGTTAGCGCCGACTTTCAGCTGCGAGCGAACTGGTTCAGTCCAATTTTGAAGTGGGCCCACCCACTGGTCCCTGCATTATACCCACCTATATTTCCATTTCCGAAGTCCAGCTGATCGGTGCTGCAGAGTGAATTCACTCTGCCGTGCCTCAGTTGTTTTCCTTGCCGGCAGCAATGCAGAAGGTGAGTTTTCTCCAAACTCTGCACATGTGTGAAACACGCATCTGGCGTGCGCACGCTTAGCGAACCGGTTGTTAAACCAGTAGGATCCCACCCCTTATATGCACCAAAGACAAATTCCTTGTGTGTCCAATCACACTTGGCCAATAAAGAATTATAATCTAATCATCGTTCCCACCACCCATCTCCTTCCACTTATGACTGTATGATTGTAATTTTGTTGCTTGTATCCTTATGATCAGTGGTGGGATTCAGCCAGTTTGCACCACTTACGGGAGAACTGGTTGTTAACTTTCTGAGCAGTTTGGCAAAGTGATTGTTGGAAGAAATCATCAGGGCAGAGAACCGGTTGTTAAATTTCTTGAATCCCACCACTGCTTACGATTTATATTGCTATTGTTTCCTGATTGCTTATTTGTACTCTATGACTATCATTAAGTGTTGTACCTTATGATTCTTGACGAACTTATCTTTTCTTTTATGTACACTGAGAGCATATGCACCAAAGACAAATTCCTTGTGTGTCCAATCACACTTGGCAATAAAGAATTCTATTCTATTCTATTCTATTCTATTCTATTCTATTCTATTCTATTCTATTCTATTCTATTCTATTCTATTCTATTCTATTCTATTCTATTCTGTTCTATAGACATATCCAGTTCCTGCAACTGTTCTTCATATGTTTTAGCCTCCAGTCCCCTAATCATCTTTGTTGCTCTTCTCTGCATTCTTTCTAGACTGGGCTCCACTTCCCAGACTGAGTTGCTTTACATCCTTGATACTCCTTTTTGAGATGCAACCAAGATTGCCCCACTAGTCTCTCTGTTTGGGGGGGGGGGGGGGTTAGTGCATGGAGGACTGTTTGGTGCTATGTGCATCTGAATGGCATCTCCAGAGCATCCAAATCAAACAAACAAATTATGGGACAACCAGTTGAGAAGCACAAGTTCATGTCATCTGAAGAACAATAGTTCTTGCCTCTGCTATATCTCCCCTTTGAAACCAGTTTTGAAATCTGGGCAAATGTCCCTAAGATCTAAAAATAGTTTGGGGAGAGGGGGAAAAAAAAGCCACAGATGTCCAAGATACAGCAACCATTCCTACTTTTCTGGAGGTTGCCAACAATTCTAGGAGATCTGCCACGTTGGTGTCTTTTCATAGCTTTGACAAGGAGAAGGGAACAGTACTTTTGATCTGTTCTTAGTTGAGATACCATTAGCCACAGTTAATGGTATCTCAACTAAGTCGACTCACAGAGTCAACTCACCTGGTCTAACTACCAACTGCTACATTTTGGATGGGTTAATAATTCAAGGAAGCCAAGTAATTTCTTTTTGCTGATTTAGGGTTACTGTTCAGATCCCAAAAGCTACTGATGGTATGTGTTGTTTATTTATTTTTATTTTTTTAATATATTTTATTTATTTTTGTCAAGCATGTATTTGATAACAGATATAAATATAAACATGATTATGAATACATGAGATGGATATGAATAAAAGGGGATATTAGGACAGGGACATAAGCTAGTGCGCTTATGCACGCCTCTTACAGACCTCTTAGGAATGGGGTGAGGTCCACAGTAGACAGTCTAAAGTTAAAGTTCTGGGGGATTTGGGGAAGAAACCACAGAGTCAGGTAGGGCATTCCAGGTATTGACCACTCTGTTGCTGAAGTCATATTTCCTGCAATCAAGTATGGAGCAGTTTGCAATGAGTTTGTATCTGTTATGTGCTCTTGTATTGTTTTGGTTGAAACTGAAGTATTCACTGACTGGTAGGGCATTATAACAGATGATTTTATGTACTATGCTTAGGTCTGACCGAAGACGGCAAAGTTCTAAGTTGTCTAAGCCCAAAATTTCAAGTCTGGTGGCATAAATTATTTGTGATAGATAGATAGATAGATAGATAGATAGATAGATAGATAGATAGATAGATAGATGATAGATAGATGATAGATAGATAGATAGATAGATAGATAGATGATAGATAGATAGATAGATAGATAGATAGATAGATAGATGATAGATAGATAGATAGATGATAGATAGATAGATAGATAGATAGATTTGATATATGTATTATGTATGTATGTATGTATGTATGTATGTATGTATGTATGTATGTATGTATGTATTTGTTTTCTTTTCTTTTCGTAGGCCTTTATGTGTATTTCTTTTTAGCCAGGTTCTTCCTACGTAAACCAAGATTTTTATGCAGCCCTAGTTCAGTGAAATCACAATCCACTAGTTTCTAGGCTTTTTTCAGGCAGCCAGCAAGCACCCTGCTGCCCATTGGGAGACTAAGGAGACTAAAACTAAGTCTCCCAATGGGCAGTAGGGTGCTTGCTGGCTGCCTGAAAAAAGCCTAGAAACTAGTGGATTGTGATTTCACTGAACTAGGGCTGTATAAAAATCTTGATTTACGTAGGAAGAACCTGGCTAAAGAGAAATACATGTATATGTATATGTATATGTATATGTATATGTATATGTATATGTATATGTATATGTATATGTATATGTATATGTATATGTATATGTATATGTATATAAAATAAAAAATGAAGCAACTGCCATTTTCTCTGGCAAATTCAATTCTGTTTCCTTTTTCAAAAAGAATGAGAGAGAAGGCAGCTGAGATGACGTGATTTATTCCACTCCTTCCCCGCCCTCCTCAACCCCAATTGCTAAATAATCCAGACAACAAATAGCTATTCCATGAGGAAATCCACGTTCCCATCTTGCTTTGCCTAATGAAATATGAAGCACTGGCCTGACAAGGGTGACTTGGATGGAGATGATGCAATCAGATGAAGACCTGGTTTCCTTTGAGGACATTCCATGATGGATCATTGCCTGATAAAGAAAGAAAGAAAGAAAGAAAGAAAGAAAGAAAGAAAGAAAGAAAGAAAGAAAGAAAGAACCCTGCTCTTGAGATCTATGGAGCAACTTTAAATAATGAATGTGTGTGAATGTTAAGTCCTCACCCAGCCTCCTGCCTCTGATTTTAAGGAGCAGATTTATCGCACGTTGCTTTTGGGAGTTGTCCTGAGGGGGGATTTCAGATCCAACTGACAGAAGCAAGAATAATGATTAAATGGTCCTGTCCTGTTGGTTATCCCAGATAGAGAATGACTTGGCTATCAACTTTTTTTTCTAATTTTGGAAAGGAGATGGCGGTGGCAGTACGGATGGTTCAAGTACACCATCAATCATGGATGATGTGCATGTATTAAGTAAACATGGCATTCAGAAGCAGTAAGCAAGGAATACTTCAGCAGCAAATAGATGGGAAGGCAGAGGCAATCGTGGCGCTGATTTTCCTTCTCCTGCAGAATATCTCAGGGGCTGCCACAAAGAAGAGGGAGTCAAGCTATTCTCCAAAGCACCTGAGGGTAGGACAAGAAGCAACGGGTGGAAACTAACCAAGGAAAGAAGCAACTTAGAACTAAGGAGAACTTTCCTGACAGTGAGAACAATTAATCAGTGGAACAACTTGCCTGCAGAAGTTGTGGATGCTCTAACACTGGAAGTTTTTAAGATGATGTTGGACAACCATTTGTCTGAAGTGGTGTAGGGTTTCTTGCCTAAGCAGGGGGTTGGACTAGAAGACCTCCAAAGTCCCTTCCAACTCTTCTCTTCTCTTCTCTTCTCTTCTCTTCTCTTCTCTTCTCTTCTCTTCTCTTCTCTTCTCTTCTCTTCTCTTCTCTTCTCTTCTCTTCTCTTCTCTTCTCTTCTCTTCTCTTCTCTTCTCTTCTCTGTAAAATCTCCATTCCCTCCCCACTTCAAGGGAAGGATACTGTAAAATCTCCATTCCCTCCCCACTCCAAGGGAAGGATACTGTAAAATCTCCATTCCCTCCCCACTCCAGGGGAAGGATACTGTAAAATCCCCATTCCCACCCCACTCCAGGGGAATGATACTGTAAAATCTCCATTCCCTCCCCACTCCAGGGGAAGGTTACTACAAAATCCACATTTCCTCCCGATCATCTGGGACTCGGGAGGTAGAGAATAGATGGGGGCGGGGCCAGCCAAAGGTGATATTTACCGGTTCTCCGAACTACTCAAAATTTCCATTACCAGTTCTCCAGAACCTGTCAGAACCTGCTGAAACCCACTTTCTGACATAGATGTATTCAGGAACTCACGAAGAGTTAAGGTTGACTTGAGGGAATTTCATCTTTTCAAAATCTTATAAGAGTAAGTTAAAATACCAAGAAAGACATGTTGGAAAAGCAAGAGATCTGAACTCGTATGAATCCAGTAGACATTTCCTACTTATGTTTTCATCCAGTTCTAGCGGGAATCCTGCTCCTTCAATCAGTTTTTGAAGTTATAAGTCTTTTTCTCTAAGAAGACAGGGTCAAATAAGGAATTAAACAATTCTGACTTTTCTTTGTTATCTCTTACATTTTTGCCATCTTCCCAGAGCAGCGGGTAGATTATTGCATTTTGTCTTCTTTTGATTTTGAACATACCCGAAGAAGCTTTTTCTCCAATAGCTTTAGCATCCTTCACAAACCTCAATTCATTTTGAGGTTTAGCCTTCTAAAAAACATTACAGAGCTATCTCTATCTCACATGTTCCCTTTTTTGGTGACCTCTTGTTGGTGTCCTTTTTTTATTATTGGTTTTGTTTTTAGATCTTCACTGTGTTTGTTGTGCAGCTGCTTCTGCTGTCTTCCAGTGATCTTTAGTTGTGGTTGTTGCTAGAATAGAATAGAATAGAATTTTTTTATTGGCCAAGTGTGATTGGACACACAAGGAATTTGTCTTGGTGCATATGCTCACAGTGTACATAAAAGAAAAGATACATTTGTCAAGAATCATAAGGTACAACACTTAATGATAGTCATAGGGTACAAATAAGCAATCGGGAAACAATATCAATATAAATTGTAAGGATACAAGTAACAAAATTACAGTCATACTGTTATGGAATGATGGGACCAAACAACATTCTTGGGTCAGCCAGAGACAGTTTTATTGCGCAGTTTCAGAATCAGATTTGTATCTGCAATTCTGAACAAAGAAGAGCTCTGATACAACTGCTTTTATACATTTTCAAGACAAAGGATTTTGCAAGCACAGCAGTTTTCCATATATGGTTAACATACATTTGTTACATTATAATTGACACTTTCTAATTACTAAATTCTTTTATTATTTTCTAGTTCATAAGATTATTTTAGCTAAACAACCTTCCTCAGTTCTGTGACTGCTGATGCGTAGATTCATGGCTGCTTTGGCTAATAAGTAACTTTTTGTTTCAGATGGATGTCTTTGCATCCTTGACAGCTAGGCCCCTCAGAAGATATATATTACCAAGAATGGAATTTTAGCTGACTTAGTGTAATCTCTAAACAAGCACATTTCTTCCTTATAATAATGTGAATAAAGAGGGTCCTTCAGTGTTCATATAGCTGACCCTGTACTATTCCTATACCATTCACATCAATACAGTCATAAGTGGGAGGAGATGGGTGATAGGAACAACGAGAAGATTAATAGTAGTGCAGACTTAGTAAATAGTTTGACAGCGTTGAGAGAATTACTTGCTTAGCGGAGTGATGGCGTTCAGGGAAAAACTGTCCTTGTGTCTAGCTAGTTGTTCTGGTGTGCAGTGCTCTATAGCATCGTTTTGAGGGTAGGAGTTGAAACAGTTTATGTCCAAGATGTGAGTGGTCTGTAAATATTTTCACAGCCCTCTTTTTGGCTCATGTAGTACACAGGTCCTCAATGGAAGGCAGGTTGGTAGCCATTGTTTTTTCTGCAGTTCTGCTATTGTTGGAATTGATTGCGATCATGCTTCTAATATCACATTCTTTTTAAAGATCTCCTATCCATCTTAGATACTTTCTCATTTATCTTCTCCTGTTCTGATATCCTACGTATCTTTCTTTGGGATGTAGGAAGTTCGCACTCACCCCCCTCCTAGAAGAATGAAATATTCTAGGAAATATTAAAAAAGGCAGAATATTATATTTCCCTGGATGAGAAATGGAGAAACATGTTTTTTTAGAGGCAGGAAGCAGACTCACTCTTAATACCCTTTTTAATAGCCCACAGCAGACATCAGCACTTAAGAGATAAAGAGATGGTTAGGTCTATTCATAAGGAAATACCCTCACCCAAGATCCAACAAAGATAGGATTAGCCCTCAGCCAGTGGTGAAATCCAATTTTTTTTACTAACTTTTCTGTAGGCGTGGCTTGGTGGCCATAATGTGGCTTGGTGGCCGTGGCAGGAGAAGGATACTGCAAAATCCCCATTCTCTCCCCACTCCTGGGAGAAGGATATTGCAAAATCTCCATTCCCACCCCATTCTGGGGCTAGCCAGAGGTGGCATTTGCCAGTTCTCCAAACTACTCAAAATTTCTGCTACCACTTCTCCGAACTGCTCAAAAGGTCCACTACCAGTTCTGCAGAAGCTGTCAGAACCTGATGGATTTCATCCCTGCCCTCAGTCATAATAGGAATTGCCCAAAGCCCCATCATTACATCACCCAGCAAGATTCAACCAAGCCTGGGACTCAAGACAACCTACAGAATTACCCCATGGGAGTCTGACAACCAATCAGAGTACATTTCTTACACAGGAACAGGAAGCGCCAAGGTGGGGCCCAAGAGAGGGTATAAACCAATCTCTCTCTCTCTCACCCATGTGCTCTCACCCATGTGCTCGATTGCCCAGGATGTCAAACCATGTGGTCCTGTCCACCATTAAACCATCTTTCCAAATTGCCTCCATGTTTCCAGTGTCTTTTTCCCCACTTGGAACTGAACCCAGATGGACATTTTTTTCCAACAGAGGTTTATTAAAATCTGTTATACGTTCTATCATGTTCCGCTTTTAATTCTCACTCCTATCCAGCATCTCATGATCTGTTTTCCCTGTGTATGCAAGTCTTGACTTTTTTCCAGGACTTACTTTCTGGTTATTATTAAATCAAGGATGGCCCCCTTGTTCTTTCTCCCACTTTTGAAAGAAGCAGTAAGAGATTTCCTAGCACCTTGGCAGAGTTTGTTTCCCAACGGATCTCAAGATGACTAATGTCGCTCATCGCTACTACGATTTTCAAGCCTGGTTGTTTATTTTATTTATTTGTTGGAACACATTAGCTGTAACTTTTTCCTGCCCTGGACACCAGAACAGTGTTGTTTTTATGCCTTCTTCCACTTAGTTGAACCCAGATGCTCTCAGCAGCAGCATCAAGTCATTCCTTTGGATTGCTGTTCAAATGCGAATATTTTTAATCAGAAAATATCCACACCACTGCACTGATCAAAGGCACATCGCTGTACTGAAAAGCTTGCGACCCAAATGTTGACAACAAGGAGACAACACAAGCAGGGGGGAGAAAGAAAGATGGAGACAAGAGTGGGCAACAATGAAATGTGCCCTTAATTTTATTGTACATATTCAGGAATTCTCCCTCCCTCTCCCTCCCACTCCCTCTCCCTCTTCCCCTCTCCCTTCCTCTCCCTCTCTCCCTCTCCCTCCTCTCCCTCTCTTGCTTCCTCTCCCTCTCCCTCCCTCCCTCCCAATCCCTCTCCCTTCCTCTCCCTCTCTCCTCCCACTCTCTCTTTCTCCCTCTCTCCCTTCCTCTCCTTCCCTCCCTCTCCCTCCCTCACCCTCTCTCCCTCCCAATCCCTTTCCCTTCCTTTCCCTCTCTGCTTCTCCCACTCTCTCCTTTCCCTCTCTCCCTCCCTCCCCCTCTCTCCCTCCCACTCCCTCTCTCTTCCTCTCCCTCTCCTCTCTCCCTCTCCCCCTCTCGCCTTCTCTCTCTCCCTCCCTCCCACTCTATACCTCTCTCCCTCCTTCTCCCTCTCTTCATCCCAACCTCTCCCTCTCTCCCTTCCCCTCCCCCCTCTCCCCCTCTCCCTCCCCTCCTCTCTTTGTTCAGTTGATGGATATGGTAGGATTTGCTGGAAGAGAAACGTTACACCATTCTTTGCTAGTGTCATTTCTGAGATGAGCCTTAGGGATTTGTCACCTGGCAGTTTGTAGAGTTGCCTGAATTACAAACTTGAACATGAGTAACTGAAAAAAGCATGCCTTTTCTTCTATAGTCCGGAAGTCATCTTAACATTAATCAGTTTCCCCTTTGACTTTCAAACACAGATTTTGCATCGGTCCAGCTCCTTGACAAGGAAGCAGGGAATTAATTTTTATTTTTGGCAGGTATGTATAGCTTTCCAAAAAGCGAGCCGGGGATCCCTTTGCTGCTGTAGGGATAAGGCTAAGTATCACTAAGCATTGAGATTTAATAGCGTAGATGGAAAATGGTCAATCACACAACTTCCCATCACTCTTTGGAGGAATATCGGTATGTTTATTTTTTCATCAATGGCACATAAGCTAAGATCACTGTATTGTCGTTTTTTTACTGAGAGTGCACTGGCCCACATTAAAAATGAAATAATGTTGCCTACTCACAAGAGAAAGTATGTATCTACCCAAACACATACATAACACACATATATACATGCTAAATACATACATAAATATATACCTGTACCATACATACATACATACACATATACATTTGTTGTTGTTGTTTGTTGCAAAGTTGTGTCCGACCCATCGCGACTCCATGGACAACATTCCTCCAGGCCTTCCTGTCCTCTACCATCCTCTGGGGTCCATTGAAGCTCATGCCAACTGCTTCAGTGACTCCATCCAGCCACCTCATTCTCTGCCATCCCCTTCTTCTTTTGCCCTCCATCGTTCCCAGCATTAGGCTCTTCTCCAGGGAGTCCTTCCTTCCTTTTCATTAGGTGGCCAAAGTATTTGAGTTTCATCTTCAGGATCTGGCCTTCTAAAGAGCAGTCAGGGTTGATCTCCTCTAGGACCGACCGGTTGGATCACCTTGCAGTCCAAGGGACCTGCAGGAGTCTTCTCCAGCACCAGAGTTCAAAGGCCTCAATTCTTTGGCCCTCAGCATTCCTTATGGTATACATATACATATATTTCACCCTCCCCGAGTCTCCATGTGCACGTCCTGCACTTACCTGCATCCAAAACAGACCATGTGGGGACTCCTAGGGGGGGGAGGGGGGGTGGGCAGCAGAGGTCGGTTTCAGCAGGTTCTGACCAGTTCTGGAGAACCGGTAGCGGAAATTTTGAGTAGTTCAGAGAACCGGTAGTAAAAATTCTGACTGGCCCCATCCCCATCTATTCTCTGCCTCCCAAGTCCCAGCTGATCGGGAGGAAGTGGGGATTTTGCAGTAACCTTCCCCTGGAGTGGGGTGGGAATGGAGATTTTACAGTATCCTTCCCCTGCCACATCCACCAAGCTACGCCCACCAAGCCATGCCACGGCCACCAAGCCACACCCACAGAACCGGTAGTAAAAAAATTTGAAACCCACCACTGCAGGACCAGTCAGGAGTGCGATTTGGGGATTCTCCAAACTGCACAGAACCTTAGCTAGAGGTTTTCCAGAACCCCTGCAAACCCCCAGCAGCCGACCTCTGATATTGGGTGCGAAGGCCATAATAAGAAAAGGGCAATAAGAGAACATTTTCCAGCCAGGAAAGACTGTCTCTGCAAAGTTCTAATATAAACCCAGACTAGTTGTACTCCCCAGCTGCGAGCTTTCAGGAGGGCATAATTTAAAAACCAATCTTCCCTTTTAAAAGAGAACAGGAAGAAAAAAAAGCTTCCCATGAAATCAGTTGCTAGCTATGGAGACAGTCTAGTGGAACAGAAGAGAGCTTCTTCTAAGCTTGCAAAACAGCCAGTTCAGTGACCTTCAGGGAAGAGGAATCTAATGTTGCTAGCAACAGAAAATACATTTGCAAACTAATTAAAACTCTGCATGCCTTTAAGGGACTTCCTTCACCAGACTATTCCAGCACCTGACATAGCTAGCAGGGGAAAGAGAAAGGGAGCAGGTGAAGTTTTTGATGGGAACAACTTTTTGATGCAGCGGCACAGGAAAATTATGGGTTCGATCACAAGCAAACCGTGTAATGAAATCTTCCTTCTGCCTGTAGTTATTTCCATCACGGAGCAACTGCAGAAGCTGGGACCCTCATCCCGGGAGAAGATGCGGTTGCTTTCAAGGGTTGAAGACAGGGGACTATGGTGGACCACTTTCCAAACAACAGCACAATGTTGTCTTTGAAGGACCCCGTAATTCCTTGCATCGGGGTGGAGTCGGGGCAACTGAAAGGAGCTGAGTCTTTACTGGCCGGATGTCCTTCCTGTCACCAATGCAGAGTTCTCAGCTGATATGTACTCATTATGCCCAGAGAGAGAAATACCTGCCGCTACCTAGGATCAAACTCACAATCTCCTAATTGTGAGGCGAGAGCTTCACCTCTAGGCCACTGCACCACTCATCCAAAGAACACCACAACGTCCTAGTTAAAACAACAACACAAACTAGCAGACTGGAGCACAAGAGTGACTTAGAGTATCTTTTATCCTCATCCAGATAAACTTGCGAGGATGTAAAGCCTGACCTTATAACTTCTATGTTGGCATAATGATGTTTGGATGATGGTAGAAAAGGGCCATCAATCACTAGCAAAGAAATGATTACAAACAGAAGGAAAATTGCACCAGGCAAGAATGCTACACAGGAACTTAGATTTCGGCTGGATTTCCTCTCTTGTTATTAGTTTATAATCTCCATCCAAAGATGGATTGTTTACAGTGTAAAATGCAATAGTGGTTGACAGGAGAAGGAAAATGCCTTAAGTGCATTGAAATCCATCCATCTGGATTGCTCAATTTGGAATTAAAATAAAGAAGACAGGAAGCCATCTTTTGCATTGGGACTTCAGGCCTGCCACAATTACTACTGTGGGAAACTGGGAGGGGGGGGTTGTATGGAGCATGGGTGATATATAGTCATAATAACATTCCTTTCTCAGAGAGTCAAGGACGTTTTGCCTGTTGTGACCTAAAACAGACGAGTAGTCCCAAAAACCTTTTATTGCAACAGCTGTGAATTACGTTCATTCACAGCTGAGTCCCAATTAGTTGCAAAAAGTCCTTCGGAAGAAGTCCTTTGGGATAATCACCAATCTTTATCTCCCTTGACATTCTGCCAAAGACCTACTTGGCAAAGCCACACGGATTCCAGAATCAAACAGAGATGCCGACTGGGAACAGAATTAACAACGTTGCTTTCCTGCTAAGTGCCCACGTGCCTTTGCTCCTCTTTTAAGACTTATGTGAGGGGCCAATGATCTCCAGGCTTTACTCCTGAGTTGTCCTTTTTGTTTTGACTGTTTGTGCCTTCTGGCAGCTCTGTGCATGCACGCACTAGGAACAGGCTCCTCCTGTTCCTCTGCCTCTCTGCTGTCTGACTCTGAAGGCTCCGGAGTCTGTGCATCACTCCCAGATGGCCCTGGCTCCATCTCTGCCTCCGATGCAGAGCCCTAGTCCAGACCTTCCCCAGACTCCAGGACTGGTCCATGTTCCTCCCCAGCCTCCTCACTGTCCGACTCCACTGCCAGCTCCACAGGCTGCTGGTGGACCACAACATTGCCCTGCACCTGGAGGGGTGTGACTGGGAGGCATCTCCAGATGACACAGTGCTTGGATTGGACCACGTGATGGACCTGTGGGTGCAGGGGAAGGGATTTGGACTTTCCTTTGGGTGGTGAAAACCTGGAAGCTTTCAGATTTGGGTTTTCCCAGATGTGCCAATATGACATCACTAATAAAATGGAACTTTGAGGAACATCAAGCCTCAGAGTCTTCTTCCGTTGGGGATGTTACTTGGAACCCTGACAACAGGGCCATGTTAGGTTGCATCCCGACACTTTAGCAGCCTTCTTGACCTGGACAAGAAGGAGTGCATTGATAGAGCACCTGGCCGGCCTGCTGAGGGTCACATGCTTAAGCTCCACCATCTCCAGATATGGTGGAAAAATTCCTGGAAAACTCCTGCTGGTGATCCCAAAGGTGCTTTTCAAAAGGCAAGTGGGCCTTCTTGGTTCTTTTTTTTCTCCTCCTTTTCTTTTCATCCAAAAAAAGCTTCTAGAATAAGAAGCAAGATGGTTTTTTTAAAAAAAAAACACAAGAAACTCTAATTGTCCTTTGAAAAGTACCTTTGGGACAACCATGACCTGAGTGATTGAGAATCTCCATAAACTCGTGCTTGTAAATTCCTGAAGTTTAGGGTTAGATTACAGATTAACAGAGCTGGAAGGGACCTTGTAGGTCATCTAGTCCAACCCCCTCCACTCAACCAGGAGACCCTGACACCATTTCTGACAGATGGCCAGTCCAGTCTCTTCTTGAAAGCCTCCAGCGATGAAGCTCCCACAACTTCTGAAGGCAACTTCTGTTCCATGGGTTGATTGATCTCACTGTTAGAAAATTTCTCCTAATTTCCAGGTTGAATCTCTCCTTGATTCTTGTCTGGCTTCCAGGTGCCTTGGAAAATAGCTTGACCCCCTCCTCTCTGTGGCAGCCCCTCAAGTATTGGAAGACTGCTATCCTGTCTCCCCTGGTCCTTCTCTTCCCTAGACTAGCCATGCCCAGTTCCTGTAACCGTTCATCATATGTTTAAGCCTGCAGTCCCCTAATCATCTTGGTTGCTCTTCTCTGCACTCTTTAAATGCACTTTAGATTCAAATAGATTAAAGACCTATAGCCCAGTATAGGACAACTTCTGATGTTCCTGAGATGTCGCTTGTAAAATTAGAGCAAAGCTATGATTCTACTCAGCACTGGAAGGGCACCCTGAGACATATGATATGGACACATGAGTCACCTGCAGCTTATGCTGTGGAACTAAGAAACAGCATAATGGAAAACCAGAGAGGAACAGATGTTCCCCAAGGACAGTAAACAAACAAGGGTTGCAAGCACAAAGCTTTTTGTGAGGAGCAGATGGCTATGTGACACCCTACTCCTATAGACATCCAAGAGTGACTCAAAAGGCTAACAGTGACCTTCAGACACTCTTAACGAGGTTGCTCTGATGCAGACCTTTGCTTGAGACCATGTGGATGGCTCTGAAAGGCAGAGTGGAGCAGAGAAGTGGAATGCAGAAGACCAGTGGTGGGACTTCACTTAACAATTGGTGCTGTGCAGTGGTGGGATTCAAGTAATTTAACAACCGGTTCTCTGCCCTAATGATTTCTTCCAACAACCAGTGTGCCAAACTGCTCGGAAAGTTAACAACCGGTTCGCCCGAACTGGCTGAATCCCACCACTGGTTCTGTGGCTGGGTAGGCGTGGCTGGCTGGTCATGTGACTCGGTGGGTGACGTCACTCATCACACCCAGCACCGCCTCCCAGCCACTTGCCTCAAAGGCAGAGGTAGGATTCAGCCGGTTGGGGATAATCCCATCACTGACTGGCCCTGCCCCATCCCGTTTTTTTGGCCTACTTTTTGACTGAGTTTTTTTGGCTGTTTTCAGGCCGTTTTCAGGCCATTTTCTGGGCTGTTTTCAGACCGTTTTTCATGGCTGTTTTTAGCTCGAAAAATGCCCCCAAATGGCTGGAAAATGGCCCGGAAAACAGGCCGGAAAATGAGCAGGAGGCGGGGCCAGCCAGTAGTGGGATTTTCCGGTTCGCCGAACGGTGCAGAATCTTAACTACCGGTTCACCCAAAGTGGTGCGAACCGGCAGCGGCCCACCCTTGCAGAAGACGTAGTGCAGAATAGTTAAGCGATACCCCCCCCAAAAAAATTACCCAAATTATTTCTGTTTCATGAAGTCAACTCGAGGAGCTGCAGAGTTGAAAGTGAGCTAAAGGGCTTTCCTCCTGCCAAGCTGAAATACTCCCCACACATTATTGAGTTGGCAGAAAACAAGACTGGCATGAAATTGGCTGTTCACATTGCTGATCCTTATCCTGCCTCTATTGTCTCGGTTTCAAGTCACTGCGGTCCTTTGACTTCCCTCCGAGATAAAAAGGGAGAAAGCCAAACAGATTTTATGCACCTTGAGGCCACCCATGGCTGGTGTTGAAATGAGGAGGAAAGGCATATTGTTTTTAAAATACCACAAGAGCTAACGGTGACTTAAACTTGTTTTACTCACCGGCTGGAAATGAGAGGAAAGTTAATTTGTGGGGACTGCGGCAGACAAAAAAAATGGTCTGAGAGGTGTTTAGAACATAGAATAATAGGGTTGGGAGGGACCTTGGAAGTCTTCTAGTCCAACCTCCTGCCCATGGTAGGAGATCCTAGACAAATGGCTGTCTAGTTTCGTGATACCCTCTGGTGATGGAGCATCCACAACTTCTGGAGGCAAGTCGTTCCACTGATTAATTGTTCTAATTGTCAGGAAATTTCTCCTTAGTTCTAGGTTGGTTCTCTCCTTGATTAGTTTCCACCTGTTGTTTCTTGTCCTGCCTTCAGGTGCTTTGGAGGATAGGTTGACCCCCTCATCTTTGTGGCAGCCCTTCAAATATTGGAACACTGCTATCATGTCATCCCTAGTCTTTCTTTTCACTAAACTAGACATATCGGGAGAGAATCCAGCAAGTTCTGACAGGTTCTGGAGAACCAGTAGCGGAAATTTTGAGCAGTTTGGAGAACCAGTAGCAGAAATTTTGAGTAGTTCAGAGAACCGGCAGATAGCATCTCTGGCTGGCCCCAGAGTGGGGTGGGAATGTTGATTTTGCAATATCCTTCCCTCAGGAGTGGGGAGGGAATGGGGATTTTGCAGTATCCTTCCCCTGCCATGCCCACCAAGCCACACCCACCAAGCCACACCACGCCCATCAAGTCACGCCCACAGAACCGGTCGTAAAAATACTTGGATTTCACCACTGAGACATACCCAATTCCTGCAACTGTTCTTCCTATGTTTTAGCCTCCAGTCCCCTAATAATCTTTGTTGGTCTTCTCTGAACTCTTTCTAGAGGCTGAATATCTTTTTTTTTTTAGCATGGAGACCAAAACTGGATGCAGTATTCCAAATAAGGTCTTACTAAAGCATTATAAAGTGGTATTAACTTTGATTATGATGAAGAGGAAACCCAAAGACTTTGGCCTCCTAATGAGAAGGAAGGAAGGACTCAAAGGAGAAGAGCCTAATGCTGGGAACGATTGAGGGCAAAAGAAGAAGGGGATGGCAGAGAACGAGGTGGCTGGATGGAGTCACTGAAGCAGTCGACATGAGCTTAAATGGACTCCGGGGGATAATAGAGAACAGGAAGGCCTGGAGGAAAGTTGTCCATGGGGTTGCGATGGGTCTGACATGTCTTCGCAACTAACAACATTAACTTTGGACACCATCCAGTGAGTTACGTAGGACTGTTTTTCCTGCTGTTGTCCTCTTCTGCTGTTCTTCTGTGGCCTGGACACACCAAGGCATCTTTGGTGTGTCCAGTGGATCTTCTACCTTCCTTCGAGTCTCTCAACCCAATCAAGCAAACTTCCCCATCAGTTTTAACTGGAACTATCCAGAGAAGTTTTTAACTGATGAAAATTGTACGCACAACTTAGCTCACGAAAGCATCGCATGCAATGAAACAAATTATGTAGCCACCCAGGGAGACAAAGAGAGTTGGGAAGAAAGGACCGCGAAGATAAGAAAAGATCAAAGAAGCTGGAGGGGAACAAAATTTGCTCAAGGACCAAAGCTTAGCATGGCATGAAAATAATTGTAGCTGATCGCCTGAAAACTCTTGTTTTTTTTTTTTTCCCCGTGCAATTTCTTCTATCCTTTAATTCCAAGGCTTCCAACCTTGGTTAGCTGCCGCAATATTTTATCTGCCAGCTCTGGGCTTTCTCACTAGAGGTTGAAGAAGACATGATTAATAAGAAGAGAGTCCTGTTCACAGATGGTCCCACTCAGTGAAGACAGCTGCAGACTCTTTAAAAGGATGAAGACGGAGCCTTGCAGTTTTAATTTTCTCATTCCTGTTTACTGATTTGGAAAGGAATTCATCCTCTCGCCGTAATTTACACCACCACTGCTCTTATTTAATCTTCCTATGAAATGTGCAACTGGGTTAAACATGTGCATTAGATTCCTCCTGACCCATATTTCTTTCCGCGATGGACTGCAAGGATTGGAGAATTCAGTCCTGGGAGGCTGCCATGAATATCGAGTGGACCTTGCGAGGTGTCCATCCTCTTACCACCAAAGTTAGGCACAATATCCTTCTGCAGGTATCTTTGGGATGGGTTTTTGAAACAGACCTGTTTCAAATCAGAACGTAATTTCACACAACACCCTAAGACAGCGATTCTCAACTTTTTCTTCGCCACGGGCCTCCTTTAAATACCTTTTGTGCGTTAGTGAAATCCAATTTTTTTTTTTTTTAAATGATTTATATGCCGCCCGTCTCCGGAGACTCAGGGCGGCTTACAGTGCATTAAGCAATAGCCTTCATACTTTTGTATATTGTATACAAAGTCAGCTTATTGCCCCCACAAACTGGGTCCTCAATTTATCTACCTTAGAAAGGATGGAAGGCTGAGTCAACCTTGAGCCTGGCAAGATTCAAACTTACTTTAATTGCAGACAGCTGGTGTTAAATTGCAGTGCCTTGTCTGCAGAGCTATCCAGGCTCCTTTTGTTTTATTACCAGTTCTGTGGGCGTGGCTTGGTGGGCGTGGTGTGGCTTGGTGGGTGTGGCAAGGGATACTGCAAAATCTCCATTCCCACCCCACTCCTGGAGGAAGGATACTGCAAAATCTCCATTTCCACCCCACTCCTGTGGGAAGGATACTGCAAAACTCCATTCCCACCCCACTCCAGGGGAAGGATATTGCAAAATCTCCATTCCCACTCCACTCCAGCGGAAGGATGCTACAAAATCCCCATTCCTTCCCTATTCTAAGGGAAGGATATTGCAAAATCCTCATTCCCTCCCCACTCCAGGGGAAGGATACTGCAAAATCCCCATTCCCTCTCCACTCCTGGAGGAAGGATACTGCAAAATCCCCATTTCCACCCCACTCCTGGAGGAAGGATACTGCAAAACTCCATTCCCACCCCACTCCAGGGGAAGGATATTGCAAAATCTCCATTCCCACTCCACTCCAGCGGAAGGATGCTACAAAATCCCCATTCCTTCCCCATTCTAGGGGAAGGATATTGCAAAATCCTCATTCCCTCCCCACTCCAGGGGAAGGATACTGCAAAATTTCCATTCCCACCCCACTCTGGGGCCAACCAGAGGTCGTATTTGCCGGGTCTCCGAACTACTCAAAATTTCCTCTACCAGTTCTCCAGAACCTGTCAGAACCTATTGGATTTCACCCCTGCTTTTTTGGCCACAGACTATGACCACGGACTCCCAAGACTTAACTCAAGATTTAAAGTCACTAGATTGCATCATATATTTGTGGACATTGTGTGCCCCCCACCCCCAGGGGTCTGTGGACCACAGGTTGAGAACAACTGCCCTAAGACATCGGGTTGGCATTGACTAAGAGTATTGTCTGTAACCACCCTTTGGCAGTTTGCACAGTAAAGTTTAGGGCTTAAGGTGCGCTAACCTTGTGATTTATTAACCAAGCTTTGGTTGAACAAATGTTGTGCAGCCTACTCTATCTTAAAGTTCTTCAGCAATGTCCTCAGTGGGGACATTCAAATGTTTTCACTACCGGTTCTGTGGGCGTGGCTTGGTGGTGGTGTTTTGTTTTGTTTTAATTTGATTTATATGCCGCCCTTCTCCGGAGACTCAGGGCGGCTTACAATGCGTTAAACAATTAGCCTTCATACTTTTGTATATTTATATAAAGTCAGCTTATTGCCCCCACAAACTGGGTCCTCAATTTACCTACCTTAGAAAGGATGGAAGGCTGAGTCAACCTTGAGTCTGGCAAGATTCGAACCTGCAGAAATTGCAGGCAGCTGTGTTAATAACAGGGTGCATTAAACCACTGTACTACCAAGGCTACTGGTTTTTCCTGTGACTGAGTGGGTGTGGCCAACTCAATGTCACTCACGGCCATGGCCACTCAGTCACATACCCCCCCCACAAAGCCACGCCCACAGAACCCGTTAGGAAACAAATGAGCCCGAGAAGGGCTCATAGTGAATACTGTGGCAGAGAGAATCCAAACTTTTCTCCCTCCATTCACAGAGGAGCTTCTGCTCCCTTTATGGTCCCGCCTGGCTCCCTCCCTCCCGGGGACTACCTTAAAGGGACAGGCTGCAGCAGCAGCTCCACTGTGAATGGAGGAAGAAAAGTTCAGATTCTCTCTGCTGCATTTAATATTGAATTCTGTGGAATATCAAGTGGCCGGAAGAGGTGAGCGGTGAGTGGGCGAGTGGGCGGGCATGGACCGGGCCAACCACGGGTGATTTTTCCTAGTTTGGCGAACTGATTCAAATCATACTTACCGGTTCGCCCAATCCGGTCCGATCTGGTCGAATTTCACCCCTGAATGTCCTACAATGGCCAGTAAATCCACAAGAGCCTTGGTGGTGCAGTGGTGAGAGTGCAGTACTGCAGGCTACTTCTGCTGACTGCTGGCTGCCTGCAATTTGGCAATTCGAATCTCACCGGGCTCAAGGTTGACTCAGCCTTCCGTCCTTCTGAGGTCAGTAAAATGAGGACCCAGATTGTTGGGGGCAAGATGTTGACTCTGTAAACCGCTTAGAGTGGGCTATAAAGCACTGTGAAGTGGTATATAAATCTAAGTGCTATTGCTAAAAAAGGAAGGCAGAAAGGGGAAGGAAGGAAGGAAGGAAGGAAGGAAGGAAGGAAGGGAGGGAGGGAGGGAGGGAGGGAAGGAAGGAAGGAAGGAGGGAGGGAGGGAGGGAGGGAGGGAAGGAAGGAAGGAAGGAAGGAAGGAAGGAAGGAAGGAAGGAAGGAAGGAAGAAGGACTGTGGTGGCACAGTGGTTAGAATGCAGTATTGCAGGCTAACTCTGCCAACTGCCAGCAGTTTGATCCTGACCAACTCAAGGTTGATTCAGCCTTCTCTCCTTCCGAGGTCAGTAAAACGAGGACCCAGATTGTTTGGGGCAATAGGTTGACTCTGTAAACCGCTTAGAGAAGGTTGTAAAACACTGTCAAGCGGTATATATGTCTAAATGCTATTGCTATATATATATATATATCTATATCTATATTAAGAGATGAATTTGCTTTCAGTTTCTAACCCCAATTTCTCAGCAAGGTTTCCTTTCGCGGGGAGCGAAGAGCAATAATTCAATCTTGCATACTAATGTAATCTTCTTATTGCAAATAAGCCGGTCTGACAGATACTTTTAAGAAGAGATGTGGGTTTTGAAAAGCTCTTGATGGCACTGTCAGTAATTAGAATGTAATTGATGTAATTGAGAGCCCGAGGCCTTTTTTGTTAAACTTATCTACATATTTTTTAACACTTTATTAAATCTTTGTTTGTCGTAGTTTCCCCACTCCCTGCCATCGTGTTCCTATTTGTGCATTATCTAGCTACTGTTTGCTCCCAGCTAGAGATAAATTCAGACTAATCATGGATGTCTTTCCAGTTTCCCACATACCTTCCAAGAAAAATCACCAGGTGTCAAATATTTCATTGCTGCCGCTAAGAACAAGGGCCGAAAAGGACAGGGAACAAATTTATATCCAAACGGAGTTTCCATTTGGTTGAACTGTTGCTTATAATCACCGTCTTCCTGCTTTGCTCCTCCTTCTGCAGTACCACTTCCAAAGCCTTACCCAGGTATGGTTTAATGCTATGGCTATTTTACTGAGATGATCGATATATTTTAAAAATGAAAATAAAGATAGGGAAGAGGGGGAGGGAAAGAAGCAGTGGTGAAATGCTACCGGTTTGCACCGGTTCGGGCGAATCGGTAGTAAAAAAAAATGATCGGTTCTTTCAAACTGGTATTTCCTACGATCAGCTGTGCAGCACAATTTAAAATAGTGAATCTAAATCATGCAGCACAGCTGTTCCTGCCCTTGCTGTTCTACTTACCTTCCCAAGCCTCCTTTTTCTGTGCGAAGTGCACATTTGGTGTGTACTGTTCATGCGCATGTGTGCAGCATACCTTTGGCGCGTGGCACGCAGGGGTGGGTTCTAAAAATTTTTACTACTGGTTCTGTGGGTGTGGCTTATTTTGTGGGTATGGCTTGATGGTCATGTGACAATTCTTTAGGATTTAGCAGAGGTACTGGTCTACCAGGCTTCTAACCGCTTGTAGAGCTGTACCGGTCTACTCATTTGTTCTTGGACCGTTCCGGTCTACCCATTTGTTTTCAGAGGCACCGGTCTACCCATTTGTTCTTGGAGCGTTCCGGTCTACTCATTTGTTTTTGGAGGCACCAGTCTACCCATTTGTTTTTGGAGGCACTGGTCTACCCATTTGTTTTCGGAGGCACCGGTCTACCCATTTGTTCTTGGAGCGTTCCAGTCTACTCATTTGTTTTTGGAGGCACCGGTCTACCCATTTGTTCTTGGAGCGTTCCGGTCTACTCATTTGTTTTTGGAGGCACCAGTCTACCCATTTGTTTTTGGAGGCACTGGTCTACCCATTTGTTTTCGGAGGCACCGGTCTACCCATTTGTTCTTGGAGCGTTCCAGTCTACTCATTTGTTTTTGGAGGCACCGGTCTACCCATTTGTTCTTGGAGCGTTCCGGTCTACTCATTTGTTTTTGGAGGCACCAGTCTACCCATTTGTTTTTGGAGGCACTGGTCTACTCATTTGTTCTTGGAGCGTTCCGGTCTACTCATTTGTTCTTGGAGCGTTCCGGTCTACCCATTTGTTTTTGGAGGCACCGGTCTACCCATTTGTTTTAGGAGGCACCGGTCTACCCATTTGTTTTCGGAGGCACCAGTCTACTCATTTGTTTTTGGAGGCACCAGTCTACTCATTTGTTTTTGGAGGCTCCGGTCTACCCATTTGTTTTCGGAGGCACCGGTCTACCCATTTGTTTTTGGAGGCACCAGTCTACCCATTTGTTTTTGGAGGCACCGGTCTACCCATTTGTTTTTGGAGGCACCAGTCTACCCATTTGTTTTTCGAGTGCACTGGTCTACCACCACACTGCCTTTTAACACTGATCAGCTGTAGGGAGGCCCTTTGAAGCCCCGCGGCAAGAGTTTAAACAGTTGTTTTCCTTCTAACCAATCAGATGGGACTTGGGAGGCAGCGAATAAATTGGGGGCGGGGCCAAATAAAAGGTAAGAATAATGTGGGTGGGGCGGGAGGCCCAGCTCCCAAACAAAGAGAACTGGTTTGGTGACATCATATTGTCATCGCTACCAGCTCGGCCGAACCAGGCTGAACCGGGAGGAATTCACCACTGGCGGCACGCACGCGTGGGCAGCGAACCAGTGGCAAAATGGGGAAGATTTCACCAGTAGAAAGAAAGGGAGGAGAGAAATGTGGAATAATGGGACAAAAAGGGGGGGGGGAAAGCATCAGCTTTCAACTCTTTTCAGCTCACTCAAATAAAGATAATAAAATTATTCCCTCGTATTGTTTTTTTTTTTACTTTTGCATAGTTGATATATAGTAACTATTTTTATAACAAGAAGCTATTTAATCAGCAAATCCCAAAGTCAGAATTTTATTTTTAACTATCTCTAGTAAAAAAAAAAAATCTAGACATGGTTTTCAGGTAGAAACAAAATTAGATGTATTCTTTTCTTTGATTAAGGCAGATAATTTGGCCATCTCTGCTAATTCCATCAGTTTTTCCAGCCATTCTTCCATTGTTTTCCATACTGAGCCATGGGGCTGCAGTGGTTAGAATGCCGTATTGAAAACTAATTCTGCTGACTGCCAGCAGTTCGATCCTGACCAGCCTAAGATTGGCTCAGCCTTCCATCCTTCCAAGGTCAGTAAAATGAGGAGCCAGATTGTGGGGGCAATAGGCTGACTCTGTAAACTGCTTAGAGTGGGCTGTAAAGCACTGTAAAGCAATATATGAGTGTAAGTGCTATTGGGAAGGAAGGAAGGAAGGAAGGAAGGAAGGAAGGAAGGAAGGACTGTGGTGGCACAGTGGTTAGAATGCAGTATTGCAGGCTAACTCTGCCAATTGCCAGCAGTTTGATCCTGACCAACTCAAATTGACTCAGCCTTCCATCCTTCCGAGGTGGGTCAAATGAGGACCCAGATTGTTGGGGACAAGATGCTGACTCTATAAACTGCTTAGAAAGGGCTGTAAAGCAATATAAAGTGGTGTATATGACTAAGGGCTATTGCTCTTGTGAAATTAGTGTATTTTTTTTCATTTTTGCCTGGAAAACATTCTCACTGTAATCCACAACAAATAACAATGACACATTTCTAGATCCCCCCCCCCCAGATCTCCTGTCCAATAAACCTATCATTAAATGCTGTTCCTCAGATATTTTTCAGTCTCTGGGGTGTCCTAAAATTCCCCTCGCTGTAAGTCACATAACACTATGGCTCAATTGCTATATTCTTTCTGAACATTTAAGCTTCATTGATAATTTTCTGAACATTAACCACAACGATTGAACCATTATTGTGCCAAAAGTAACCCTAAAACCAACACTGGATTTTCTCTCACTTCTCTCACTTCACATCACAGATGCTGTGGCTTCTTCTATTCACACTCCAACCCTGCTTTTCCTCTCATAATTATCAGTGGTGAAATCCAAATTTTTGTACTACCGGTTCTCTGGACGTGGCTTGGTGGGCGTGGCTTGGTGGGTGTGGCCAGGGAAGGATACTGCAAAATCTCCATCCCCTCCCCACTCCTGCACGAAGGATACTGCAAAATCTCCATTCCCACCCTACTCTAGGGGAAGGATATTGCAAAGTCTCCATTCCCACCCCACTCCTGGGGGAAGGATACTGCAAAATCCCCATTGCCTCCCCACACCTGGGGGAAGGATACTGCAAAATCTCCATTCCCACCCTACTCTAGGGGAAGGATATTGCAAAGTCTCCATTCCCTCCCCACCCTAGGGGAAGGATATTGCAAAGTCTCCATTCCCACTCCACTCCTGGGGGGAGGATATTGCAAAATCCCCATTCCCTCCCCACTCTTGGGGGAAGGATATTGCAAAATCTCCATTCCCTCCCCACTCTGGGGTGAGCCAGAGGTGGTATTTGCCAGTTCTCTGAACTACTCAAAATTTCCGCTACCAGTTCTGCAGAACCTGTAAGAACCTGCTGGATTTCACCCCTGATAATTATTCTTTTTTTTTTTTTCCTAATTTTTAGAAGACCAACTAATCAGTGAACATGCCGGGAAGGACCTCAGGTGATTTTTGAAAAGACGTAATTCCATCTCACTGTCTTCTAAATACCAGGCTCTCTGTCATAGACTAACAAAATCATCTAATCGAGAAACATTTACAATGTGAACCTGTCTCACTCGTTAAGTCAAATTTGTATTTCCGTTCCCCGATGCCTTATTTTGGAATGGGGAAGTTGGGGGGAATGATGTTTCTGTAGTTTAATTGCTTAGGCATTGGGATGATTTGCATGACACTTTATTGTTTCTTCGCTTAAATACGTTTTGGATTGGGAATCCGATGTGAAATTTTAGAGCAAGCATGAAAAGGCAAATAAAGCTTTTATTATATAATATATGTGATAGGGGATTATCGTTTTACAACAGGGTATGTTTGGCATATTAATAGCAACTGGAGTCCCTAATATCAGAAATGATATTATTTCAGCCACAAAAGGAAGGGCAGAGTATTGTGTTCTTCGATTGTGTGGTCTGTTTTGCTAATCTACATCGCACAGGCTGTTACTGGGTCCTTTTTTGATTTTTACAATGAAAACAAAGCAGGATGGTAACGAACATTTTTTTAATCCCCCCCACCCCCAAATTTAGGGGGCACTTGTAGAAAACCAATAGTCGATCAAAACTTTCCCTTCCTGGCCAATCAGCAAATTTTCTCTTTTCATATCCTCCCCTTTGGAGGTGGTATTCAGCCAGTTCAGACCGATTCAAGTGAAGGCCAAGGTTTAAGGCCAGGTGCATGAACAGAAGGCTGGGCGCACGAAGAGAGAGTGTGCTGAAGCGGTGGTAACAAAATGTGAAACCCACTGCTGCGGTCCCTTTCATGCTGAAACCCAAATCCCACTGTATCCCTCTCTATTAAATCTGAAAGTATTTAAGAATGTATTTTAGGTGCTTCTCAAAAGCCGTTGAAGTCCCTGTCCTTTGTAATGTGATTCCTCTGCTAGTCTCTATTTCCTATATAGGACCTTTATACTGCACAAGTCAAAAAGAGGGCTGTGAAAATATTGATAGACCTCTCGAATCCTGGACATAAACTGTTTCAACTCAAAATGACGCTATAGAGCACTGCACACCAGAACAACTAAACACAAGGAGAGTTTTTCCACCGGATGCCATCACTCTGCTAACCAAATAATTTCCTCAACACTGTCAAACTCTTCACTAAGTCTGCACTACTGTTAATCTTCTCATCGTTCCCATCACCCATCTCCTCCCACTTATGACTGTATGACTGTAATCTTGTTGCTGGTATCCTTATGATTTATATTGACTGTTCCCTAATATGATTTGATGGCTTATCTGTTCCCTATGACTATCATTAAGTGTGGTACCTTATGATTTTTGGCGAATGTATCTTGTCTTTTTATGTACACCGAGAGCGTATGCACCAAAGACAAATTCCTTGCGTGTCCAATCACATTTGGCCAATAAAGAATTCTATTCATTCTATTCTAAATTCAGGCCAGAACAGCAGAAGTTGTGAGCAAATGTCCCTTCTAGAGACTCCTATGGTTTTTTTTTATTATTATTATTTAAAAAAAACCTTCTTTGTATGTATATGACCCTTGGCAAAAGTTCAGAAGCAGAAGACGCCGACCAGAGATAAGTGCAACAAGTCTATCGATGTTGTTTTCCGACAAAGAGCCCAAGAGACGTTGCTGGTCTTTTAAGCCTTATGGGAGAGGCCAATCATCTCTTGGCCTTACTCCTGAGTCGTCCTTTTTGCTGTAGCTGATCTTGCCTTCTGGCAGCTCTTCTCATACATGCATTAGGAACAGGCTCCTCCTGTTCCTCTGCCTCTCTGCTGTCAGCCTCTGGAGGCTCCGGAGTCCTCACATCACTCCCCGATGGCCCTGGCCCCATCTCTGCCTCCGATGCAGAGCCCTCATCTGCACCTTCCCCAGCCTCCAGGACTAGCCCACGTTCTTCCTCAGCCTTATCGCTGTCCGATTCTGCTGCCAGCTCTGCAGGCTGCTGGCGGACCACAACAGATTACTGCTGCGCATGTGCTGATCAGCTGACAGGTGTGCAGGAAAACAGAAGACCACCTCTTTTGGTTTCTGGCACTGCCACATGCACAAAGGCCAACTTGTCACATGAACATGCGCACCAGAAACCCGGAAGAGGAACAGGCGACGCTGCGTGTGCCAGGCGACATGGCTCCGTGTGCCCCTTTGGGCACGCGTGCAATAAGTTCGCCATCACGGGTATATAGGGTTTCCTGCCTAAGCAACGGATTGGACTTGGAGACCTCCAAGGTCCCTTCCAACCCAAAAGAAAAATGATACCTTCAGCCTGCCATTGTCATAACTCGGTGTTAGGATTGCCCACTTGGGAATTTGAGATGGGAGGTAAGATTGGAAATTCAGAGTCTGAAATCCTTGAGAAATCCCGAGTCTGTTTGGAGAAACATCCACTGAAATTTGAAGGATTCCTTCTTGCACTCAAATTCTTTCTCAAATGAAGTTCCTTATAGAAAGGAACAGAATTTTAGAACAACAGCCAAACTGTAAATAGAAATATGTTTCTTATCACTAACAGTCAATCACATATTGTACCATCTGGTCTTTGTCTATTAAAAGTCCTTTTCTCTTTCCCCCTTACCCCCACAAAAAGAAACACCTCTAAAATTAATTATTGTTTCCACCACTATCAACTGTTATGTCTGCCTTTGATCGCTATACCTTAACAACTTTTTGAATCAGCCCCTACAATTATCCAGGTATATTGGTGGAGAAAATGCCTAATAATTCCTTTGTTTTAAATTAGTTGGGAACTTGAGAAAAATGTTATTTGCACCACCATTTGGGTGGGTGGGGTAACTAATAGCCTGTTTGGATGTGTAATAATGTGTAACAATCAGGGTTGGAATCTGCCGGTTCAGACCGGTTCGGGCAAACCGGTAACTCCAACAATCAGCTGGGCCCACCCACCTGCTCTTGGCTTTAACTTACCTTTATTTCCTTTGTTTGAAGCCCAGGTGATCGGTGCGGTAGAGCGAATTGCCGTGCCTCAGCTGATTTACTCACCGGGGCTGCAGTAGAAGGTAAGTTTTAGAGCTGAATTCAAACGCACTGCCCATGCACTCTGTGAACCAGTTGTTACACCGGTTTAATCCCACCCACCGGTAATAATATATTGCCCACATTTTAATGGGCAATATTCCATTTACTGGAATGATATAACCCATGTTCAGCATTGCATCCAATTTTGATTTTATCCTTCTGGCTTTATGTTGAATTTATATTTACCGACAAAGAAATAAAGTCTCTGTTCTAGATCTATTTCAAGCTATTTAGCTCTCATCAGCTAGCCATACCCTTCTGGGATTCGAACCTGGGCTACTTGCATATTAGGTAGATGTATTAACCTCTAAGCCACGGGCTCTCCTTGCTTTGTCGGCTATACCAGGGGAGAGAAATAGTTTGTCGTGAAAGCGAATGCCTGCGAAGGCTCCTGGATTGGGGCTGAAAGGCAAAAGCGGAAGCCGTATTCTCTGTCCCATAATTGGGTAGACCAGGTTGCCCTGATAGACCAGTCCCACTGGAAAAAAAACACTTAATCTCTCCCCTGGTATAGCCAACAAAGGGAGGAGAGCCCATGGCTTAGAGGTTAATACATCTACCTAATATGCAAGTAGCCCGGGTTCGAATCCCAGAAGGGTATTGCTAGCTGATGAGAGCTAAACAGCTTGAAATAGATCTATACCAGTCTCCCTTTATTTTTTTGTTGGTAAACATAAATTGAACACAAAAAATAATTTGTCATAAAAGTGACTGCCTGCGTAAACTCCTGGATTGGGGCTGAAAGGCGAAAGTGGAAGTAGTATGCTCCATCCCATAATTGGGTAGACCAGGTTGCCCTGATAGCCTGGTCCTACCGGAAAAAACACTTCCTTTTCTGGCTTTGGTTGCATCCTGTGGTGGGATCCTGCCAGTTTAACAACCGGTTTGGTGATCGCGTGCTTCGCGCCACGCTCTGCACGCTGTTGGTTTATTTAGTAAACTAAGGTTTGAACGGACTTCGTGTGTGCTGCATTCTTTGGAGTCCGTAGCTGGTGCAGAACAGATTTGCTTAACAAATGAGGCAACCACACTCATAAAACTGGTCAACATTCACATATCAGATTTCTCACTTAACGACATTTTGGACTTTGTTCTAGTCGTAAGCTTAAGACTACCTGTTGTAACTCTGCAGGATTTTTTTTTTTTAACTTCCAATAATAAAATAAAATCAAAGATAGAGAAACCCAGATCTTTTAATATCAAGCTTTGTTTGGGTTATTGTTAAAAATAAATTGGCCGTGCCAGTGTGGCTCTTGAAGCGGATGGATGTGTGCGAGAAACACCTAAGCTATAGAAATATTGTTAGATAAAATCTTTTTTTTTTCCTTTTAAGGAAAGGGGGGATGTATTCTTTGGTAGGTTGGAATCTTCAGGGGGCAGAAAGCTAAAAGGTAGCTTGAAAGCATTTAAACACTTCGGCTTTTATTTTATTTTTAATTTTTTTTTTTTGCACAATGCATTTTCAGACTAGAGTGATGCTTTAAAGAGAAGTTTTCCTCTTTTTTTCCCCTTTTCTTTCCCCATTTCCCCCCTCCCCCTTTTCCTTGAAGACTTAAAAGGCAGGTAGGGGACCTCTCATCAAAAATAATAAAAAAAACCAACTAATAATGGGGTATTGAACTGGTCCTTTGACAGCTAATCCTTCAAACATGATTCCGCTTAGAGAAAAAAGGCTTTGAAAGAAAAGGAAAAAAAAAAAAAAAGGAATTGCAGAGAATTTATATTTTTATTTTCCTTCTGGTTTGGTGGCGAGAAGGAAGAAATTCTCAGGTTGTACGTTTTTGTTTTTTTAAAAAAATCCTCGGGATCCAATTGATTTAAAAACAAAAAATAAGAAGCCATAAGTGGAAGGAAGAACATGGAGGGGGGAAAAAAACCCCCAATGTGTCTTAGAAAGGAAGTGGAAGAGTTAATAAATTGTGTGTTATAACCCTCCCTGCTTGTTTAATATAGAAGGTGGCAGAGGTGGGTTTCAGCAGATTCTGACTAGTTCTGGAGAACCGGTAGCGGAAATTTTGAGTAGTTCGGAGAACCGGTAGTAAAAATTCTGACTGGCCCCGCCCCCATCTATTCTCTGCCTCCCGAGTCCCAGCTGATCGGGAGGGAATGGGGATTTTGCAGTATCCTTCCCCTGGAGTGGGATGGGAATGGAGATTTTACAGTATCCTTCCCCTGGAATGGGGTGGGAATGGAGATTTTACAGTATCCTTCCCCTGCCACACCCACTAAGCCACCCCCACCAAGCCATGCCACCCCCACCAAGCCACACCCACAGAACCAGTAGCAAAAATTTCTGAAACCCATCCCTGGAAGGCGGGGTATCCTGTGTCTTTATCTTATCGAAGTGCTTTGTTTCTCTGACCCCTCTTGAGCTGGTTTGGTGCAGTGGCTTAGAAACTAGGAGACTGTGAGTTCTAGTTAGTCCTCAGGCATGAAAGCCCAGCTGGGTAACTTTGGACCAATTACCAAGAGACTAAGTACTAGTCCCACCTTAGTTGTGAAAGCCAACTGCTAATTGGGCCAATCACCAGCAAATTGTGAGTTCTAGTCCCTCGGGCATGAAAACTGGCTGGGTGTTGTGGTCCGCCAGCAGCCTGCAGACCTGGCAGTGGGGTGGGGAGGCTGGGGAGGACAATGGGCCAGTCCTGGAGTCAGGGGAAGGCCCAGACAAGGGCTCTGTGTCGGAGGCAGAGATGGGGCCAGGGCCATCTGGGAGCGATGCATGGACTCTGGAGCCTCCAGAGGCGGACAGCAGAGAGGCAGAGGAACAGGAGGAGCATGTGAAGAGCTGCCAGAAGGCAAGAGCAGCTGAAGAAAAAAGGACAACTAGGGAGTAAAGCCAGAAGATGATTGGCCACTCCCATAAGGCTTAAAAGAGCAGCAACGAGCATTGAGTTCTTTGTAGAAAAGCAATGTTGATTCCAGTGCTTCTTGTCAGCATCTCTTGAACTTTGTGGGGGTTTTGCCAAGAAAAGCCTTTGGCAGATTGCCAAAGACATTAAAGGTTGGTGATAAGGCCAAGGGACTGGTTATAAAGAATTTTGTTTTGGACTAAGCTGAGAATGAATTAATTTTCATTGTTTTAATAGAATATGTTTGTTGAGGACTGAATTGTGTTTGGTAATCACTACTTGGGCCTTGGTCACAACACTGGGTGACTTTGGGCCAATCACCAGGAGATGATGTGTTCTAGTCCCACCTTAGTCATAAAAGCCAACTGGTAACTGGGCCAACCACCAGGAGACTGTGAGTTCTAGTCTTTCAGACATGAAAGCTGGCTGAGTGACTTGGGACCAATCACCAGGAGACGGTGAGTTCTAGTCCCATCATAGTCATGAAAGCCAGCTGGATAACTCTGGTCCAATCACCAGGAGATTGTGAGTTCTAGTATCTCAGGCATGAAAGCTGGCTGGGTGACTTTGGGCCAATCACCAGGATATGGTGAGTTGTAGTTCTACCTTAGGCATGAAAGCCAGCGAAATGACTTTGGACCAGTCACCAGGAGGCTAAGTTCTCATCCCACCTTAGTCATGAAAGCCAGCTGGATAACTCTGGGCCAATCACCAGGAGACAGTGAGTTCTAGTCCATCCTCAGGCACGAATACCAGCTAGGTGACTTTGGGTCAATCACCAGGGGACGTTGCATTCTAATTCAGCCTTAGTCACGAAAGGCCAGTGCGTTGAACCTTTGCATCAATCTAACCACAGCGGGTGGGTGTGAGGGTGGGGGGAAACAGCCTTTTATGCTGTGTTTCTCCACAAGCATCTGGTAGCTCCATCCTCCCTTTCCCTCTTTCTGATCCTGTCACCCTTCTTTTTAATGATCTTCCTTCCTTCCAGCAAATGAGGTGTCTCTGCCACCCCCTCCTTCTCTCTTGCAAGCAGATTCTTAGCACTCCATTATCTTAATGAGGACTCTCTCAGGATCCCTCAACACTTCCTGACATCCTGCGAGCAGGTGGGGAGAGGTGGGCCAGGTAAATGTCAATTTCTATGGCTTTCATTACATCCGTCCCTTTCTTCTCCCAGGATTGTAATTACAACATTTGCTCTTAATTCAGCCAGTCTTTTGAGTAGCTCTTGCTCTTACCTTCTTAAGCTTGGAGGTCATTCTCTACACTGGAGTCAGGCTTTTTATTTATTTATTCAATAGCTATTTGGTTGTCCCCTAAATCCCAGCGACAGGTCATAAAGGCAATAAATCCCTAAGTGTTTAATAGCCCAGAAGTGGGGGAAAAACTTCATTCTGAGAACTTCAATTTGGAAGGTTGTTTTAGAAAGTGGAGACAATTCAGGGATGGGATTGAATTGCTTCAAAATTAAATCTCCAAATTGAAATGGTGAGTTGGCTTTGGCGGTTATTCATTTAGTCACTTGTAGACGATCCATTTTGTAGCTTACAGAGCAGCTCACAGCCAAACAAATTACAGTAGCAAAGAGATAAAAAACACAGCTAGAATCTAAACACCATCAAGCTAATACAAGTCCTCCATCTGTAGCAAAACGTCATCTGAAAGAAGACACCAACAGGTTCCCTTGAATGCCAGGAGACAATAACAGAATAACAGAGTTGGAAGGGACCTGAGAGGTCTTCTAGTCCAGCCCCCTGTTCAAGTAGGAAGTCCTATACTAACCCAAACAGATGGCTGTCTAATCTCTTCTTAAAACCTTCACTAATGGAGCACCCACAACTTTTGCAGGCAAGTTGTTCTCACTGTCGAGAATGTCTCCTGAGTTCTTGATTGGATCTCTTTTTAATGATCTTCCACTTGCTACTTCATAATGTAGGGGCCAGAATTGAGAAAACATGGTTCTTCTCATGTAGGGTAGGATCTTGAAGTAGCTCTTTTCTCTGGAGACAATTTTGTAAGCCTCAGGAGGCCAAGCCCCATAGAGTTTTATAGAGAATTTTACTTGTACATTGCCCAGTCTCATGATGATAGATAGATAGATAGATAGATAGATAGATAGATAGATAGATAAATAGATAGATAGATAGGATAGATAGATGATAGATGATAGAGAGGGTAGATAGATGTTTGTTTTTATGTTTTATGTTTTATTAGATTTCTATACCGCCCTCCTCCCGAAGGACTCAGGGTGGTGAACAGCCAAAAGATAAAAACACAGAAAATACAAAATTTAAAATAGGTTAAAACAGATTAAACAATTTGGCTAAATTTTAAAAATATCCCATAATATCAAATTCATGTTTAAAATTTAAATTTAAAATTTAAAATTTAAAAATTGTAAAAAGGAGAAGATTTAGGCCAGGCCAGCTTGCTGGAATAAAAACGTTTTAAGCGCACGGCGGAAGGTGCGCAGATCCGGGATCCTCCGTATCTCCGGGGGGAGCTCGTTCCAGATCATAGGTGCCCCCACAGAGAAGGCTCTCCCCCTAGGGGCCGCCAGTTGACATTGTTTGGCCGACGGCACCCGGAGGAGCTCCCTCCGTACTGGCCGGTGGGAGGCTATTGGTGGTAGTAGGCGGTCCTGTAGATAACCAGGTCCTAAGCCATGGAGCGCTTTAAAGGTGGTAACCAAAACCTTGAAGCGCACTCGGAAGACCACCGGGAGCCAGTGCAGCTCGCGCAGGAGAGGTGTTATATGGGAGCTCCACGTTGCTCCCATAACCACCCGCGCGGCCGCACTCTGCGCCAGTTGGAGCCTCCGAGTGTACCTCAAGGGGAGCCCCATGTAGAGAGCATTACAATAGTCCAGACGAGAGGTGACGAGGGCATGAGTGACCGTGTGTAGAGAGTCCCGATCTAGAAAGGGACGCAACTGGCGAATCAGGCAAACCTGATGAAAAATCCTCCCGGCCACGGCCGTCAGGTGCTCTTCTAGAGACAGCCGTGAGTCCAGGAGGACGCCCAAGTTGCGAACCCTTTCCGTGGGGGCCAATGATTCGCCCCCAATAGTCAGCGATGGCACCAGCTGACTATATCGGGACGTCAGAAACCACAGCCACTCAGTCTTGGATGGGTTGAGCCTGAGCCTGTTCCTCCCCATCCAGATCCGTACGGCCTCCAGGCACCGGGACATCACTTCAAGGGCATCGTTGGGGTGGTCCGGGGTGGAGATGTACAGCTGGGTGTCGTCAGCGTACTGGTGGTACTTCACCCCGAAACCACGGATGATCTCGCCCAGCGGCTTTACATAAATGTTGAACAAAAGGGGCGAGAGGACCGATCCCTGCGGCACCCCACATATGAGGGGCCTTGGGGTCGATCTCTGCCCCCCTGTCAACACAGACTGCGACCGGTCGGAGAGAAAGGAGGAGAACCACCGTAATACGGTGCCTCCCACCCCCAACTCTTCCAACCGGTGCAGCATGATACCATGGTAGATGGTATCAAAAGCCGCTGAGAGATCTAACAGGACCAAGACAGAGGAGCAACCCCTGTCCCGAGCCCTCCAGAGATCATCAACCAACGTGACCAATGCCGTTTCCGTGCGGTACCCAGGCCTGAAACCTGACTGGAACGGATCTAGATACGACGATTCATCCAGGTACTGGGGAAGCTGTCGTGCAACCACACTCTCAACAACCTTCACAATGAAGCAGAGGTTGGAGACTGGACGATAATTAGCCAATACTGCCGGGTCCAGGGAAGGCTTCTTGAGGAGAGGCCTCACCACCGCCTCCTTCAAGGTGGCGGGGAAGGCACCCTCACCCAATGAAGCATTTATAATCCCCTGGAGCCAGCCTCGCGTCACCTCCCGGGAAGCCAGTACTAACCAGGAGGGACACGGGTCCAACAAACATGTGGTTGCATTCAGCCTACCCAGAATCCTGTCCATGTCATCTGGGGTCACAGGATCAAACTCGTCCCAGATAATATTCTCAAGACCTGCCCCCGTCACCCTCGCTGGACCTACCCAGTCGGAGTCCAGTCCTTCCCGAATCTGAGTGATTTTGTCATGCAGATATTGTACGAAGTCCTCGGCTCTTCCCTCCAAGGGGTCCTCCCGCGCTTCCTGGTGGAGCAGGGAGCGGGTCACCCTAAACAGGGTGGCTGGGCGATTATCTGATGACGCAATAAGAGCAGCACAATGAGTACATTTTGCTGCTTTTATCGCCACTAGGTAATTCTTAATATGAGATCTTACCAGTATCCGGTCCGATTCAGAAAGACTAGCCCTCCAACTGCTCTCTAGGCGTCTTTTCCGGCGCTTCATCTCCCTCAGCTCCTCAGTGAACCAAGGAGCCAGGTGACAACAGCGCTGGGTCAGAGGCCGCAAAGGCACGACTCGATCCAGAGCTCCAGCGGCCGCTCTATCCCAAGCGGCCACTAGGTCTCCAGTCGAGGCATGTACAAGATCCTCGGGGATTGGCCCAAGCTCCCTCTGGAACCTTTCAGGTTCCATCAGGCGCCTGGGGCGGTACCCTCTTACCGGTTCCGCCTCCCTGCGGCGGGGTACCGCGGTTCGAAGGTCAAGGCGCAGGAGAGAGTGATCCGACCATGACAAGGGCTCAATAACTATGTCCCCTATCTCAAGATCACTCAACCACTGTCCAGAGACAAAAACCAGGTCCAGTGTGTTTCCCCCCCTGTGCGTAGGGCCAGAAATTAACTGGGTCAGGTCCATGGCCGTCATGGAAGCCATGAACTCCCGAGCCACCTCAGATGCCTCACCTGCGGACGGCAGGTTGAAATCCCCCATGACCATAAGTCTGGGGGTATCAACCGTCACCGCGGCAATAACATTGAGTAGCTCAGGCAGGGCTGCAGCCACGTGGCAGGGAGCCAGGTACGTGATCAACAAGCCCATCTGAACCCCGTGACCCCACTTCACAAGGAGGGACTCACAACCGGCTGTCTGAGGAACAGTGGTCTCCCTCGGCCTAAGGCCTTCTCTAATAATAACCGCTACTCCCCCGCCCCTCCCCTGAGACCTCGGCTGATGGAATGCGTGGAAGCCTGGTGGGCACATTTCTACCAGAGGGACCCCTCCCTCCAGGCCCAACCAGGTCTCCTTAATACCCGCCAGGTCCGCTCCCCCCTCCTGAATAAGATCACAAATGAGGGGGGCTTTATTTACTACAGACCTGGCGTTGCACAACATCAGTTGAAGGCCTGGGCCCTGAGGATCTATGCAACATGGAGAACGAGTGGAGCTATGGGGGCTGGAGCGCCCTACCGCTTGAAGACAGCGGGTGCGTGCTCCCTTCACATGATATGGCCCCCTACTCCCGCCATATCTACCCCTCCCACTCACAGTACCAATGATGGAAACACAGTCTGGACAAGCTTGACCCCCCCTGTTACCCCCGGATCCCCCCCACCCTCCGCCGCACATCCTGGCCCGGTCCGACCCTCCCCTAAGTGGGTTATCCCCCAAACCCACAATCCTAATCCCTGTCCAACCCCCCTCCCCCCTCCCCGAACCCCTTAAAAATTTGGACAAAGACAATTTTAAAAAATCCCGCAGCCCCCTCTTTGTGGCATGCCACCTCTCGGGGTTCCAAAGCCCGTCATCGAGGTAGGCCCTCGATAGAGTGGAGGGCCAAGCCTGCGAGAGGGGGGAGTCTCGCAGACCAAGAAGTTCCGCCGCTGAGTACATCTTAGCCGAACGGGTAGCACGACCATATCCTAAGGGTCTATAAAAGGACCGGAGGAGTAGACAAAGAAATGGGGGATCTATGAACATATTTACAGGACCAAGTCCGCTGTCCCCTCACAACAGGGGACAAAGTCCAGAACCAAGACGACCACAATCCAAGGGGGGCAATAGATCCTACCACCCTCTCACGGTGGTTAGGTCAGCTGGTCGGCCCCCTCTTGTGGTGAGATGGCAGCAATGGGCCGATGAAACAAACAGCGTCCGGTGGTCTGGTCCAAAAAACCGCCCTCTCACGGCGGTTGGTCCGATGGTCGAGTCCCCTCCACTGACAGAGTACAGATGATAGACAGACAGACAGACAGACAAACAGACAGATAGATAGATAGGATAGATAGATGATAGATGATAGATGATAGATAGCCAGCTAACTGACTAGCTATCTAGCTATCTAGATAGGATGGATGATGATAGGTAGGTAGGTAGGTAGGTAGATAGATAGAGATAGATAAATAGATCATAAATAGATGATAGATAGATGATAGATAGATAGATAGATAGATAGATAGATAGATAGATAGATAGATAGATGCAGTAGTGGGATTCAGCCAGTTCGCACCACTTCGGGAGAACCGGTTGTTAACTTTCTGAGCAGTTTGTTGAATTGGTTATTGGAAGAAATAATTAGGGCATTATTAACCGGTTGTTAAATTGTTTGAATCCCACCACTGGATAGATGATAGATAGCCAGCTAACTGACTAGCTAGGTAGGATGGATGGAGAGAGAGAGAGAGAGAGAGAGAGAGAGAGAGAGAGACAGGGAGGGAGGGAGGGAGGGAGGGAGGGGGGAGGGAGAGAGAGAGAGAGAAGGAATAATTAGATCATGAAAGTCTGCAAGAAAAGAACCAAGCTCAGAGAGCACCGAGAACTCCACAGTTCCACCCTGAGCTACAAATATTTTCTCCTATTGATAGATATTATGTAAATTGAACCAAAGTGAGTTATGACCAAGAAGAAATTTAAGTGCATGAAACGATGCTAACTGACCAGATCAACACAAGGGCCAGGGGTGCCATTGCTTGGAGCTCTTCTTCATCCCAGATACAGAGGTATTTTTCCTGGCCAGATGGGGGAGGACAGAGTACCTGGAGGAGGGCAGTGATAAATGTTGTGGTGCCCAGCAGTGTTTGGGTGAGCCTTCACCCAAGGAACTGTCAAAGTTCTACTGAGCTTTTTTAGTTGAAAACGGGGCTGGTGAATGTGAGCTGCTATATTTACAAACAATCTGTCATCCGGCTACCATCAAATACCCTTGGCATTTGAGGGCTGAGTGGAATTTGTTGTGGTTGTTGCAATTTGAGCCTTGCCATCATAACTAATTGAAGCTATCCAAAGGGGGTTGTAATGGGAATCTCCATCTCTTGCAAAGAGGAGAGAGTGCTTGAAAACAAATGCAACATCTGGCGAGTCCTACCTTATCTGAGAAATGTGGTTAACCAGGGAATAAAGAAAGCCTCACTCTTGCAAACTTCACAAATAAATGGATTTTCAAAGGGAACATACAGATTGTCCTCAATTTACAATCCGAGTGGCAACCTGATTGCTAACCGGAGCAAATGTTGAGTGAGCAATACCCACTTTTCCAACCCTTGAGTCACGTCCGCTGTTATAAATAAATAAATAAATAAATAAATAAATAAATAAATAAATAAATAAATAAATAAATAAATAAATAAATTTATTGTCATTGTACGTGTATACACAGTATACCTATACAACGAAATTCACTTAACATCCAAAGACCAGGTCCAACACAAATAATAATTCCTAAACACACTCTCACCCACCACAATTCCCCACCCCTCAACCACCCAAACATCCACACAACAGACCAAGTAATGCTGTCCAACAGCTCACCGGTGGTGGCCCTTGAGTTCATTGTTGAATGCAATTATAGCTCTGGGATATAAACTATTCAGAAAACGTGTGGTCCGAGTTTTAATTTTTCTGTATCTTCTGCCAGAAGGCCACAGTCCAAAAAGATTGTAAGCAGGATGGGAAGAGTCTCTGAGAATGTTATGCAACTTTCTCAAACAGCGAGATTCGAAGATGTCGTCCAGGGCTGGTAGCTGGAGTCCGATGATATTCTGGGCAGTTTTAATGATTCTCTGTAGAGCTTTTTTGTCCGCTGCAGAGCTGCTCCCAAACCATGCAAGAATGTTGTATGTCAGGACAGTCTCAATGGTGCTGTGATAGTAGGACAGAAGTAGATGCTGAGATAGATTTATCTTCCTGAGCATTCTCAGGAAGTACAGCCTCTTCTGTGCCTTCTTCACAAGAAGTTAACACTCGTTATCATGCGATTGTTAAGTCAATAACCTTTGCTGGTTGGTAGCCAGGTGAGACGATGGCAAATTGTGATCATATGACCTTGGGATGCTGCTACCTTCATAAATACATGCCAGTTGACAAGTACCGTAATTGTGATCACATGACCTTATGGACGCTGGGATGGTTGTAAGTGCAAGGACCAGTTGTAAGTAATCCCAAAGGTGCTTTTTTCAAGAGGCAACTGCACTTTCTAGTTTTTTTTTACTTTGAAGACGTCTCGCTTCTCATCCAAGAAGCTTCTTCAGCTCTGACTGGATGGTGAGGAATGGAAGGGCCTATACTCCTAGCAGACAGCTGGTCATTTGCCTCCTTTTAGTGGGTCGTTAAGATTACCTGGAGGTTTATCTGTGTCCTCAGGGTCACCTGAGTGTGCAAATTGGTGTGGAGCCTTCTCGGAACTGTCGACCAGACCAGCTGTCTGCAAGGAGTATAAATCCTTCCTTTCCCCACCATCCAGTCAGAGCTGAAGAAGCTTCCTGAATGAGAAGCGAAACATCTTCAAAGAAAAACCAGAAAGTCCAGCTGCCTCTTGAAAAACGCACCTTCGGGACAACCACGACCTGGATGACTGAAAATCTCCATAGGCAATCGGTTGTAAGCAGGGCTCTCCAAACTTGGCAACTTGAAGACTTGTGGACTTCAATTCCCAGAATTACTCAGACAGCCAGGCTGAGGAGGGAATTCTGGGAGTTGAAGTCCACAAGTCTTCAAGTTGCCAAGTTTGGAGACCCCCGGTTGTAAGTAACTTTTTTGCAGTGCCATTGTAACTTCGGTCTCTGAATGAACAGTTGTAAGGGAGGACTGTATCCATAATTGACAAGTTCTATATAATATTATGTCACCTTTTCCTGTTTATTAAAATGGCAAAAGAAACTTTTGTAAGAATCTTGCTGTTTTGGTATAACCGGATATGGACACTTACCCTATTATACAGTACTTCAACAGGAAGATTCTTGAAAAAGTGTCATGCGGGATTGACTGCTGGAAAAACCATTGCCTTTTCTCTTGGGAAGACAATGATAGTTTGCTTGTAGTGACTTGTTTCTTAACATCCTCATTGTAAGAGATGACCAGACTGGTGTAGTGGCCCCGCCCTCTGAGCCTGTCCCATCGGAGGAAGAAAGCTCTGAGCATGAGGAAGAGGAGTCAGCCAGGCCTCCCTCTCCAGGCCCCTCCCCTCTGGCATTATCTCAGGTGCCGGCCGAGGGAGAGGAGATCAGCAGAGAGACAGCTGGTTCGGATCAGAGTGACGATGAAACATCATTCCTGGACGCACGCCTCCGAAGGCGTGATAAACGATTGCAGCAGCTTAGGAGGCGTGCTAGGGATTAGAACTGAGTCACTGGACCACACCCCAGAGACTATATAATAGAGGGTAGTGGTCAGGGATCCTTGTGACGAACAAAAGCAAACCTTGGATAGTCACTAAAGCCTCATCCGGAACTGCTGAGAGAAAGATTTATAGTGTCGGACATTTGGACTCTTGAGTATTTATCTTTCTGTTTTACTGTGAAAATAAAGTCACTTGGCAGACGGTGTGTCTATCGCTGCCAAGTGGGAGATAAGACCTGGGTGTGTTCCAAAGTGTTTCCTTAACCCTCGGCTGGCTGTGTTTGTGTGTGTGTGTGGACGGGGACAGATCAACTAGGCCCAGGGAAGGGGTCAAACACATCATCAGTCTCGAGTCCCTTCGTGCCCACAAGGGATCTAAGTCCAGCTCTCCTTGAATTCCGTTGACTCTTATCTACCGCCAATTTGTTTTGACTGTTAGTGGTTCAGATTCTTGTAGCGAGAGAAGGACATCTTCATCAGAGACATCTGAGCTACAGTTTCAGGAAGCTACAGCAAGTTTATAGCCCTGTTTTTCGGAAGTCCCTCTAAAATACGTTGTGTTTTTAAAACTCTGTTGACCATGTGCATGATTTTAGCCCTACCTCTGAAATATGGCTAGGACATTGTAGGCGATGACCAGGATGAGCCGAAGGAGGGGGTCAAACCAGTAGTGGGTTTCACTTACCTTTGCTACCGGTTCACAAAAGTGAGCATGTGTGCACTTCGCTTGTATGTGCCACATCTGTGCATGCGCAGATGTCCGGGTGAGTGGGCGGAGCCACCCGCAGATGTCCGGGTGAGTGGGCGGAGCCACCCGCTGCCACCGCTACCGGTTTGCCTGAACCGGGTAGAACCGGTAGAAACCCAACACTGGGTCAAACACGTCATCAGTCTCGAGTCCCTTCATGCCCACAAGAGATGTAAGTCCAGTCCATTTTGAATTCCATTGACTCTTATCTACCGCCAATTTGTTTTGACTGTTAGTAGTTCAGATTCTTGTAGAGAACTTTAGCATACAATAAACCTATATATTCATTTGAACTTCCCTGGACTCCTGATTTCCTGCTCTTGACATTCACGTTTTAACAATTGCCGTAATGCATTGAGTGTGGTGCCGACACTGAAGGCAAATCAGAAACTTGAAATGATAGACACTACCACCCGTTGGTTAGTGGGTGTCATTCAGGTTATGGACTTGCTAAATACCCACTTTTCATGGATTGGGCTCAATATTTATATACTTTTGTGCAGAATTCAAGGTATTGTTGCTGATTTGTAACACACCAAGCTCAGTCTTGGAGCTCATAGGAGTGTGTATGTGTTTGTGTGTGTGTGTGTGTGTGTGGTCTGTATCTGTGTCTATTGTGTCTTTTCATGAATTGGCTAATGGGTAATAACCAGTGGTGGAATTCAAATTTTTTTAATACCGGTTCTGTGAGCGTAGCTTGGTGGGTGTGATGTGGCTTGGTGGGTGTGGCAGGGGAAGGATACTACAAAATCCCCATTCCCTCCCCACTCCTGGGGGAAGGATATTGCAAAATCTCCATTCCCACCCCACTCTGGGGCCAGCCAGAGGTGGTATTTGCCGGTTCTCCAAACTGTTCAAAATTTCCACTACCGGTTCTCCAGAATCTGCTGAATTTCACCCCTGGTAATTACTAAAGAGAGAAGATGTAAGCAAGGGCCTTTTTTGTGTTGGCACCTTCCTAATGGAACTTTGAGGTTGCATTTTTGCACTGTTCTGTTGTTGTTCAAGGTAGACGTCTTCAGGTCCTTTTACTCTTCTTGAGATGGGAAGGGAAAGCCGTTGAATCTTCTCTCGCTGAATGATTCCTGACAGTTGACTATTGATAAAAATAGAGAGTTCCAATCGCAGCTTGTTTAGTGTTTATATTTTACCTTTTTATTTTTATCTGTAAGCTATTCTGCGATTCATCATAAAGAACAGAATATAACTTTAGCAAACAGCTCAATGTGTCAAGACAGGATGTTCTTGGCGGCAGTATTTCTCAGCCATGGGAACTTGAAGATGTATGGACTTCAATTCCCAAAATTCCCCAGCCAGCAATGTCTTCATTTGAAGGTACAGGTAGTCATCAGCTTCCAACAGTTCATTTAGTGACCATTGAAAGTTACAACGGCACTGAAAAAACTGACTTATGACTGTTTTTCACAGTTAAAACCAGGGGTGAAATGCTCCCGGTTCGGACCGGTTCGGCCAAGCCGGTAGCAATGGTGGCCGGTGGTTCAAAGAACCGGTAGCGATGGCGGTGCGACGCTCCGCCCACCCACCCAATCATCATTACTTCCTGGTTTTAACCAGGAAGTAACCTGTTTTTACCCTCTGTGCATGGGCAGAAGGGTTTGCACATGCACAGAGGGTCCAAGCGCATATGTAATGCGCGGCACATGCACTTCCAAACCAGTTGGGAAGGTGAGTAGATTTCACCCGTGGTTACAACCTTTGCAGTGTCCCTCCCCCCATGATCATGTGACCAAAATTCAGATGCCTGGCCACTGGTTCATACTTATGATCGTTGCAGCATCCTGGCGTCACGTGATCACATTTTTCTGACTTTCTGACAACCCAAATCAAGGGGGAAGCCAGATTCACTTAACAACTGGGTTACTAAATTATCAACTGCAGTGATTCACTTAACAACCGTGGCAGGAAATGTCGTAAAATGGGGGCAAAACTCACTTAACAAATCCTCACTCAACAACATAAATTTTGTGCTCGTAAGTTGAACTCTACCTCTACTTGCTCTGTTCTCTGCCTTTGTTTTGCAGATACAGATACAGATTAACAGAGTTGGAAGGGACCTTGTAGGTCATCTAGTCCAACCCCCAGCTCAGCAGACCCTACACCATTCCTGACAGATGGCCGTCCAGACTCTTCTTGAAAGCTTCCAGTGATGAAGCTCCCACAACTTCTGAAGGCAACTTCTGTTCCATTGGTTGATTGTTCTCACTGTCAGAAAATTTCTCCTTCTTTCTCGGTTGAATCTCTCCTTGTTCAGTTTCCATCCATTGTTTCTTGTCTGGCCTTCGGGTGCTTTGGAAAATAGCTTGACTCCCTCCTCTCTTTACGGCAGCCCCTCAAATATTGGAAGACTGCTATCCTGTCTCCCCTGGTCCTTCTCTTCCCTAGACTAGCCATGCCCAGTTCCTGCAACCGTTCATCGTATGTTTTACGATTGCCTTTTTCCGTTCGCCATTTTCCTGCACCCTTTCGGCACCCGGCAGCCTGCAAGTGACCCCGCCAAGGCATCGGACCCAAAGAAAACGGGCCAATTCTCTCGTCTAATTAAGCTTCCGAGTGACACTTTGCAAAGAAGTGGCAGATTATTTTCTTGATGCCCGGCTCTTCCACGCTACTGCATTAGTCATCATTAGCTCCACGGCCTCCTGTCCTCTGCTCCCACTCCTCGCCCACCCCCGGGAAGTACGGACGGACTGCACCAGAGGAGCAGAGTTCGCTAGGACTGACATTGTCACGGGCAGCTCATTAATATCTACTGATTTGAATGAGGTGCCTGACCCTCCTTTGTGAATCGTGGCCGACAAATGATGTTATCTCAAAGATGCTCGCCAGTCCGCCGAAGGCCGCCTCCTGATTAGATTTCCAAATGTCAAGCCAGGAACAGGAGCTCATTAAAAGGCTGTGTGTGTAAAGAAAGCAAACCAAGGAGGAAGGAGATAACAAAACCTCTTATTGTTTGTTTGTTTGTGTGTGTGTGTGTGTGTGTGTTTGTGTAATGCCACATGTAGCAAAGTGATTCTAGAACAGTTTTGATTAGTTAAGCGTGGAGAATTTTGGGACGTCTTTCGTAACAGACAAGACAGCGTGCCGATTTCCGCCTTCTGTAGCACAGGAGCAGAAAGGCCCGTTTTCCACAACCTCGGATGGGCCTATAAATTTGCATTGATGATGATGATGATTTTGGATTGGCATGAAGGAGGCAGGAGGAGAACAGGGACTCTGGCCCTCTCGGTTCCATTTTGTTTTTTTTGGGCCAGCAATCTGTCAAGGTTCCCTGGGTTCAGCTGTCCACGTTTAATTTACCTCCTTCACTGGGCTGGAAATTTGCAAACCGGAAAAGGATCCTGACAGAGATTTGACATGCAAATTTATACATGGCGCATCAATTGCTCGCAGAAGAGAAAGCGTGTATTTTTCCGCCCGGAATGGTGCCAAATCATACACACACATATGTCCTTCCTTCTTTCCTTCCTTCCTCCTCCCTCCTTCCTTCCTCTCATTTTGACTTCCTTCCTTCCTCTCATTCTTCCTCCCACCCCTTCTTTCCTTCTTTCCTTCCTTCCTCTCATCCTTCTTTCTTTCTTTCCTTCCTTCCTCTTCCTTCCTTCCTCTCATTCTTCCTCCCTCCCTCCCTTCTTTCTTTCCTTCCTCTCATCCTTCCTTCTTTCCTCTCATTCTCCCTCCCTTCCTTCTTCCTCCTCCCTTCCTCTCATTTTCACTTCCTTCCTTCCTCTCATTCTTCCTCCCTGCCCTTCTTTCCTTCTTTCATTCCGTCCTCCCTTCCTTCTTTCCTTCCTTCTTTCCTTCCTCCTCCTTCCTTCCTCTCATTCTTCCTCCCTCCCTTCTTTCCTTCGTTCCTCTCATCCTTCCTTCCTTCTTCCTCCTTCCTTCCTCTCATTTTGACTTCCTTCCTTCCTCTCATTCTTCCTCCCTCCCCCTTCTTTCCTTCTGTCCTCTCATCCTTTCTTCTTTCCTTCTTTCCTTCCTTCCTTTTTCCCCCTTTCTTTCCTTCCTCCTCCTTCCTTCCTCTCATTCTTCCTCCCTCCCTCCCTCTCCTTCCCATGGCAGAGTGGAGAATTCTGAGAGCTGAAGTCCACCCGTCTTTGCCAAAGTTGCCAAGGTTGAGAAACAGTGCCCTAATGCATTCTTACAGGCAAGATAGAGGGTCAATCCCTTGGAATGTGGGTCTCTGCCCCAGCCTCCATTTTTCCTTCAGTCACATGACCAGGAAGGAAGGCTGAACATATTCAGCCCTGCCTGTACAGTATTTCCCAGCACTGTGATGAACAAACATGCATGCTCACCCCACAAACTCAAAACTCAGATGCCACACCCTCCTACGTAAAATATTGCAGACATCTCCCCTTATAGATACCCTGTTAGAATTTCCAGATGCAACTTCTTTGTGGTTTCAGCATCTTTCTAAATCTCTTTGGTGGTGGTGGGGAGATTTCTTGTGATAGGGTTGTGAGCTTCTGCTACAAAATGCAGTCAAGGATCGCTCTTCAGTTTTGTGTATACACACATGTGATCAGCAATCAGAAGCCAATCAGCCCTTCTTAGTTTGGTGGGCTCAATATTCCGTACCGAAGACGTGATTATGAAAATAGATGTTGAGTTTTCAACTACAGCAGCCAGGGTGCTGGGCTTGATTAAATTAATTTGTATTGATATTTTCTCTTCTTGATTTGTCTTTGTGCACTGTTTAAATTCTTCTTGTCACAACAGCAAAACAAAGGAGGAGAATTTGAGATTGGCTGCCGGAGGTGGGGGGGGAAAAAGAGATGATCTTTCCACATTTCTTAAAAATAATATCCAAATATATTAAATTGAACAAAGGACGCGGTGGCTCAGTGCCTAAGATGCTGTGCTTGTCGATCGAAAGGTCGGCAGTTCAGCGGTTCGAATCCCTAGTGCTGCATAACGGGGTGAGCTCCCGTTACTTGTCCCAGCTTCTGCCAACCTAGCAGTTCGAAAGCACATAAAAAATGGAAGTAGAAAAATAGGGACCACCTTTGGTGGGAAGGTAACAGCATCCCGTGTGCCTTTGGCGTTGAGTCATGCCGGCCACATGACCACGGAGACGTCTTCGGACAGTGCTGGCTCTTTGGCTTTGAAACAGAGATGAGTACTGCCCCCTAGAGTCGGGAACAACTAGCACATATGTGCAAGGGGAACCTTTACCTTTATATTAAATTGAATGAATTAACATTAAGGATGTGTGCGTGCGTACACATAAAACACACACACACACACATATACATCCTTAATGTTATTTTATATATGCATACACACATATATTCTTAAAGTGTCAAGCACCCCTTAATGAAAGAGAAGGGGTTTTGATTGAGCCCAAATCAATTTTTTCCCGTATGTCATGAAATTACAGTAAGCCAATCTTCCTTTTGGTGATCTAGTTTTGTCAGGGTGGATTTAATCTATGTCCCCTGGTCCTCCTGCCGGTTGCTTAATATTTGATGACTGTTAAATGCATCCACTTAATTTTGGCATCCTCTTAATTTGGCAAAACAGGAAGATTATCCAATTATTTTTCACTTCCCAGAAAAGAACATCTTTTATTCTCGCTCTATTCCAACACACATTTTACAAAGCAGCAGCTAAATAATGCAATTGTCAAAATATTAAATGTTGAATAATAGCCAAAATGGGATTAAAATGGATAACGGTGGGAAATTGGTCTGAAATAAATCAGTATTGTGTATAAAAGAACCTTTGTTTGTTTCTTTGTTGTTCTAATAGATTGTTGTAACTTAGAAGACAATAGACTAAAAAGAGAAATAATATGCGGGAAATATTCATGTACCTATATGCATTTGTATAATGAGTGAGCTTAATTCCATTTTATGACACTTTTGCCTGTATTCACTCCATTATCTCGTTTCTGCCTTTAGGAATAGAATAGAGCTGGAAGGGGCCTTGGAGGTCTTCTAGTCTGTTCAAACAGGAGAACTTATACCAGTGATGGCTAATCTTTTTGCCATCGTGTGCCAAAAGTGGGGGGAGTGCAGGGGAGTCACATGCACACCCATAATTCTATGTGCCCCACCCCCTGCGCATGCGTGCGTGACACCCCCGCGCTTCCCCCATTTTTGGCACGTGATGGTCTGGTGGGCCTGCTAGGCCCATTTTTTGCCTTCCCCAGGCTCCAGAGGCTTTCTAGGAGCCTGGGGAGGGCATAAACAGCCTTCCCCACTCAGCTCCAGAGGCTGGAAATGACTTCCGGTGGGACTGGAAGGCCCAAAAATCAGTTGGCTGGCACACGCATGGGTGCTGAGCTTGCGTGCCCACTGATATGGCTCTGAGTGTCTGACCCTTTGGCCTGTGCCTTGCAGCAGTTACCTTCTTGCAAGCAAACAGCAAGAAAAGCAGCCCCTTTCAGCTTCAGCATAGGTTAATTAGCACAAGTTGATTAGATCGGCCTCCCGACTCTCAGCTGATTTGCTCTCAGCTGTTTTGCACAGGGCTCTCCTGCTTGCTGCAAAAAGTGCTGGAGCAGATTTTTTTCCCCCTAACTATGCTGAAAAAATGAAACTGAAAGTAAAGCAGGTTCTTTGCTGCAACGTGACAAAATGAGGCAGAGAGAGATTTCTTTTTCTTTTTTCTCACCCAAAAAGGTAGGTGCAAACAATGGGAAATTTAGGGCAAAAGAAGAGAGTTCAAGATTTTAAAACACAAAAGAAAAAAAAGCTCTATTTAACTAGGGAATTGTAATAATTGAGATACTATTAATTGCATATTGTGTTGAAAGCAGAAATGGTTAAGTTGTGGTTTGGAGGAATATATGGGGAAAATTATTTGGTTTATTATTATTGGTAAATATAATTAATTGATTTGTAAGAAATTTAATTGCATGGAAATAATTGGAATATTCATGTTCGTATTGATTAATATACAAAAAACATAGTTATAACTAATTGATTTATATTAAAATGTTGAATTTGTATTAAACAACTGTAATATTACATAATTAACCAATGTGAGGATGGATATAAAAATAGATGACAATGGGAAGGGGTATAATATAGAATAGAAGGGAAAAATTGAATTTGATTAAAATTAGTGATGAGAATGAAGGGTAATATTGCTTTTTTTAAAAAAAAAATAAATGAGGAATAAATATGGCAAAAAGGAAATATAGAAATTGTAAATTTAATTGAAATGGCTAAACACTGTTTAAATTTGTGAACCAGCCAAACACTCTGTTCAAAGAAAATACATTGTATGTTTGTATGTGTGTTTGTCTAAAAAAAAAAAAAACCCACACACACACTTTTTTAAAAAAAACAACAACCAAAAAAGGTAGGTGCGTCTTATACTCCGGTGCATCTTATACTCCGAAAAATACAGTATGTAGAAGCATAAATTCAGTATTTAAGTATCATTCAGAATGCCCGATTTGGAGAAACATCAAAGAATTACAGCTTTAAGGACTTATTTAGAAGCTTCTTAGAAGCCTCTAAATAAAGCTGGCCATTACGAAATCAGGAAACGATCCTTTAGTTGGGCCATTGATCTGATCCAGGTAGGTTTTTCTTCAGTTATAAACATTTATGAATGTAACAGCCTTCAACGAAGTCCCTACACTTCCCCTCCTAGAACTGAAGAAACATCTTGGCTGTTGTGGTCCGGTAGCAGCCTGTGGAGCTGGCAGCAGAGTCGGACAGCGATGAGGCTGAGGAAGAACATGGGCCAGTCCTGGAGGTTGGGGAAGGCCCGGATGAGGGCTCTGCGTCGGAGGTAGAGTTGGGGCCAGGGCCATTGGGGAGTGATGTATGGACTCTGGAGCCTCCAAGGCGGACAGCAGAGAGGCAGAGGAACAGGAGGAGCCTGTTCCTAATGCACATATGAGAAGAGCTGCCAGAAGGCAGGAGCAGCTAAAGCAAAAGGGACAACTCAGGAGTAAGGCCTTCCGGGTGCGCTTCAAGGTTTTGGTTACCACCTATAAAGCGCTCCATGGCTTAGGACCTGGTTATTTACGGGACCGCCTACTACCACCAATAGCCTCCCACCGGCCAGTATGCTCTCATAGAGAGGGACTCCTCCGGGTGCCGTCAGCCAAACAGTGTCGACTGGCGGCCCCTAGGGGGAGAGCCTTCTCTGTGGGGGCACCTACCATCTGGAATGAGCTCCCCCCGGAGATACGGAGGATCCCGGATCTGCGCTCCTTCCGCCGTGCTGTGAAGACCTTTTTATTCCATCAGGCTGGCTTGGCCTAATCTCTTCCCTTTTTAAATATGTAAATTTTAATCTGTTTTTAAATTATTGGGGTGTTTTAATCTGTCTGGGCCAAAATGATTTAATTTGATTTTATTTGGTTTTTTAAATTTTTTGTATTTATGTATTTTATTGTTGGCTGTTCACCGCCCTGAGTCCTTCGGGAGTAAGGCGATATACAAATCAAATAAACCATAAACCATAAACCAAGGCCAGGAGATGATTGGTCCCTTCCTTAAGGCTTAAAAGACCAATGGCTCTTGGGCTCTTTGCCGGAAAACAACTGTTGAGAGAATTGCTTCTTGTTTGGCTGTAGTTATTTCTTCTGTTCCTGAACTGTTGCCAAGAAAGCCTTTGGCAGTTTGCCTAATTATCCCAAGGTCAGAGATAAACTAAAGACTGGTGTTTTAAGGACTTTGCTTTCATTTCATTTAGAATACGCTGAGAATGAGTTAATTCTCAGCTGTTTTAATAAAATCTGTTTGTTTTTTTGGAACTGTTTTGCATTTAATATCAACTACGTGGGCCTGGGTCACAACATTGGAAACTTTAAAAAGGGGAAAAAAACCCAAGAAAGTTCAATTACCTTTTGGAAAAAAACACCTTTGGGTCAACCATGACCTGGATGATTAAGAATTTCCATAGACATTCCCTCCAAGAAGTTTCAAGCCCCGATTGTGCTGAATCTGGTTTTGATGCTTTACTAGAGTGTTGCAACCGAGTGTAACTCTTCTGAAGCCTACCAACAGGCTTAAAGTCTGCTAGCTTCCTGGGCCAAGCTTTTCATGTTGGTTTTTCTTTTTTTCTGCTTTCAGCATTATGCCAACGATACCATCCACAATGTTGTATTACTCAGTTGCTATGATTTGTTTGGGAACATATGCTTCAGTTAACTGCTATCCAGAACTGGCAATTGACTTTATCATTGTCATATTATTTATCATTTCCACAGCATTTTTTTCCCCCATCCAATGCTGAGACATTCTTTACAGCTCCTCTGTCATTTATCCTTCCAATGACAACTGCGTTCGGTTGAAAAATAATTATTTCCTTTAGGCTACTCGATAAGTTTTCGGGCTGATTGAGAATTTCGTTCACCAAAACAGGCAAGCATAACCAGACCTACCACGCCAGCAAACTACACTTCTTCACTGACCTTGTAGGGTAGCCATAAATAATAATAGTCTTCTCTCTTTTTACGGCCTACTTAAGAATGCAAAGGAAGACAAGATGCTCTTGCACAACATATGGAAAAGCTACCAGACAGGGAGGATAGATGATGCTTCACTCAACGAATCAAAAGTTGAGCCGGATTTTCCTCAAAGAAGAAAGATATATTTTTAGGGGCACTATATTATACTACATACTGTATAGCTAATTAAAAATTATGGGATTATAGATGATAAAGAAAATTTATCATCGGATATGTTTTTTTCCCCTTGCTAAAAAAACATAACTAGCATTCACTTGGGTGTCCTCCTGGATTCACGGCTGTCTTTAGAAGAGCACTTGACGGCCATGACCGGGAGGATTTTTCATCAGGTTTCCCTGATCCGCCAGTTGCGTCCCTTTCTAGATCGGGACTCCTTATGCACGGTCACTCATGCCCTCGTCACCTCCCGTCAGGACTATTGTAACGCTCTCTACATGGGGCTCCCCTTGAGGAGCACTCGGAGGCTCCAACTGGTGCAGAGTGCGGCCGCACGGGTGGTGATGGGAGCGATGTGGTGCTCCCATGTAACACCTCTCCTGCGCGAGCTGCACTGGCTCCCAGTGGTCTTCTGGGTGCGCTTCAAAGTTCTGGTTATCACCTTTAGAGCACTCCATGGCTTAGGACCTGGTTACCTACGGGACCGCCTGCTACCACAAATAGCCTCCCACTGACCAGTACGCTCCCATAGAGAGGGGCTCCTGAGGGTGCCGTCGGCCAAACAATGTCGACTGACGGCCCCCAGGGGGAGAGCCTTCTCTGTGGGGGCAACTACTATCTGGAACGAGCTCCCCCCCGGCCCGGAGATATGGAGGATCCCGGATCTGCGTACCTTCCGTCACGTGCTCAAGACTTTCTTATTTCATCAAGCTGGCCTGACCTAAGTCTTTCCCCTTTTTAAATGGAAATTTTAAATTTGTTTTTAAATTATTGGGGTTTTAAATTTGTTCAGCCAAATTATTTAATTCGTTTTATTTCATTTTAAATTTTGTATTTATATGTTTTATTCTATGGCTGTTCATCGCCCTGAGTCCTTCAGGAGTAGGGCGGTATATAAATTCAATAAAATAAATAAAAAATAAATATGCAATAATTTGTATATGAATGTTACAAGTTACTTCTGCAGGTAGTCCTTGACTTACAACTGAAAATGGAATCCAAACGTTCTGTTGCTAAGCAAGACAGTTGTTAAATGAGCAATAGCACTTAGATTTATATACTTTTTCACAGTGCTTTTACAGCCCTCTCTAGGGCGGTTTACAGAATCACCCTATTGCCCCCAACAATCTGGCTCCTCATCAGGGATGGGTTCTAAATTTTTTTACTACTGGTTCTGTGGGCGTGGCTTATTTTGTGGGTGTGGCTTGGAGGTCATGTGACTAGGTGGGCGTGGCCTTCATTTCTGGAAGGTCCTTGCACTTACAACCAGTCCTCCCACTTACGACCCGACTCATTTGTTTTCTTTTAACATTGATCAGCTGTAGGACGGCCCTTTGAAGCCCCGCGACAAGAGTTTAAACAGTTTTTTTCCCTCTAGTCATCAGCTGGGACTCAGGAGGCAGCAATAGATTGGGGGTGGGACCAAATAAAAGGTAAGAATAACGTCGGGGGGTGGGGGATGGGAGGGCGGGGGGGGGGAGAACCGGTTCGGTGACGTCATATCATCATCGCTACCGGCTCGGCCAAAACGGACTGAACCAGGAGGAACTCACCACTGCTCCTCATTTTACCCACCTTGGAAAGATGGAAGGGTGAAAATCATGAAATGTGCTGAAATGAGTAAATTGACATTTGAAATTAGAGAACAAGAAGATAAACAATATTACAAGATATGAGATTTATTTTATCAATGGTTATTTTATCAATGGTTACATAATAAAACACGGAAATGAAATATGAATGTTATAAATATAATATTTGAAAATGAATTTTTTGAAGCAACAACGCAATAGTTAAACAAATGATAAATGAGGATATTGACTTGTTTGACAATATGAGTAATAAGATAATTAGTAAATTTTGAATAGGAGGATGCTGCACAAAAGATCTGTAACCGACTGACACGCTAGTTGTATTTATAGTGGATGATGGATTTGTTTTATGTTGTTTTTAAAAAAATAAAAAAAAATTCAAAAAAAAAAGAAAGAAAGAAAGATGGAAGGCTGAATCAGCTTGGTGAGATTCGAACTGCCAAATTGCAGGCAGCCGAGAGTCAGCAGAAGTAGCCTGCAGTACTGCACTCTAATCACTGCGCCACCACGGCTCACTTTTTACGATATTTCTTCCACAATTGTTAAGTTTGTAACACGGTTGTTAAGTGAATCTGGTTTCCCCATGGACTTGACTGCTTGTCAGAAGGTCATAAAAAGGGGATCACGTGATCTCTGGGACATTGTGACCGTCATAAAGAGTAGTCAGTTGCCAAGCAACCGAATTTTGATCATGTGACTCGAGGGATGCTGTAACGATTGTGTGAAAAAATAGTCATCAGTCACTTTTTTTCAGGGATGTTGTAACTTTGAACAGTCACTAAATGAATGATTGTATGTCGAGGACTACCTGTACTGTATCTAGAGGGATGTGGTGACTCAGTAGCTAAGACACTGAACTTGTCAATCGAAAAAGTCGGCAGTTCAGTGGTTCGAATCCCTAGCGCCGCGTAACGGGGTGAGCTCCCGTGACTTGTCCCAGCTTCTGCCAACCTAGCAGTTCGAAAGCACGTAAAAAAATGCAAGTAGAAAAAAATAGGGACCCCCTTTGGTGGGAAGGGAAGAGCGTTCCGTGCGCCTTTGGCATTGAGCCATGCTGGCCACATGACCACGGAGACGTCTTCAGACAGCGCTGGCTCTTTGGCTTTGAAACGGAGATGAGCACCGCCCCATAGAGTCGGGAACGACTAGCACATATGTGCGAGGGGAACCTTTACCTTTACCTGTATTGAAAAATATTGGATGGGAAAAGACTTAGAGAGCTAAAAACTGCTAGGGTGATTCCATCTCTTTTGTAAATCCTAGGCTCCTTTTTCGAGCAACCACACTTCTTAGTTCTATCTATCCTTAGACAGTTGTGGGTCAAAACTCCTTGCTGAGCAACAGCAAGGCGCTCCTTGATATCCAGATGAGAGCTGACTCCCTCCCTTCATTTGGAGTTTTCCAACCAGGACGTTCGTAAAGAATTCTGGCAATTATTATTTGGAGAAGTGTCAAGATGACGAGTTACAGATTTCCGATTCCTTTGTGTGCCTTTCCCTTTTCGACAATGCCTTCCTATGTTTCCTGGAAAAAGATTTACTTATTATGTTAGATTAAATCTGCAACCTATGGAAAAAATATACTCGGAGCTGAGTTGTTGCAGGGCTGATCAATTGTTGAGCCTTCAGTATTTTAAGATCCTTATCTGGAAGGTGCTTTGAAAGATAGTTCCTTTTAGCTACCCAGGAGAGGAAGTGCCAAGACACTCTCTTTTTCCCCCCCTAGAAGGTATCCAATAAAATGTAAACACACTTATAGATTTCATCCAGATTCACTTTCGCCTCTTCATCCTCTCCCATTAATAAACTTCACTGACAAGGGAGGAAAGGAAAGGAAGTACGTATCTCTCTTATATATTTTTTTTTCAAAAAAATAACAACTTGCTCCGGTTGTGCCTCTTTTGTTAAGACCAAATGCTTTCTTACTGGGAGACCAAGTCATTAAAATGCCAGGATGACTGTTTAGCAGATTCATTGCCTTCATGCTGTAAGAGACCTGTCTATTGTCAGCCTCTTCATGCAAACTTTGGCTCTCCTTATAAATTTTCAGTGCCAGCTTGGTAGAAAACTAAGATCTGTCAGGAGCAAGAAACCAGGAACCGGGATAGAGTTCGAAAGTACTACGAGTTTATTTCATGCTACCTATACACAATCAAGGGACGTGATGGCTCAGTAGCTAAGACGCTGAGCTTGTTGATTGAAAGTTTGGCAGTTCAGCGGTTCGAATCCCTAGTGCCATGCAACGGAGTGAGCTCCCGTTATTTATCTGCCAACCTAGCAGTTCGAAAGCATGTAAAAAATGCAAGTAGAAAAATAGGAACCACCTTTGGTGGGAAGGGAACAGTGTTCCATGCGCCTTTGGCATTGAGTCATGCCGGCCAAATGACCACGGAGACGTCTTCAGACAGCGCTGGCTTTTCGGCTTTGAAACGGAAATGAGCACCGCCCCCTAGAGTCGGGAACGACTAGCACAAATGTGCGAGGGGAACCTTTACCTTTTATACACAAACATCTGTTCTACTAATGGTGAAGGCAAATTGACACTAGATAAGAGTCAACGGAATTCACTGGATTTAGGTCTCTTTTGGGAACGTAGCAATTCTAAACTGACAACGTGCTTGACCTCTCCCTCTGGCTCAACCTGGTCCTGTCCTACACGATCAAACTATTGGTTCTCTAGGCATGCTTTCAAAGATGTGGACAGTGAGAGCATTCAGTTTGATCAGACATGAATCTAAACCGGGGTAGAAGTTAATTCTGTTAATATTATTTCACCTGCTCAACAACAGTTACCCTTTTTTTGGAATTACAAAGAATAGAAGTGTTTATTCTGCCTGCCATTCATTTGAATACCAAATTGGGTGCCTGACAAATCAAATGAAATGGGCAAATAAAATCTGCAAATCTTTATGCTACTTTTAGAAATGCCCACAGAATGGCACTTGGTAGGGCAGCCACAAAGCTTGGAAAAGGTATTCAAATGCCACGATGTGTGTCTACCTACAAAGATCAGAGTTGTTGTAGTAGGTTAGCACCCACCCCTTTCCTAGAAGAATGAAATATTTTAGGAAATATTAAAAAGGCAGAATATTACGTTTCCCTGGATGAGAAATGGAGAAGCATGTTTTAAAGATGGTCCCAACTTCTTGCCCCCTCCCCACCCTTTGTCAATGGGCCAGAGACAGAAACTCAATTCCCTCCCATCTTTGTCAATGGACCATCATCTGCAACACAATTGCTGAGCACACTGTAAGCCGCCCTGAGTCTTCGGAGAAGGGCGGCATATAAATCAAATTAAAAAAACAACAACAACAATAGGACCCATCTAGCAACAGAAACTAACACAATAGGACCCATTTAGCAACAGAAACTCACCACATGGCACCTGGGAAGATTACATCAGCCAGCAAGACTAGCTAAGACCCCCACTCCCTGGGAGTCTGACAACCAATCAGGATACTCTTTCTGGGCCCCAGGAAGTTCAAAGCAAGAGAAGGCATAAAACCCGGGGACTCGCAGCATCTCTGCCCTTTTTCTGTTCAGGAACTCAAACCATGTGATCCTGTCCGCCATTAAACCAATTTTCCAAGCAGTCTCCATGTTTCCAGTGTCTTTTTCCCCACTTGGAGCTGAACCCAGAAGGATACTTCTTCCTACATTATGCAAACCATTTTATTCCCTCTGATACTCTGTTACAAGAGTATTGTCACCTTTGAACTTGAGCATTGGAGAAAACTCTTGAGAAGACCATGGACAGCCAAGAAAACGAACCAATGAATCATCAAACAAATTAACCCAGAGTTTTCTTTAGAGGCACGAATTACCAGGGTTAAGTTATCCTACTTTGCACAAATTATATGAAAGACCCACATTATGGGAAATGCTCTAATGCTGGGAAAGGTGGAAGGCAAGAGCAGAAGAGAATAACCAACAGCAAGAAAGACAGACTCAGTTCCAATATTGATGAGGACAAGAAAGACAGACTCAGTTCCAATATTGATGAGGACATGATTGGTAGACTTGAAAAAAATAGGTTAGGGCTAGATCAGGATGGGGAAAAAAAGATCTATGTGGCCGCTAGAAGTCGAAAATGACATGATGGCACATAATCCATCCATCCATCCATCCATCAATTATGTTACTTGAGTTAAAAATAATTAGAACATTGAAAACCTATGTTAGATAGGATGAATTAGCTCTGAGAAATGCAGATTTCTTGCAAATGCTGATGCCTTGAAAATAGCGCCACCATTTTCATCTCAGTGGTAAACTGAGGAAATCTTATTGATATACAGTAGTGGCCAAAATTGTGGAAATCTTTTGGGAAGAGTGTATTTTTGAGGTTGATGGCTAATAACACCACTTTTTTGGGCGGGAGTTTCAAGATAATCCTATTCCACTGCTGGAATGGCCTGGGAATAGCCCAGACCTTAACCCAATTGAAAATCTATGGAACCGACTAAAGAAACTTGTTAGTCAGGAGTGACCCAGCAAGACCCCGCTACTCCCGTGTAACACCTCTCCTGCGCGAGCTGCACTGGCTGCCGGTGGCCCTTCGGATCCACTTCAAGGTGCTGGTACTCACCTATAAAACCCTTCATGGCATGGGCCCGGGGTACTTGCAGGACCACCTTCTACTGGCCTCCCACTGCCCAGTGAGCTTGCATAGGACTGCCCTCCTCCGGGTGCCATCAGCCAGACAGTGTCGGCTGGTGGCCCCCAGGATGAGGGCATTCTCTGTGGCCGCACGACCCTCTGGAATGGGTTACCCATCGGGCTCTGGACGGCCCCCAACCTCCGCACTTTCTGCGCCGAGCTGAAGACATGGCTTTTTCAGCAAATTCCCTGATCTGCCGTGGGGTTTTTAATTGTCTGGGGATTTTAAATTGACTAATTTTAGTATTGGGATTGTTGTGTTGTTTTTATTTTGTGAGCCGCCCCGAGTCCTATGGGAGATGGGCGGCATATAAATTTGAAAAATAAATAAATAAATAAAATCCAGTTAAAAGAAGCAATCATTCTGTCTTGGTTTCACATGATAACAGCTGCAGAACTCAAAGACTTGGTTCACTCCATGGGGAGATGTTGTAAGGTCGTAATTCATGCTAAAGGTTACCCAACTAAGTATTAACTGACGTGGTGATAATTTTTGTATATCTCTTTTTTTCTATGGTGATCATTTTTGTATATCTCATTTATTCTACGTTTTCACTTTTCTTCTTTATACTGTAACTGCAATTTTAATAGCAAATCCTTCATAAAAGTTATTGCATTACATTCTTGATTAAATTATCTTTCCATTGATACAGTATATAATTTTATGGTACTACTCCAAAAAAAAAAACAAAAAACAAAAGTGGTGTTATGAGCTAGTTTTAGAAAATACACTTTTCCCAAAAGGTTTCCACAATTTTGGCCACTACTGTAATAAGGTTACTCTTCATCCACATATGCTTTACGGGGGCTAATTTTATGACTAGCTTTGATCATTGTTCTTTACACTTACCATGTTTTCATCATGTCATCCTTCCTAAGTCATTCCCCCAATGATACTGCAATTCCCTCTCCAATAATTCTCCTTTGTCTTTTCTGTATTTCTTCATCTTGTTCAATGTTCTAATTTTATTGGAAAGAATGGCTGAATTGCGAAAAAAATAGTTGGAATCATTGGTTCCATAATAACCTTGAATTTATTTTTTTAAAAAATTGATTTATATGCCGCCCTTCTCCGGAGACTCAGGGCGGCTTACAATGCGTTAAGCAATAGCCTTCATCCTTTTGTATATTTATACAAAGTCAGCTTATTGCCCCCACAATCTGGGTCCTCATTTTACCAACCTTAGAAAGGATGGAAGGCTGAGTCAACCTTGAGCCTGGGGAGATTTGAACTTGCAGTAATTGCAGGCAGCTGATGTTAATAACAGTGCTTTAGTCTGCTGCGCCACCAGGGCTCAATATTGATGGTTCTATGTATTTTTCATTTAGAAACATCCCTGAAGTCCAACCTCATATTTATAATAATCAATATACAGGCAGGATAAATATTCCCTTTATCCAGTATTTTTCTGGTTATTTTTATTTGAGGATATTTCACGATCCATAATAACGTTGGTAGAAATAGAATTTGGAACTTCATAATAAAATACCCTAATTTGAGAATGTCCACCTTGGGGAAATTCACTGGAATTTATATTAATCTAATTTCTTTGCCAGATGAGTACATTCTTGTTTTTAATTCTGTCAGACATTCCCAGTCTCTTAAATTACAGTGTATGTTTTATTTGCTGCTGTTGTCTTATTTTTATGAATTGTTTTTAATTTTCTGGGTGATGCTTTTTTTTTTTTTAAAGAACTTTGATGCTTGCCTTAAAAGCAGCCTGAAGGGAAAAAAAATGGGAGAAGAATATAATAAATCTGTGAAATAACATATTCATGATCTTCTAGAATAAAATCTGAGGTAAAGGCATAAATTCATAGGCAGAGTCCCTCAGATGAGTGATACATGCTTCACTCTTGGTGAAGAGGAGAAGAAAAAGGAGAAGGAGAACACAGTGAAGGAGAAGAGTAGACAGAGAAAAAAAAGGAGAAGGTGAAGGAGGAGGAGAAGGTAGAAGGAGAAAGAGAAGAAGGGGAAAATAGACAAGGGGAAGGAGATGATAGAGAAGGAGAAGGCAAAAAAAAGGAGGAGGAGGAGGAGAGAAAGAGGAAGAGGAGGAGAAGATGGAGAAGGAGAAGGAGGGGAATAGACAAGAGGAAGGAGATGATAGAGAAGGAGGAGGTGAAAAAAGGAAGAAGAGGAGGAGGAGAAAGAGAAGGAGGAGAAGGAGATAGACAAGGAGAAGAAGGGAAAAAGAGACAAGGAGAAGAAGGGGAAAATAGACAAGGGGAAGGTGATATAGAGAAGGAGAAGACAAAAAAAGAGGAGGAGGAGAAAGAAAAAGAATGAGGAGGAGGAGAATGAAAAGAAGAAGGAGGAGGAGAAAGAAGAAGGGGAAAATAGACAAGAGGAAGGAGATGATAAAGAAGGAGGAGGCAAAAAAAGGAAGAAGAGGAGAAAAAGAGAAAGAGGAGAAGGAGAAGGAGCCAATAACCTTTTTTGCATCTTGAAGCAGCCTCTCCTTGACAAGAGAGCAATGCTCAAATTAGACCTTACATGATGTTGCACTGGAGTGAGTAACATGACAGCCTCGTCATTTTCTTCATTTGGGGATTATGTATGGATTCGGGGAGGGGCTCCTAAGCAATGCATAGTGTGCATGATTTATGGTACATTATTCGGAGATTAGCTATTTCATGATTAATTGTATAACAAAAGGCTTGGAACCATTGGACATATACCATAGGGGAATATTCATTCATGGAGACTTTATATATATATACATATGTACATATGCACATATTGAACTGAATGAGTGCTGAATAATATTCTCGAACATAGTCAGTGGAGGATGGGGAGAACAAAAGGCAATTTTTAGCGGCAACAACAACAAACTCCAGTTACTGTGAGTAATAAGCTACAGTTGACTGAATAATGATAACTTTACGGCAAGTACAGCAATATGTAGTTTTGTCAGCTCCTGCTGTTCTGCCTATGACTGGGAAATATTAATTGGCAGCTGCAGTTTATTTCATAAGCTACTGATAATAAAGCTCAACGGCAAATAAAAGGAAGGGAAGCAAAATCAGGAACAACAGTGCGTTCAAAACACTTGTTGCAATGTTCCCTCTTAGGATTGAATTCTGTACAGGTAGTTCTTGACTTACAGCAGTCTGTTTAGTGACCGTTCGGAGTTACCATGTCACTGAAAAAACGGACTTATGACCGTCTTTCACACTGACGACCATTGCAGCATCCCCAAAATAAAATCACATTCTCAATTTCATTGGATAATCCTGTTCTGCTCCAGCTCCAGATTTCCAAGGATTGTGACACACCCCAACGGTCCTTATCAAAGTTATAATGTACCAAGAATAAACAAAGTCCGGCAAAGGTTGGCAATCAGCCCAGAAGACAAGAAACGATATGACACTCACTCTTCAAAAATGCTCTTTAATAATTACACGTTGTTTCCAGCAAGAAATTACTAACTGCATGTGACTTAAATAGGCTAAGGGAGTGGCCAATTATCCTCAAACCTTACTCTCGAGGAGACCTCCTCCTCCTGAGTAGCCACTCCAGCCTTTTGGCAGCCCTGCGTGCTCGAGCATTGAGGAGAGGCTCCTCCACTTCGCTCTCTCCACTTGAAGGAGCCTCTGGAGGTTCTGAAGGCCCAGGCTGAGTCGCTGCCTTTGGCATCACATCCTCTTCAGCCTCCTTGCTGTCCGACATGAGTGCTGGCTGTGCAGGCTGCTGGCACTACACCACACCAGCCTCCTCATCGTCGGGATCAGCCATGATCCGCGCAGGCTGCTGGCGGGCCACAACAAATCCAGGTTAGATATAATTAGAACTGAAATCAGTAGGAAAAGTAAATGTTGCCCAAATTAAATTCCATGAATTAGTCCTTGACTTATGACACTTGGTTTAGTGACTGTTCACAGTTACAGCGGCACTGAAAAGAGTGACTTATGACCGTCTTTCACACTTATGACCTTTGCAGTATCCCTACATTCATGTGATTTATATTCGGATGCTAGACAACTGGTTTCTATTTATGACCATTGCTGTGTCCCGGGGTCATGGGATTAGCTTTTGTGACCTTCCGACAAGCAAAATCAACGGGGAAGCCAGATTCACTTAACAATGGGGTTACTAATTTAACAACTGCAGTGGTTCACTTAACAAATGTGGCAAGAGAAGTCTTAAAATGGGGCAAATTTCTTTTAAAATTAACAAATTTCTCACTTAGCAACATAAATTTTGGGCTCAATTGTGGTCCTAAGGCAAGGACTGCCTGTAGTTACTTCTCAGGAGCTGGGTAGAACTATAATAATAATAATAATAATAATAATAATAATAATAATAATAATAATAATAATAATAATAATAATAATAATAGGAAATTGGAAAAGCAAAGCTCTGCATGGCCAATACTTGAAAAGTATTGAAGGCAAAGCTGACCAGAAACTAACTTGGAACTGGTTAAGACCAGGAGTACTGTAAAAAGAAACAGAAAGCTTTATTTTGGCAGCTCAAGAACAAGCCCTAGCCACAAACTGTATGAAGGCAAAAATTCAACATGTTACCACCAATAGCAAATGCCGCCTCTGCAATGAGACAGATGAGACAGTCGACCACCTGATCAGTGGGTGCAGCAAAATTTCACAAACTGACTACCTACAACACCATGACCGTGTTGCTAAGATCATTCACTGGAAATTGTGCCAGAAGTTTGGATTTGAGTACAGCAAAAACCACTGGGAACATCAGGTTGAGAAAGTTTTAGAGAATGAGAAACTCAGGATCTTGTGGGACTTTAGGATTCAGACTGACAGGCACTTGGTCCACAACACACCTGACATAACAATAGTTGAAAAGAAAAAAGTATGGTTCATTGACATTGCAATACCTGGTGATGCACGGATTGAAGATAAGCAGCAAGAAAAAAATCACAAAGTACCGGGACTTGCAAATTGAAGTTGAGCGACTGTGGAAAAAGAAATCGTGTGTTGTCCCGATTGTAATTGGAGCCCTTGGAGCAATACCCAAAGGGCTACCCCACTATTTAGAAATTCTAAATTTGCCGGACTTGAACATTTTGACTCTACAAAAAACCACCTTACTCGGAACAGTTTACATCCTCTGACAATACCTTAACAGTTCTTAGGTCCTTGGTTAGGACTCGAGCTGCTGAGCTATTAATCAGCCTCAAAGGCTGTGAATCTCACTAAAGATTAAATAATAATAATAATAATAATAATAATAATAATAATAATAATAATAATAATAATAATAATAATAATAATAATATAATTGGAAGAAAATAAAAACACTTTTTTTGCATGGTTTCCATATCTTCTCTGGAATAAGAGGTTCAGCTTCATTTCCCTTCAGCCTTTCCCAGGATAGGATCTGGTGGGATTTTAGCATGGAATTGAATTATACAGCATTAAGCTTAACTGAACACAGTGAGATTTTGCTTGTGATGCATAGGGCTGCAGGATCAAAGTCAACCTTCATCCCAAGCCTTAGTGAAACCAGGCTGATCAAAGGAAAGAGCTGTTCTGCTAGATCGTATAAAAGGCAGTGATTTTATTTTTAAATGTACTTTTAAAAAGTAAATCAAGAAGACAAGACGTTATACCAGGAGTCAGCAACCCGTGGCTCTGGAGCCACATGTGGCTCTTTCATCCCTCTGCTGAGGCTCCCTGTCCCTGTCAATTTTGAGAGGTGCTTCCGGTTAGTGGGGGGAAGCATGGTGCATCAGGAGGAGACTCTATGGCAAGGGGTGGGTTTTCCAGTTAGCTCTACAATTGATAAGAATTTCGGTTAGGACAGGTAGAGGAAAAGGGGTGCCGTGCTAGGAGGAGACTCTATGGTGGGGAAACTGGACTTCTAGTTGGCTCCAGAATTGAATGGGGGTCTTCCGGTTAGGACCTCTGTGGCTCTTTGAGTGCTTAAGGTTGCCGACCCCTGTGTTATACCAATAAAAGAAAATATTTGTAGATCGGTTTGAACTGTGGGGTCCTTGGTGTTCTCTGAGATGGGGTTTTTTTTTTTTTGCAGACATTTCATTACCCAACCAGGTAATAACATCAGTGCTAGTGATGTTGCTGATTACTGTACCGTTACTACAAGCATTAATGATGGCACCTAGTTGGGTAATGAAGTGTCTGCTAGAAAACAACCCAGCCTCAGAGAACACATGGATCCACACAAAGAAGCGTTTTTCTAAGTGAGTATCAGCCTAGTGTCAGCCTAGATCCATGATGGCGGACCTATGGCACGCGTGTCACAAGTGGCATGCGGAGCCATATTTGTAGGCACACGAGCGTTGCCCTAGCTCAGCTCCAGCATGCATGTGCGAGCCAGTCAGCTGATTTTCGGGCCTTCCAGGTCCACCGGAAGTCGGGAAATGGGTCATTTCCGGCCTCCAAAGAGCCTCTGGTGGGTTGGGGAAGGCTGTTTTCACCCTCCCCAGGCGCCAAGAAAGCCTCTGGAGCCCGGAGAGAGTGAAAAACTGGCCTACCGGTAACCTTTTTTCCATCGTGTGCCAAAAGCGGGGGGGGGGAGCATGGGGGGCATTGAATTATGGGGAGCAAGACCCCCCCACTCCCCCCGCTTTTGGCACACAACAGCAAAAAGGTTAGCCATTACTGGCCTAGATTATATATTACTTTGGATTCCTTGCAGTGAACACTTGCAGTATTCCTATATTTGAGGGACTGCCACAAAGAAGAGGGTGTGAATCTATTTTCAGAAGGCAGAAACAAGAAGTGATGGATGGAAACTAATCAATTAAAGAACAACGTTAGAATTAAGGAGAAATTTCCTGACAGTGAAAACATTTAACCACTGAAACAGTTGCCTTCAGAAGTTATGGGTGCTCCATCATTGGAGGCTATTAAAAAGAGACTGGACAGCCATTTGCTGAAATGGTTTAGGAGTGGGTTGGACTAGAAGACCTCCAAGGTCCCTGTTGAGGGTAAACTGCCCTCTGCAGAGGAGTGCAACGGACCAGACAGCGTTGCTTAGCAAAAACACAGATACTCTCAGACTCTGAACGTTGTTAGAAAAATAAACAGTCTTTACTTGTAGTAAAACAAACAAACTTGGCTTCTCAAAACAAAGATAACACTTCTTCAAATAATCACGGTTCAACACAAAACAGAGTTTGCTTACAATTCCAGTTCTCTTCAGTAATACAGACACAGTACCTTTCAGCAGTTCAACCTTCTAACAGCACGAGGAGGAGTGAATGAACTTCCTGCCTTCTTTTATGTCTGCTTAGCCAATTAATCAATTAGTCATCTTGTAGCAGTTAAAGTTACAGAACATAGTTTTCTATATATTATATACCCAACATTAGGATAAGCATCCAACAGTCCCTTCCAATTCTGTTATTCTGTTAATTCTGAATATTGGTTCACAACATATAAAACACAACACAACATAACGTAACATCAATAACACGGGAACTTTCCCACCTATACTTGGAGAAGCAAGGTATCAAATCTGGGCAATTTTGCATGACTGAATTATTTGGGATGGGTTTTACAAAGGCTAAGCCAATCTGAATGTCTCTAACCATAAAGAAAATGAGGTTGCCATGAGCTCGGGAGTGGAGATGATTGAAGAGTTAGGATTTTATGGGTTTCAGTGAAAGAGTTATGATATGAAACTTGTAGAAGACTCATGAAGATAGCATTGTCTGACTCTGAATTTTGTAATATAATTCCCAAAAGGTTATAAGTTATCTATGTGTCCAGTAGGAGTTAAAAAAGACTTGCTTTTTTCTTTTCCAGGAATGCAAATTAAGATGAACATCTAATAAATTATTCTAATATTAAATTATTATTCAATTAAAAAGACAAGAGGGACATTTGTGAAACCGACATGCACGAAAAATATAGTCATAGACTTTCCTACCCAGAAGTTCTTCCTTTTCCCCAATCCCATCACGATTTCAAGGTCCAAATGAAGAAATTCAGAAACTACTGAACTTCATTATAATCCAGTGAGGAAAGTTATTATACGAGGAGAGTTAAAGCTTAGCTTTCATCTCAATTCCATTTCCAGAGATGAATTAATTAAATGCAGGGGAGTCTGCTTCTTTGAAATCAGGTGAAATGGATTTCGTTCCAAAATGTTGAGTTTGGGATAACAGAGTTGTATGTTCTTTCGTGATGTTTCAGATTCAAACTTCAGAATATCCAATCCTCTCTAAACCGGGGGTGTCCAACCTCGGCAACTTTAAGACTTGTGGACTTCAACTCTCAGAATTCTCTAGCCAGCATGGGGAATTCTGGGAGTTGAAGTCCGCAAGTCTTAAAGTTACCAAGGTTGGGCATCCCTGCTCTATAGTCTAGGACTGTTTATAAATTGGACTACACATTGTGTGAAATCCGGGTAATTTTCTATTCTTCTCTCTCTCCAGCAATCTCAGGACGTTACTGAGTTTATTAATACCATTCTTGGCACGTAAGTGACAAAAAAATACGGCATTCATGCTTCGACATTAGAAATTTAAAAAAATATATGCTTATAATGGGGAAAGTTTATGCAGATCACCATGCAAGATGCAACTTGGATTCTACTTTCAGTCTTCTTACCATCTGACAGCTTCAGGAAGCAGATGCTTCAGAGGAAGGTACAATTAAAAAGAGACATACTATACCCAAGCTGGCAATGCTATACTATATCTTAGCACAATTAATTACTACATGTGATAGCGCAGTATATAGTCTGGAATAAAGAGAAATAAAAAGATCAAGGGAGAAAGCCATCTGGGCGACTTTGGGCCAATCACTAGGAGACAGTGAATTCTAGTCCCGCTTTAGGCATGAAAGCTAGCTGGATGACTTTGAATCAATCACTGGGAGATGGTGAGTTCTAGTCCCACCTTAAGCTTGAAAACCAGCTGGGTGACTTTGGGCCAATCACCAGGAGAAGGTAAATTCTAGTAACTGCTTTAGGCATGAAAGCTAGCTGGATGACTTTGAATCAATCACTGGGAGATGGTGAGTTCTAGTCCCACCTTAAGCTTGAAAACCAGCTGGGTGACTTTGGGCCAATCACCAGGAGAAGGTGAATTCTAGTCTCACCTTAGGCATGAAAGCCAGCTGGGTGACCTTGGGCCAGTCCCTCTCTCTCAGCCCAAACCGCTTCACAGGGCTGTTGTGTGGAAAATAGAAGGACAAAGGAATATCAGGTATGTTCACCACCTCAAGTTACTTAGAAAGGAATAAAAGTGGGATTAAGAAAACCTCTAATAAAGTATCTAATAAAATAATCATTTAAGAAAGCCAACAAAATTACCGAATTAGTCTTTCTCCCTACGAATTTAGAAGGTGCAGAGCAGATTAATTTAAATTGAATTCACGAATACTTAATTTCTTAAGAAGTACTGTCTTGCTGTAAATTCGGTACCCAAAGTTGGAGAAACAGGCGCAGAGATGCTGTTTTATGAATTCAAAAGAAATTGGGGAAAGAGTTCATATTGTTCCCGACTATCCTTCTCTTTTCATCCTGAAAATATTATAGTCAAAGATTTAGTGTAGCCTTAATATATTTACATACCCAGAGTTATTCTTGCTTCAGCACAATGACTTCCTAACGATCTGTTACCTGTTTAAGACAGATTGCCTTTCGTGGTTCACTGGATTTGACGCAGGCATTCATTCTAATCAATACAGCAGTCAATGGTGAGAATAGATTTACTTGTCTCCGAGATTCTGTTTGTTTTTCTGTACCTTTAATTGAAAAAATTTCAAGTGATTACCATCGTATGCATCGTATGGATTACAGTTTCTTTTTTCTTTTTTCTTTTTTTTTTTAAAAAAACAGCAATTATGGTTAAGGGGGAAAAAAAAAGAAAAAAGAACAATACCGTAAAGAATTTTAATAACCGAAGTAAAAGATTACGAGGAAAACAAACCTTCATATGTATTGGCTAAGTCAATAGTTAGCGAACAACTTTGTAATGTGATATATGACTTTCCTCATCCCTGGCTTGTAATAACTCTCTTCGGAATTAATAGGCGGACATACAAGGAAAAAAACAACAATATACACATCAGTCTATAATTAACATTGTTAGGTTTTATTATCCAGAGCAGAAGAGCCCTCCCGCCTCCATCCATTTTGATAACTCGCTGCCACTTTGACATTAAACCTTGAAGACTTAGTTACATAGACTTAGTTTCCTGATCTTGCTGGATCTCGTCTGCCCAGAGAATATCTTGGGTCAGTGATCGCCAATTGAGACGGATGTTCTAATGAACCTCTGAAGCATGTTCAGAACTAGGTGGAATTGTGGGTCACTGACTTTGACTGGTTTAAGATGCTCTGAACACAATCTATGTAGGCTTATTTCAGAGAAGAGCAGTGGGCCATCTCAGTTTAATCTAAATGCACAGGTTTAATCGATGGGTCTAACCAGGAAAAACCTGGTTAGGAACCAGGTCTGTAGGAACACATCTCTTTTGCTGCAGAGGTCATCTAGATTCAATACTTTGCAGTCATTTCCTTCTGTTTCTAATCCTTATAATAAATATGGAACAATTTACTCTGTTTTCATGGACTTCAGGAAGTCAATTTCAACTTTCTTTATTTGCACCCAAAAATGAAGAATGTGTCCTAAACCAAGGTAGGCATATTCTTTTCTCTTGAAAATGTGTACCACGAACCCCATAATTGTGGGTCAAACATCTGGAAGTCACCAGTTTCATATTCTCATCCCAGAGATCTAGAACTGTTTATTTATAAAAGGTAAAGGTTCCCCTCACACATATGTGCTAGTCGTTCCCGACTCTAGGGGGCGGTGTTTATCTCAGTTTCAAAGCCAAAGAGCCAGCGCTGTCCGAAGACGTCTCCATGGTCATGTGGCCGGCATGACTAAACACCAAAGGCTCACGGAACGCTGTTACCTTCCCACCTATTTATTCTACTTGCATTTTGTACGTGCTTTCGAACTGCTAGGTTGGCAGAAGCTGGGACAAGTAACGGGAGCTCACCCCGTTACGTGGCACTAGGGATTCGAACCACCAAACTGCTGACCTTTAGATCGACAAGCTTAGTGTCTTTACCTACTGAGCCACCACATCCCCTTATTTATTTGTAGATAGACCTTTTTCCAGATTCCCCATCTTCTACACCAGAGTTTCTCAATGTCGGGCACGAGAAGAAGTTTGGATTTCAATTCCCAGAAATCCCCACCATAGAGGAATTCTGGGAGTTGAAATCCGCACATCTTCAAGGGTGAGAAAGACAATTCTACACCTTTCTCTGGAACGTACACCCTACAAAACCCTGAGGTTTTATCCTCCTAACCAAAAAACATCACTGCTAAACTTTCCAACAGATCGTTAGAAAAATAAATACGTTGCTTCACTTTTAATATCATAGATCTATAAATCCAAGGGTGTTTTTCCCAGGTTGATTTGTCAGGAATGTTGAGTGTCAACACATGGAATATTTATTTTCTATTTTCTTTATTTCCCCCCTTCATGGAAACCTCTAATGGAGACAGAGGTTCAAATGAAGCTGTTGTGTACCTGTTCATGACCTTAATAAATCTGGGACTCTCTAAATCTTCTTATTTTGGATGAAAAGCTTTGAAGTCAAACGAATGCACTGAAGGGGGAAAAAAGGCTCTTAAAAATAGTCAGTGAGAGTCCTGTGCTTGCAGCGAAATGAACGTGGATTTCTTTTAAAGCTGTTTTTAATAGTGGGAATTATGGAAAATTGGTACGCACCATTTATTAGGCAGAACTGCAGTCTGGCTGGTGCTCACGGTTAATAGCATTCAGGCAGATATTCTGGCAATAACCTTTAGAATTTGCTGGTCTTTTAACACATTAATCTGGCACTTGACATATATAAATAATCCTCAATTTACAACAGTTCGTTTAGCGATGGTTCAAATTTACAACGTCACTGATAAAAGTGACTTATGACCATTTTTCACAGTTATGACCATTGCAATATCTCTATGGTCTTGCAATCCAAATTCAGATGCTTGGCAAGTGACTCATATTTATGTCCATTGCGGTGTTCTGGGATCATGTGGTCACCTTCTGCAAACTTCTGACGAGCAAAGTCAAAAGAAAAGAAGAATTAGGGGCGACATGATAGCAGTATTCTAGTATTTGAGGGGCTGCCACAAAAAAGAGGGAGTCAAATTATTCTCCAAAGCACCAGAAGGCAGGACAAGAAACAATGGGTGGAAACCTATTCAAGGAGAGAAGCAACCTGGAATTAAGGAGAAACTTCCTAACAGTGAGGACAATTAACCAATGGAACAGCTTTGCCTCCAGAAAATGTGCTTCACCACTAGAAGTTTTTAAGAAGAGACTGTACAGCCACTTGTCTGAAATGGTATAGGTTCTCCTACTTGATCAGGGGGTTAAATTAGAACATCTCCAAGGTTCTTTCCAGCTCTGTTCTGTTCTGTTCTGTTCCATTCCGTTCCGTTCCGTTCCGTTCCGTTCCGTTCTACTCTACTCTACTCTACTCTACTCTACTCTACTCTACTCTACTCTATTCGAATTCTTTATTGGCCAAATGTGATTGGACAGACAAGGAATTTGTCTTGGTGCATCTGCTCTCGGTGTACATAAAAAAAAAGATACATTCATCAAGAATCATAAGGTACAACACTTAATGATAGTCATAGGGAAACAGTCAATATAAATCTTAAGGATACCAGCAACAAAGTTACAGTCATACAGTCGTAAGTGGGAGGAGATGGGTGATAGGAACGATGAGAAGATTAATAGTAATGCAGACTTAGTAACTAGTTTGACAGTGTTGAGGGAATTATTTGTTTATTAATAGAATTATTCTATTCTACTCTACTCTAACTCTACTCTACTCTACTCTAGTCAATGGGGAAGCCAGATTCGCTTAACAACCTTGTTACTAACTTAACAACTGCAGTGATTCACTTAACAGCTGTGGCAAGAAAAGTCGTAAAATGGGGCAAAATCCATTTAATAAATGTTTCACATAGCAACAGCAATTTTGGGCTCAATTGCGGTCATAAGTCGAGGACTACATGTACTTTCATTCATGCAGAAAAGGAATTTGCATAGGCATATATTTATTGTGATCCGTTCCTCACTTCCTGTAAGCAGATGCTGCAACTCCAGCATCCAGAGTGAGGCTGCTCTCCCAAATCTAGATTCAATGGATGGATGCAAGATGATGATAAATTATTGCTTTGCCATGTGTCTGAGCAATTTATAGTGGAAGTCAGGTTTGATTTGCATGACACTCTTTAGCTATTAAATTCGGTTGCTCAATGCATCAGTTTAGCTCTTCTGGCACATGGCTCTTTAACTGGAGTTTCACGCTTTACCAAGCCCTCCCAACCGAAAACATCTATTTTGGATGGCAAAAAGTAGACTACAGGAAATTTAGGAAAATGGGGAGGAGTTTGTGCAAACCCCAAATGACAGCTGTTGAGGGAATTGATTGACTTGATTCCTTTCCTTTCCTTTCCTTTCCTTTCCTTTCCTTTCCTTTCCTTTCCTTTCCTTTCCTTTCCTTTCCTTTCTTTCCTTTCCTTTTTCCTTTCCTTTTTCCTTTTTCCTTTTTCCTTTCCTTTCCTTTTCCTTTTCCTTTCCTTTCCTCTCCTCTCCTTTCCTTTCTTTTCCTTTCATCTCCTCTCCTCTCCTCTCCTCCTTTCCTCTCCTCTCTCCTTTCCTTTTTCCTTTTCCTTTTCCCTTTCCTTTCCTTTTCCCTTTCCTTTCCTCTCCTCTCCTCTCCCCTTTCCTTTCCTTCCTTTCTTTTCCTTTCCTTTCCTTTCCTTTTTCCTTTCCTTTCCTTTTCCTTTTCCTTTTCCTTTTCCTTTCCTCTCCTCTCCTTTCCTTTCTTTTCCTTTCATCTCCTCTCCTCTCTTCTCCTCTCTCCTTTCCTTTTTCCTTTTCCTTTTCCCTTTCCTTTCCTTTCCTTTTCCCTTTCCTCTCCTCTCCTCTCCTCTCCTCTCCCCTCCCCTCCCCTCCCCTCCCCTTTCCTTTCCTTTCCTTTCCTTTTCCCTTTCCTCTCCTCTCCTCTCCTCTCCTCTCCCCTCCCCTCCTCTCCCTCTCCCCTCCCCTCCCCTCTCCCCTTTCCTTTCCTTTCCTTTCCTTTTTATTTATTTATTTAGTTTGTCAAACATGTTCGAGATAACAGGATTAAGTGTAAGCATGAAATGCATACATAAAATGAGTACAATTAAAGGGAACATTAGGAAAGGGATGGTAGGCACACTGGTGCTCTTATGCACTCCCCTTACAGACCTCTTAGGAATGGGGTGAGGTCAACAGTAGACAGTTTAAGGTTAAAGTTTTGGGGGTTTGGGGAAGAAAGCACAGAGTCAGGTACTGCATTCCAGGAATTGGCCACTCTGTTGCCTTGCCTTGCCTTGCCTTGCCTTGCCTCTCCTCTCCTCTCCTCTCCTCTCCTCTCCTCTCCTCTCCTCTCCTCTCCTCTCCTCTCCTTCCTTCCTTATTTTTACAAAGGACTTAAGGTTGGTGAACATATCCAACACACCTTCATTCTCCTTACAACATCCCTGTGAGGCGAGTTGAGTTATGACAGAGTGACTGGCCCAAAGTCATCCAGCTGGCTTTCTAGGACATACTTAACAAAGTGCATTTCAAATTTATTCCATGTATCATCCGCAAGCAACTAAGTGGTAGTCATGCAGAGAGTGAGGTGGGCTACCTGTGCTTTCACCCACCCCCCTTCCCCAGATAAACTATTCTTGTCCCCAATCCAACGTTTGCAGAGGATTAATCTCTCACTAGAGTTCAGTAATGCCCATCTGTAAATTTGCACAATTCATGGTCTAGACTGAACCAAAGCCATTGTAATTTACTTGCCGTTAATATATATGGTCACACCACTGGGAGATTGCCAGGTTAATAACCCAGAGCAGTTGGCCAACAAGAGATAATTTTTCGAGAGGGAGCTGGGGAGCTCTTAGTTGGAATTAGTTATCCATCAGAGCTTGGAGAGGTGATGATCCTTCAGCTGTGGAGAGGCAGACAAGGAAATGTTCATTGTGGATGCTTTGCGAGTTGAAGTGCCTGATAGTCATTTTCCTTTCCCACCCCTTTCCTGAAAACAAGGTGGAGAGTTTGCAGAAGTCTACTGCAGTAATATCCACTGCCTTTGATTTATAGTAGAATAAAAATAAATAGAATTCTTTATTGGTCAAGTGTGATTGGACACACAAGGAATTTGTCTTTGGTGCATATGCTCTCAGTGTACGTAAAAAGACAAGATACATTCGTTAAGAATCGTAAGGTACAACACTTAACGATAGTCATAGGGTACGAATAAGCAATCAAATCATACTAGGAAACAATCAAAGTAAATCGTAAAGATACAAGCAACAAAGTTACAGTCATGCAACCATAAATGGGAGGAGATGGGTGATAGGAACAATGAGAAGACTAATGACACAGCCTTAGTGAATAGTTTGATAGTGTTGAGGGAATTATTTGTTTAGCAGAGTGATGGCGTTCAGGAAAAAAACTGTTCTTGTGTCTAGTTGTTTTGGTGTGCAGTGCCCTATAGCGTCGTTTTGAGGGTAGAAGTTGAAACAATTTATGCCCAGGATGTGAGGGGTCTGTAAATATTTTCACAGCCCCCTTTTTGACTTGTGCAGTATACAGATCCTCAATGGAAGGCAGGTTGGTAGCCATTGTTTTTTCTGCAATTCTAATTATCTAATTATATAACCGAGTTGGAAGGGACCTTGGAGGTCTTCTAGTCCAACCCCTTGCATAGGCAGGAAACTCTACACCTCTTCAGACAAATGGTTATCCAATCTCTTCTTAAAAACTTCCAGTGTTGGAGCATTTACAACTTCTGGAGGCAAGTTGTTCCACTGATTAATTGTTCTAACTGTCAGGAAATTTCTCCTTAGTTCTAAGTTGCTTCTCTCCTTGATTAATTTCCACTCATTGTTTCTTGTCCTGCCCTCAGGTGCTTTGGAGAATAGCTTGACTGCCTCTTCTTTGTGACAGCCCCTGAGATATTGGAAGACGGCTATCATGTCTCCCCTGGTCCTTCTTTTCACCAGACTAGACATACCCAGTTCCAACAACCATTCTTCATGTGTTTTAGCCTCCAGTCCCCTAATCCACCAATTATGGGGGTAGCACACATACAGACACACAAAACCTTGGAATGAAATTTAGTGTTGTCGATTTGCAGGGTAGGAAATCGGTCCAGCTGCCTATTTGGTGGTTATCATTATCATTTTTAATAAGAAGAATAAGTAGGAGGTAGGTTGTTCTCACTGCTAATTGTGAGCTTCAGAGCTGAAGATCAGCTAGGAAATGTCTCCTAGAGCAGGGGTCCCCAACCTTTTGAGCCTCAGGGACCACTAAATTCAAAATTTTAAATCCCACGGACCACTAATATGATCTGCCTAATGACTGGCTGGGAGGGCGTGACTAGGTGGTCATGTGACTTGGTGGATGTGGCCAACTCGATGTCACTCACATTGATGGGTGCCTTGCCAGCCTCCACTCACCCCTCTCCTGCCAGTCACCCCTCGCCTGCCCTCCCGGGCTCCTTAGGGCTCCAACAGGAAGCAGTTGTTGGAGCTAAGCAGCCACCATGAGAAAGAGTTGGCAAAACAGTTGGCTCAGTTCAAATTGGATCTGACCGAGAAGGAGGCTCAGCAGAAGCACCTCACTGAGGACTAGGAGCATAGGCTTTCCAAGCAGAGGGAAGACCTGCGGGAGTACAAGGCCAGGTACCGGTGCCTGGAGGCTCAGTGAGCTGAAGTGGCCATGATGCAGTCCCACTGGAACAAGGCCCTCTAGCTCCTTGCCACCAGCAGCACTTCCCTTCAGCCTTTGCCCAAAGCTCTGCACCAGGAGGCTGAAGCAGAGCCCAAGTTGGAATTTCTGCCCCCCTCCGACCGGCACAAAAAGACTCCAAAGGGGAGACTCTCTGCAGCAACACAAATGTTCATTGCACGTATCTGGCCCCAGGGCCATAGTTTGAGGACCCCTGATATAAAAAAAATGGAAATATTTTTTCTGCGGACCCCCAAAATTTTCTCGTTGACCACCAGTGGTCCACGGACCACCAGTTAGTGACTGCTGTCCTAGAGAATGGGGCTTTGTGCTGAGTTGGAGGCTCCTTGAGTACAGAGAACTTCTTGGTGGACCATCTGTTTGGGGCAGATGATTAATTGCTTGGTGGAAACGTTTTGTGATTTTCCTCTGGTTCTCTGGTTTTGCTCGAATGCCTGTAAACGAAGCAAGCATTGCAGGGAAAAATAAAACAGGCATGTACCTCCAATAATGTCTCATCTGAATGAATCCAAATCTGAGAAGCATTGGGTTGCCTTCCAGCATGAAATGATGTCCCAGAGGGAGGTTCTCCTGCCCTTTTGTCTCCTCCATTGCTATGGGTAATGAGAAGTGACAGGTCCCAGCACGGAGGCAGCTGCAAAACCATCCTGCCTACTCCTATATTATCCTGACTTATTACATAGTAATAAATTGAACCATTCCACTTCATTATTTCGTATTTGAGGAGATTTATAGATTGTCTTGATGGCTGAAGAGGTGGTGATTAAAGGAGAAGCATACTAATAAGCGAGCTTGCACACAAAGCCATTCAATTAATGTGCAACCCAAGGGCCATAGGATTGCTCGCTGGTAGGGAACTTTGCCCGTTCAGGATTCGAACTTACAACTTCTTACGTGAAGAGAGCATGGGCAGAGACCTAGGTTAGGCATGCAAGTGGCAATTAGGGCTAACAAAACCATGCCTCTTCTCTCCTTTCTTCTGTCTCTGAGATGCTAGCAAGTGTAGTTTTTCTCTGCTCCCTCTCCTGCGGCCTCATGTTCCATATGGATTTTTTAATAAAAAAGTTGAATATATCTGGGAGAAGCTAAGATATTTCTGTACTATGCTAGCTAGCTTTCTGGAAGGAGCTGGGAAAACGCAACAAGAAGCAGGAATCAGAAAACAATTGTTCCAGCCTCACCAAAGCCCAAATTTGGGAGTATCCACTAAGTCTCTAGAGGGATGTGGTGGCTCAATGGCTAAGACACTGAGCTTGTGGATCAAAAGCTCGGCAGTTCAGTGGTTCGAATCCCTAGTGCCGTGTAACGGGGTGAGCTCCCATTACTTGTCCCAGCTTCTGCCAACCTAGCAGTTCGAAAGCACGTAAAAAATGCAAGTAGAAAAATAGGGACCACCTTTGGTGGGAAGGTAACAACGTTTCGCGCACCTTTGGCATTGAGTCATGCCGGCCACATGACCACGGAGACGTCTTTGGACGGCGCTGACTCTTTGGCTTTGAAACGGAGATGAGCACCACCCTCTAGAGTAGGGAACGACTAGCACATATATGCGAGGGGAACCTTTACCTTACTAAGTCTCTAACTCAATTCAGGAATCCAGATTCAACCATCTAAACAGAGAAGTCCGGTCTTTGCTTGGAACATACTTTGTGAGCCTTGGTAGCCTTGAGTTATTTGTAAAATAAACAAAACAAACACATACATACATACCTACAATATACCCTTTATACACAGGAATAGCACGTTTGCAACCACAACATAAGTAGGAAAACTGAAGCCCTCTTATGGGCTGCAGATTTCATGATATTTACCCCGTTGACTGATGAATGAGATAGTTGCGACTTTGTGACCTGTTGAAGAGGCAAAGTCTAAGTACCAGAATTGGGAGTAAATCAATCAGCTTTCCTTCTTCCGTGGGCAGATGGGTTCATCAGTTAGCCACTTTCCCTCAACAGGCTATAAATTATCTATGGCTGAAGGACAGCATGTCAGCTGAGCCGCTGCCACAACTTCTCCAGAAAGATCGATGTGGCACCATAAATGGAAGCAACTCGGCTTGAGCAGAGCCACTCAATCCACCATCACCAGATTTTAAAGGTAAAGGTTCCCCTCGCACATACGTGCTAGTCATTTCCGACTCTAGGGGGCATGGCTCATCTCTGTTTCAAAGCCAAAGAGCCAGTGCTGTCCGAAGACGTCTCCATGGTCCAAACCAGGAACATTTCACCTCTGGGCAAAACTCACTGAAATGTCTCGCTTAGCAACAGAAATTTTGGGTTTAATTGTGGCCCTCATATAATGGACTTCCTGTATTGTACATCAAGCTTGACTGACTTTGGCTTCAACATAATTATTTTTGAGATAATTAGTATAGGATTAACACACATGCACACGTTTTGTTTCTTTCTCGTCCCATGAATTCACTCTGGCTTGCACAGCAATCTAGATTTTCAAGTTTAATTAGGAGAATGCCAAAATTAATGTTGGGATGAATTAAAGAATCTGCCGTAGGCTTTAGTCCTGAATTAAAGGAAGCTTAAGTAGTGATTCAACCGTTTTATTTTGCTCATGCAAATGATTGCATCAACACGCTTTTGTGTGTCTGTATGTGTGTGCTTTTACCCATGTCCCGATGAGCTACAGATAGAAAGAATCACACAACAGGATTCTTAATGCTCTCACACAATTATTGTTCAGCGTTGGACAGACAAACAAATGAACTGTTCTGTGATCAGCAGAATTGGGGAATAGAAAATTAGTCGCTGTAGCGATGATGATGGTAATGAATTATGACTTCTGTTTGTTGAAATGTTGATTGTGTGTCCGTGATTTTGTTTTTTTTTTTTGTGCCTTCTTTTATAATTTTGTCTATTCTTCTTTGGTTTTTTTTTTATTTAGTTAATAACTTTAATTTAATAAAAAAAGTGAGGTAGAGAGTCCTTAATTTATAACAGAACTTTCCTCCCGATTTAAACCGAGCGGAAAAATAGAACTTTTTCCCCCAAGTGAATAGTTTGTCCTTGTATTTTGATACCGTTTTCTTCGTTTAGTGAGGTCTTTCAGTTTTCCAAAACTGTCAATCAAATATCTTTATAGGAGAAGTGAGAAGGAACAACACGGACCTAGGTTAAAGGCCTGACAACTGCAGCCCATAGATATGACAGGAGCCTTGAATATTGAAAGAACCTGAAGTATTATTGTTTGGAATATCCATAATTCACAGGAGATCTCTCCCATCTCCAGCCTTGCTAATACATCACTGAATAGAGGCAGGCAAGTAAGCGTTTTAATACAAAATATAACTTAGCCATCGACTTCTGTCAATTTTCCCAATTCTGTTCATTGTCCTTGAGAGAGGGATTGACAGAATGCAAATCCTCCCTTAAAGGGGGGATAAATATTGGCTGGTAAAATAAGAAGCTTATAAGAAGCTTTCTTAGGTAGGACTATTACACTGAATCAGACCAATGATCATTGATCAAAGCCCCCCTTTTTTAAAAAAAGATTTGTTTATCCTTTATATCTATACAAACCTGTTTTTTTAATGAATAACTCAAAGTGGGAAACATACCCAATGCACCTTCCTCCTCCTATTTTCTCCACAATAACCACCCCATAATAACCACAATACCTTCTGAGGGAGGTTGGGCTGAAAGTAGGTGAGTCACCCAGCTAGCCTTCATGCCAAAGGTAGGACTAGAACTCTCGGTCTCCTGGTGATTGGCCCAAAATCACTCAGCCAGCTTTCATGCATAAGGCAGGACTAGAACTCACTGACTCCTGGTAATTGGCCCAAAGTCACCCAGCCAGCTTTCATGCCTATGTGGACTAGAACTCACTGTCTCCTGGTAATTGGCCCAAAGTTATCCAGTCAGCTTTCATGCCTAAAATGGGACTAGAACTCTCAATCTCCTGGTGATTGGCCCAAAGTTACCCAACCAGCTTTCATACATAAGGCAGGACTAGAACTCACTGTCTCCTGGTAATTGGCCCAAAGTCACCCAGCCAGCTTTCATGCCTAAAATGGGACTTGAACTCTCAATCTCCTGGTGATTGGCCCAAAGTTACCCAGCCAGCTTTCATGCATAAGGCAGGACTAGAACTCACTGTCTCCTGGTAATTGGCCCAAAGTCACCCAGCCAGCTTTCAGGCCTAAAATGGGACTAGAACTCTCAATCTTCTGGTGATTGGCCCAAAGTCACCCAGCCAGTTTTCATGTGTAAGGCAGGACTAGAACTCACTGCCTCATGGTGCTTGGCCCAAAGTCTCCCATCCAGCTTTCATGCGTAAGGTGGGACTAGAACTCACAGTCTCCTGGCAATTGGTCCAAACTCACCCAAAGTTGCAGAAGTTTTCTTAGGAAACCTGTTAAACGGCATATTGTCGTGCTTTTGAGCATCGTACTTTTTCTCCCTCAGATTTTGGACATCTTAACTTCGGAAAGCTTCAGCATTCCAAGTTCAGTGATCAATCTATCTCCGCTCCAAAGGCCGCAGGATCGTAACCAACAGTTTTTTTTATAGAAAGCTTGGTCCACTTCCTCAGGCGTGAGCCAAACTCTTTGTTAATCCCCCAAGTGCTACCCTGTTCCCGGCAATGGATAATTTGCTAATGTTTGTGGCATTCTTGGCAAGCCCTGGGTTCTAATTGGCATTATCCGTAGCTACCCTGAAACATTTTGAAAGTGCTCAGGAGGTTAAACGGGTTCACATAGAAACTGGCTGTCTTGGCAAGTCTCCATCCTTTATTTATTCATTTGCTTACAACTGTATTGATTTTTAAAATGAAAAACATAAGCAAAAGACATAACCACCACTGTATTACTTTAGAAACGTCCATTAATAATAGGCGTATTGACAAAACTGACAAGGGGAATTAAAAAAAAAACAGCTGGGCCATTCAATTGTTCGCGTAGAGAGTTTGCAAAACTGAAAAGTAGGCAGGGCTCCTGAACCCCTCTTAGATTTTAGCAATTGAAGGATTACCTCAGTGGTGAAATCCTGCTGGTTCTGTCCGGATCGCACGAACTGGTAGCGGTGGCGGTGCATGGTTCAGCGAACTGATAGTGGCGACAGCACGAGGCTCCGCCCACCTGCCCGGATGTCGTTACTTCCTCATTTTAACCAGGAAGTAACCCATTTTTGACCCTCTGCTTATGCGCAGAAGGCTTTGCGCATGTACAGAGGGTCAAAAATCAGATGTGACGATGGTGCGCGTGCAAGCAGAGTGACCGGAGGATGTGCAGCACATGTGCTTCCGAACCGGTAGGGAAGGTAAGTAGATTTCACCCCTGGATTACCTCTATTATCCCAGAGGGTCATCGCTTAAATAAAAGTGATATTAGACTTTCAAAGAAAGTCTTTTTCAGATCTCAGGAAACTGTTCCAATGACTAACTCAGATCTGTCCTTCAAGTATCTGGAAAGTGGCTATTAATTTTGTTTTTATGGTTTTCTTCATCAGGCTAGATTTACTGTATTCTCCCTACTGGACACACGGCTGTCTTTAGAAGACGATTTGACGGCTGTGGCCAGGGGGGCTTTTTATCAGGTCCGCCTGATACGCCAGTTGTGCCCCTTTCTAGATCGGGATTCCCTACTCACAGTCACTCAGGCACTCATCACTTCCCGCCTGGACTACTGTAACGCTCTCTACATGGGGCTCCCCCTGGGGTGCACCCGGAGGCTCCAGCTGGTCCAGAACGCGGCCGTGCGGGGGATTATGGGGGCGATGAGGCGCTCCCATGTGACACCTCTCCTGCGCGAGCTGCACTGGCTCCCGGTGGTCTTCCGGGTGTGCTTCAAGGTGTTGGTGACCACCTTTAAAGCGCTCCATGGCTTAGGGCCGGGGTACTTACGAGACCGCCTTCTGCCACCAATAGCCTCCCACCGGCCAGTACGCTCGCACAGAGAGGGCCTCCTCAGGGTGCCGTCCACCAGACAATGTCGGCTGGCGACCCCCAGGGGGAGAGCCTTCTCTGTGGCAGCGCCTACCCTCTGGAACAACCTCCCCCCAGAGATACGTATAATAACAGACCTCCGGATTTTTCGTCGGGCCCTGAAAACCTATTTATTTCAACTAGCTGGGCTGGCTTGAGTTAAATTTTAAATTGATTTTAAATTGGGTTGTTTTAATTTACGGCCAAAATATCTAATTATTTTAAACTGTTTTTAAATTTTGTATGTCCTGTTTTTTACTTTGGCTGTTCACCGCCCTGAGTCCTATTTGGAGAAGGGCGGTATAGAAATTGAAACAAATAAATAAATAAAATAAATAAATTTTACTGGCACTACTGGGAAAGAAATGAACGACACCAGTTAGTGCAATTTTTCTGCTGGTTAGAGAACATGTTAAAGAAACTACATGGCGCTGAATCCTCTAAACCCCCCAAAATCTTCTTCAAAGACCGAAGAGCAGTCAGGCTGGTAGAAATTTTTTTATTACTTGCAATCAGGAGATTTGCAAGGGGAAATATCTTCCCCAGCTGCATTCTTCTGTCTCTGATTGAAGAAAGGAAGAAAGAGAGGAGATATTTTGCGTCTTGGATGCTCCTCGGAGAATCTCAGGATTATATCCGTAGAGCAGAACTCATAAATCATGTGAGACTTTTTTTTTTAGTTTCCAGGTTTTCTCAAACTTTTACTTGGTAACTCGGCGATGATTTGAAAACAAGAAAACACAGAAGCCTCACATCTTGTGACAGAAACTGAGGAATTGTGGCAGCAGAAGCACCCATTATTTTTAATTGAAAAAAAAAAAAATCCCCAAAGCAGAAATTCAAAAAGTTCCTTTAAAGAGACACTAACACACCCACCCACAAAAGTATGGCTCCCACCCTCTTGGCTATCATAGTTAGATGCCAAAATCAAGAACAAGAACAAGTCTTTATCTACATACTATTAAAACTGTCATTGACATGACCTTTATCTGAGCAAAATGGTGCATCATAGGACAACAATTTTCCAAACAAGGTATCTCAAATAGGCTGATTTACAAAAGGTGTCCAAAATCTGGGACTCAGGACTCTTGAGGGAATGAAATTTGGGAACATTGTGACTGCTTTAGTGATACTGGTGGCTGCTGCGCTGCTGTGGTCATGTGCTCTTCATTTTTAAAGTTCTGTAACAGTTTCCCAGGCAGTCTAGCAATCCCTTGCTTTCTGCCCCACCCAGCAGCAGCCAATTACCAGGAAGGAAATAAGATTCCTGATGCTCCCTGCGACTTCCCACAAGGAAATTTAATGGGGAAGCTGGCAGGAATTCAGAAGTCACTCCCACTCCATTTCATTTTTGCCCACCTATGGTCATTCTGTTTTTCTGTTTAGGTAAGAAAATATCTTTGAAGTGATGACCCAATGGCAGTGGTGGGATTCAAATTTTTTTCGGTACCGGTTCTGTGGGCGTGGCTTGGTGGATGTGGCATGACATGGCTTGGTGGGTGTGGCATGGTGGGTGTGGCAGAGGAAGGATACTGTAAAACCTGCATTCCCACCCCACTCCAGGGGGAAGGATACTGTAAAATCTCCATTCCCTCCCCACTCCAGGGGAAGGTTACTGCAAAATCCCCACTTCCTGCCGATCAGCTGGGACTCGGCAGGCAGAGAATAGATGGGGGCGGGGCCAGTCAGAGGTGGTATTTACCATTTCTCTGAACTACTCAAAATTTCCGCTACCAGTTCTCCAGAACTGGTCAGAACCTGCTGAATACCACCTCTGCCAAATGGGGCAAGGGTTGTCTAGTTGCGATAAAAAAAAACAAAAAACAGCCAAGCTCAGAATAAAACAAGTAATATGAATACAATACTGTATACTCAATCTATAAAATTAATCTTTGGTCTGTAAAAATCCAGATAACCAGTAAAGGGCAACAATTTCTTCAGTCAAACTGTGCATATTGTGGGGGCTGGTTGATCCTCGATTGATGAGTTTCCTTTTAACTCAATGAAAAGTACCAATTGCAAAAAATTTTCTCTACCAGACTAAACGTCATTTGCCCTGTCTATCTAGTGTTTGCTTCCCTATTCCATATTTAGCAACATTGATTTGTCAGTAAGATAATATTAAGAAGACAACAAGACTATTTCTGTTATAGCCACATCCTCTATGTCTCTGGATGACTAAATGGAACACTTTGATTCCATTTGTTTTCTTGAATCTGAATCAAGTGTAATACATCAGCCAAGGCAAATAATAATGTTTGTCTTCCTCCATCTCTTTCTCCTCCTCCTCCTCCTCTTCCTCCTCCTCCTCCTCAACATTAGTTCTTGAAAACATTTAGCCTTATAAAATAACTGACCAAAAATAAGAACCTTTTTAAGGGAAAGAAGAATTCTACGTCATTCTTCAACATCACATCTGGAAATAGGTTTGAATCTCCAACTTCCCTAGGCTTTGTCTACCGTATCTTCTGATAGTAAATTAAGATACTATGTGCTCCTTTCTCCCCCCAAAAACACCACTCTCCTTCCTGAGTCTTTGAAGTTTTTAATACAAGAAACAAAATTAGGGTCCAACAAATTACAGTTTCTCTTTAGACTTGGAAAACGTTAAAGGTAAAGTTTTCTCCCCTTTCTTTTAAATTTTAAATTTTAAATTGAAATTTTAATTTGTTTTAAATTTATTGGGATTTTAATTGTCGTGGGCCAATATTATTTAATTTGGTTTTAAATTGTTTTTAACTTTTGTATTTCTGTATTTTATCTTGTGCCTGTTCACCGCCCTGAGTCCTTCGGGAGTAGGGCGGTATACAAATTTAATAAAACTAAAACTAAACTAAACTAAACTAAAGTTGTGGCCGCTGCCACAACTTCTCCAGAAAGATCGATGTGGCCCCATAAATGGAAGCAACTCGGCTTGAGCGAAGCCACTCAACCCATCATCACCAGGTTTTAAAGGTAAAGGTTCTCCTTGCACATATGTGCTAGTCATTCCCAACACTAGGGGGTACAGCCCATCTCCGTTTCAAAGCAAAGAGCCAGCACTGTCCGAAGACATCTCCATGGTCATGTGGCCGGCTTGACTCAACGCCAAAGGTGCATGGAACGCTGTTACCTTCCCACCAAAGGTGGTCCCTATTTTTCTACTTGCATTTTTTACCTGCTTTCGAACTGCTGGGTTGGCAGAAGCCGGGACAAGTAACAGGAGCTCACCCCGTTACGCGGCACTAGGGATTCAAACCACTGAACTGCCGACCTTTCAATCGACAAGCTCAGCGTCTTAGCTGCTGAGCCACCGCGTCCCTGTAATCCCAGTGGGGATCCACAGCACTGTTATAACAGTCTTAGCCACTGAGCCACCCCATCCCTAGTGGAAAACGTTATTGACCAGTTATATGGTGGTCGTAGTCTGTTATCTTTCCTTGTATAGACATAGAATAACTGATTTAACAGAATAACAGAGTAATGGAATAATAGAATTGGAAAAGACCTTGGAAGTCTTCATCCAACCCTTGCTGAAGAAGGAGACCCTCTACCATTGTAGACAAATATCTGACCAATCTCTTCTTAAAAACCTCCAGTGATGGAGCACCTACAAGTAACAGGAGGCAAGTTGTTCCACTGACTAATTGTTCTAATTATCAGGAAATTTCTCCTTAGTTCTAAGTTGCTTCTCTCCTTGATAAGTTTCCATCCATTGCTTCTTGTCCTGCCCTCAGGAGTTTTGGAGAATAGCTTGACTCCCTCTTCTTTGTGGCAGCCCCTGAGATATCGGAAGACTACTATCACATCACCTCTAGTCCTTCTTTTCATTAAACTAGACATACCCAATTTCTGCAACCGTTCTTTGTATGTTTTAGCCTCCAGTCTCCTAAAGTAAATTTAAGTAACAGTAAAGCAAATGTAGGTTGAATGTTAGGAAGAAATCCTAACAAACAAAAGAACATTGCAATACTAGAGCAAATTATTTGTGCAAGTTCATCACAAAGTCCATCTTCCACCACTTCTTCAAAGTCAATAAAACCAGCAAGACTTCTGCAGTTGTTGCTGGTTTATTTTTTCATTTTTTTTTGAGGTTGCTACAAGAAATGCAGCACCTTAATATTTGCGATGGCATATTAGCAAGTCCTGAAGTTATTCTTGGAGTAAGCATAAATGAGAACGTTTACTAATTCAATTATTAATACTCAATCTACGTTCCCTACAGACTGTTTATTTCAGCAGCTCTCCGAATTATACAAGGCTTTTTCAAAGCATCATTCACGCATGAATGGCTCCAGACTTTAAAGGAAATACAGATGATATTAGTCAGACCATAAACCTGTTGTCCCTAGATACTAATGTCATGGAGATTCATAATTCTCTGCTTGTTTTCTTACAAAATACGTTGATTTCATAACACTTGTTTCTAATACAAGGTGAGCATTACAACTTCACACCTCCAATATGCATCTGTTGTAACACACTATTTCTTCCTTAGATTGTTTCATCAATGGTATTTAAGCTACAAGTAGATCTGCTCCCTTACCTGATTATAGCTGTGGGAGGCAACCAATTTTCTCCTTCAGGCTCCTTTGTTCCTTGTTTTGTGAGCCATTACCACATTATAAGGGCCCCAGTAAATATAATTTTTCAAGGACGTTCGACTTCTATCAAATCCCTAGAGAAAAATTTGCCATTCTTGGGGTTCCTAATGCTGGAGAATTTAAAAGGTAGGAACTTTTACAAAAAGGAAGATAGGGAAAGATACAGGTGGTCCTTGATTTATGACTACAACTGAGGCCCAAAATTTCTGTTGCTAAGTGAGACATCTGTTAAGTGAATTTTGCCCCATTTTATCACCTTTATTGCAGGGGTGAAATCCTGGTTCGGACCGGATCACCTGATCCGGTAGCGATGGCGGCGGGTAGTTCAGAGAACCAGTAATAGAAATTTTGAGTGGTTCGGAGAACCGGTAGCGGAAATTTTGAGTGGTTTGGAGAACCGGTAGTGGAAATTTTGAGTGGTTCAGAGAACCGGTAATAGAAATTTTGAGTGGTTCGGAGAACCGGTAGTGCAAATTTTGAGTGGTTCGGAGAACCGGTAATAGAAATTTTGAGTGGTTCGGAGAACCGGTAGTGCAAATTTTGAGTGGTTCAGAGAACCGGTAATAGAAATTTTGAGTGGTTCGGAGAACCGGTAGTGCAAATTTTGAGTGGTTCGGAGAACCGGTAATAGAAATTTTGAGTGGTTCGGAGAACCGGTAGTGCAAATTTTGAGTGGTTCAGAGAACCGGTAATAGAAATTTTGAGTGGTTCGGAGAACCGGTAGTGCAAATTTTGAGTGGTTCGGAGAACCGGTAGTGGAAATTTTGAGCAGTTCAGAGAACCGGTAGCAGAAATTTTGAGTGGTTTGGAGAACCGGTAGCGGAAATTTTGAGGGGTTCAGAGAACTGGCAAATACCACCTCTGGCTGGCCTGGAGAGGGGTGGGAATGGAGATTTTGCAGTATCCTTCCCCTGCTATGCCCACCAAGTTCATGCCCACCAAGCCACACCAGGTTCACCAAGCCACGCCCACAGAACCGGTAGTAAAAAAAAATTGGATTTCACCACTGGGTAGCTTCCGTGTCAACACTTTCCCTTTCCGGGTTATGATTTCATTCAAGGCTCTTCAAGGAACGGTAGACACCCTGTCAGGAGGTAGATAACCTTTTCACTGAAACAAAAATTACACAGAAGTGGTTCACCGTTTTATGGCTAGATAATTCTCCAGCAATGAAATAAGTAAAGGTAAAGGTTCCCCTCGCACATATGTGCTAGTCGTTCCTGGCTCTAGGGGGCGGTGCTCATCTCTATTTCAAAGCTGAAGAGCCAGCCCTGTCCGGTCATGTGGCCGGCATGACTCAACGCCAAAGGCAGTGCAGTGGTCTAAAGCACCCTGTTATTAAGAACAGCTGCCTGCAATTGAGGGGATCAATTGCACATCCCTTATATGTGGGGTGCCACAAGGATCGGTCCTCTCGCCCCTTCTATTCAACATTTATGTGAAGCCACTGGGCAAGATCATCCGTGGTTTTGGGGTGAAGTACCATCAGTACGCTGATGACACCCAGCTGTACATCTCCACCCCAGACCACCCCAATGATGCCCTCGAGGTGATGTCCCGGTGCCTGGAGGCCGTACAGATCTGGATGGGGAGGAACAAACTCAGACTCAACCCATCCAAGACCGAGTGGCTGTGGTTTCCGTCGTCCCGATATAGTCAGTTGGTGCCATCTCTGACTATTGGGGGCGAGTCGTTGGCCCCCACAGATGGGGTTCGCAACTTGGGCATCCTCCTGGACTCGCGGCTGTCTTTAGAAGAGCATATGACAGCCGTGGCCAGGAGGACTTTTTATCAGGTTCGCCTGATTCGCCAGTTGCATCCCTTTCTGGATCGGGACTCGTTGCGCACGGTCACTCACGCCCTTGTCACCTCACGCCTGGATTATTGTAATGCTCTCTACATGGGGCTCCCCTTGAGAAGCACCCGAAGGCTCCAACTGGTCCAGAATGCAGCCGCGCGGGTGGTAATGGGAGCAATGTGGCGCTCTCATGTAACCCCCCTCCTGCGCGAGCTGCACTGGCTCCCAGTGGTCTTCCGGGTGCGCTTCAAGGTTTTGGTTACTATCTTTAGAGCGCTCCATGGCTCAGGACCAGGGTACTTACGAGACCGCCTCCTGCCACCAATAGCCTCTCACCGACCAGTTCGCTCCCTATAGAGAGGGACTCCTGAGGGTGCCGTCGGCCAAACAATGTTGACTGACGGCCCCCAGGGGGAGAGCCTTTTCTGTGGGGGCACCTACCATCTGGAACGAGCTTCCCCCGGAGTTACGAAACATCCAAGACTTACGCATATTCCGCCGTGCCCTGAAAACGTTTCTATTCCAACAAGCTGGTCTGGCCTAACTCTCCCTTTTAAATTGGCTTTTAAATTGGCTTTTAAATCAGGTTTTAGACCTCTTTTAGATAAATTTGGAAGTTTTAATCTTTGAGCCAAATTACTTAATCTGTTTTTTAATAGTTTCTTAACTTCTATATGTATTTGTAATTTATTGTGGCTGTTCACCGCCCTGAGTCCTTCGGGGGTAGGGCGGTATACAAATATGAAAAATAAATAAAATAAATAAATAAATTACTGCAGGTTCGAATCTCGCCAAGGCTCAAGGTTGACTCAGCCTTCCATCCCTTCTAAGGTAGGTAAATTGAGGACCCAGTTGTGGGGGCAATAAGCTGACTTTGTATAAATATACAAAAGAATGAAGGCTATTGCTTAGCACATTGTAAGCCGCCCTGAGTCTCCGGAGAAGGGCGGCATATAAATCAAATCAAAAAAAAAAAAAAAAAAAAAAAAAAGGTGCATGGAACACTGTTCCCTTCCCACCAAAGGTGGTCCCTATTTTTCTACTTGCATTTTTAATGTCCTTTTGAACTGCTAGGTTGGCAGAAGCTGGGACAAGTAATGGGAGCTCACCCCGTTACGCGGAGCTGGGGTTTCAAACTGCTGAACTGCCGACCTTTCGATCAACAAGCTCAGCATCTTAGCCACTGAGCCACCATGTCCCCCAAGGAACAATGAACAGTGAAGCAGTCCTGTCATTAACCAAAAAATGCTGTGAAACTGGGGAAACCCAGCATCCAATCTTTGTATGAATTAAGAGATGAGAACATATTTAAGTATCTCAATTCCATCTGTTTCCAGTTTGTTTCTCAGCCCAATTCTCAGAGAGAGAGAGGTGGGGGGAGGGAGGGAGGGAGAGAGAGAGAGAGATCTTCATGCATTTTGTTTAATCTGATGAAAGCAGAATTGCTTCTAAAATTTTTATCTAAGGAGTTAGGAGATAAAATGCACGTAAATCTTGTTCGTAAAAATACGGGGCTCTTAAATTCACTCTGTTATGCTTTAAGGCGGCCGAGGGGTGGATTTGAGTGAGACCGATGCAAGAGAGATGCACAAAGCATGTCACAGAGATGGGTGCAGTTAGTTCATTGAAGGAGGGAGACAATTCACTCTGCCACATTGTGGCACTTCACGTCACTCCACCACAATTATGGAAGCCTCTTCAAGCTATTGGAGTTGCTGGATGAGGTCTTTGGAGTGACACGAAGAGAAACAATGCAATTCCCCCTTTTCTGACGCATAGAGAGTTGGTGAAGAGCTCTGAAGCACCATTGACGCAAAGCACACTTTTAATGCTTTGCAAAGCCTTAATTGCATAGCTCTGATTTTCTGTTTTTGAAGGCCATTCATGTTCTATGAGATGCCACAACGTATTTATTTATTTGCATCCCACCTTTATTCTATTCTTTTACAAATAAATCAAAATGGCAAACATATCCAAACACATTCCTCCTCTTGTTTTCCCAAGCCGGTGAAGTGAGTTGGGCTGAGACAGAAAGACTGGCCTAAAGTCACCAGCTGGCTTTCATGCTAGAACTCACTGTCTCCTGGTGATTGGCCCAAAGTCATCCACCCGGCTTTCATGCCTCAGGCAGAACTAGAACTCACTTTCTCCTGGTGATTGGCCCAAAGTCACCCAGCTGGCTTTCATGCCTAAAGGCAGGAATAGAACTCATGGTCTCCTGGTGATTGACCCAAAGTCAGCCAGCTGATTTCCATATCTCAGGCAGGACTAGAACTCACAGTCTCCTGGCGATTGGCCCAAAGTCATTCAGCCGACTTTCATGCCTAAAAGCAGGACTAGAACGCACGGTCTCCTGCTTATTGGCCCAAAGTCATCCATCCAACCTTCATGCCTAAAAGTAGAACTAGAACTCACGGTCTCCTGATGATTGGCCCAAAATAATCCAATTGACTTTCATGGTTAAGGTGGAATGACAATTCAGTCTCCCATTTTCTAGCCTGGTGCCTTTGACCATTGGACTAAACAGGCTGAAATGAGGTTGAGTGGTTTGAATGAAGGTCGTTTAAGGATGGGAAGTGGCACAGTTATGCTACCCTTGGCAAATGGTAATGGCAGATGTGCTGCCCTTGCTGCCGTAGATACCAATGATACCAATGTAGATATGCTACCATTTAAAGACATCTGATTTAAAGGCTTTTGAAGGACACTCATTTTTGTTAGCGATGGAATATTTTTTTTTTCTACAAGTAAGCTAGCAGTTGCTACGCTGATTAATTTCTCTGATTTTACCCAGATCAGTTGCTCTCTTTCTGATTTGTGTGTGTGTGTGTGTGTGTGTGTGCGCGCGCATTTGTGTCTAGGGGAGAGAAAGAGAAAGAGAGAGAAGAGAAAAAAGAGAGAAGGGAGAAGAGAGACACACAGTGTGTGACCATGCATCAATATAGCCAGGTGCTAGTCCAAGCATAGATTGTATGCATCCAAAGGCATTTCTACAAACAGAACAGAACAGAACAGAACAGAACAGAACAGAACAGAACAGAACAGAACAGAAGAAATATTGGAATGAAGAAGAAAATAGAATAAAGGATAGGACAGGATAGGACAGGACAGGACAGGACAGGACAGGACAAAACAGAACAGAACAGAACAGAACAGAACAGAACAGAACAGAACAGAACAGAACAAATATTGGAATGAAGAAGAGAATAGAATAAAGGATAGGACAGGACAGGACAGGACAGGACAGGACAGGACAGAATATTTGGCCAAGTGTGATTAGACAGACAAGGAATTTAGTTACAAATATTATTTAAAATCACTTTAACTTTCATTAAGCACTCTAACCTTTCGTCACAAGCCAGGGGATTCACTATCTTGGGGATTAACAAGAGTTTGGTGTTTGGAATGTACAAACAGATTCATTTCCAATCTGTATTACTGCATATTCAATTGTAAATCAACAGTATTCTGTTTCTGCTGGAATCTGTGGGTGGATTGGTGATTATAATATCTATAAACAGATATCCCCATACACATATTCTTTCCCTCCTCCCTTCCTCCCTCTCCCTCCTCCCTCTCTCTCTCTCACTCACACACACAGAGAGAGAGCAATAGTACATGGGAATGACCTTGGAAGACATTTCCCAGCCCATATTTCTGTATGGGGTGTGAGATTTTGATATCCTTGCATGAGATAAGGACACTGAAATTTCATCAGATTTGTAGATTGTGTTTGTGTAAGTTTCAGCTTTTTCAAATAGACCAGACAGAGCCTGGTTTATTTGGGAACACTCGCACACAAACCTCACAATCTTATGGGGGTTTAAGATAACTTGTGAGTACCCTGGACTCTTCTCAGGAAATCACCACCCATTTTTATTGTACTACTACTATTACTAGTAGTAATACTACTAGTAGGGCAAGTGTGCGAGTTATCAGCCTTCCCTAGTAAACCAGGCTCTGTCTGATCTACTTAAAAAAGCTGACACTCACTACTTTAGTAGTAGTAGTAGTAGTAGTAGTAGTAGTAGTAGTAGTAGTAATAGGGTAGTAGCAGTGGTGAAATTCAAATTTTTTTACTACTGGTTCTGTGGATGTGGCTTGGAGGGTGTGGTGTGGCTTGGTGGGAGTGGCAGGGGAAGGATTCTGCAAAATCTCCATTCCCACCCCACTCCAGGGGAAGGATACTGCAAAATCCCCATTCCCTCCCCACTCCTGGGGGAACGATATTGCAAAATCTCCATTCCCACCCCACTTTGAGGCCAGCCAGAGATGGTATTTGATGGTATTTGAGTAGTTCTCTGAACTACTCAAAATTTCCGCTACTGGTTCTCCAGAACCTGTCAGAACCTGTTGGATTTCACCCCTGGGTAATAGTACGGTAGTAGTTATAATTTATTTATGCACACCTTCATGCAAAATTGCAGGATGGGGGTTGGTGCCACTAAGCATGGTTGACCTTAAATTATTCGACATTTGTTGATTTAGGCCTTGTGTTGCTGTGTGAACAGCCAAATGATCTTGATTGAACTAACTATGGACTTAATACCACGTGAGAAGCTACCCACAGTGTACAATCTCAGAATGCTATCCCAGGATCCTTCACAATATTTCAAGAAATGCTAGGATGCACGTCTTTGATGGGGCAGGGATGGGCTTCAAAAATTTTAGCAAGGTCTTCTTTGCCCAGGTGCTGGGTGGGTGTGGCTATGGTGGGCATGGCCTGGTCGGCCTCCTGCACCATGGTGGGGTGGTGGTGGTCGTTTTTGCCCTCCCCAGGCTCAGGAGGTTTTCCTTGCACCTCCGGGAGGGTGAAAACGGCCTCCCCAGGCTCTGGAGGCCCTCTGGAGGCTGGAAATGTGTCTTCCCATTGGCCGTGTTAGAAGAAATACAGAATCAGTTTTTAGCTTCTGCACGTGGTAGAAATACTGTAAATTTAATTCATTCATCATTTATATTTGCTGGAAGACACCTTACCTGTATTTGATCCCGGAAGTTATCCATGCCCATTTTGCTTTGTAACAAAACTAGATCTGGAAGCTAGACAAGGAAAAAAAAGAACAATTTAAGTAACGCTCGTCATTTTTATTTATTTATTTATTTAAAATAAAGACAGCTTGTGTTCTGAGGGTTACAACTATCCACGTTGCATTGATTGGCATTGGAAAAAAGCACGAAATATATTCAGCCGAGCTGATTTGCAATAAAATTATTAGAGTTGGAAGGGGCGGAGTTAACCACCAGCTTTTTTTTTTTTTTTTTTTTAAGTGCCACATTAAAATCACAACAGCTAACAAGTATCCAGCCCATCACAGCTCTGAATAATCATCCTTTTGGCTTCTGAATATCGCAAGGTTATTTTGCAAGTAATAAAACATATGGGCGAACTGACACCCGAGTCAACAGCATGATTTTGCTTTTTAGTCAAAGGATAACTGAGAAACTGTTATCCAATCAGGCTTCCCCAGTGTTAGACTCTTGCGATGAGAACGAAGTTACGCGTCGTTTGCACTTCATTCCCACCAAGAAATGATGCCTGGAGCTGAGGATGGATGGGAAAGCAAAAGTGGAGTAATCAGAAGGGAGAATTTTGATTGGTGGAGGTGGGAATGAGAGACAGCAATGAGGCGGATGCAAAGGATTGACTCAATTCGCTTCCACCCTTCTTGATTCTTTCTTTCTTTCTTTCTTTCTTTCTTTCTTTCTTTCTTTCTTTCTTTCTTTCTTTCTCTCTCTCTCTCTCTCTCTCTCTCTCTCTCTTCTTTCTTTCTTTCTTTCTTTCTTTCTTTCTTTCTTTCTTTCTTTCTTTCTTTCCACAAGGTTCTTAATAGGTTCCTGTTCTTGTGATTCTCACTCTGACACACAAATTAAAGATGAGAAAGGGAAAGTCACAAATCACTCTTTGGTGTGCTGTTCACATGAAAGGCAGGAGCGAGGGAAGCCCTTGGCTGCTTGCCTTTGGAAGAATTCTGCTTGCAAAACTCACCGTGGTCATAGAACCACTTTGGTCTAATGGTTACTTTATCAGGATAGAAACCAGGAACCAGGGAATTCTAGTCCAGTCATAGGCAAGAAAGCTGGTTGGGTGACTTTGGGCCAATCACCAGGTACTTTGAGTTCTAGTTCTGCCTGAGGCATGAAAGCCAGCTGGATGACTTTGGGCCAATCACCAGGAGACAGTGAGTCCTAGTCCTGTTTTAGGCATGAAAGCTGGCTGGGTGACTTTGGGTCAATCAGCGGGAGACAGTGAGTTCTAGTCTTGTCTTAGGCATGAAAGCCAACTGGATGACTTTGGGCCAATCACCAGGAGACAGTGAGTCCTAGTCCTGTTTTAGGCATGAAAGCTGGCTGGGTGACTTTGGGTCAATCAGCGGGAGACAGTGAGTTCTAGTCTTGTCTTAGGCATGAAAGCCAGCTGGATGACTTTGGGCCAATCACCAGGAGACAGTGAGTTCTAGTCTTGTCTTAGGCATGAAAGCTGGCTGGGTGACTTTGGGCGGGAGGAGACAGACAGTGAGTTCTAGTCCTGTTTTAGGCATGAAAGCCAGCTGGATGACTTTGGGCCAATCACCAGGAGAGAGTGAGTTCTAGTCCTGTTTTAGGCATGAAAGCCGGGTGGATGACTTTGGGCCAATCACCAGGAGACAGTGAGTTCTAGTCTTGTTTTAGGCATGAAAGCTGGCTGAGTGACTTTGGGCCAATCACCAGGAGACAGTGAGTTCTAGTCCTGTCTTAGGCATGAAAGCTGGCTGGATGACTTTGGGCCAATCACCAGGAGACAGTGAGTTCTGTTTTAGGTATGAAAGCTGGCTGGGTGACTTTGGGCCAATCACCAGGAGACAGTGAGTTCTAGTCCTGTCTTAGGCATGAAAGCCAGCTAGGTGACTTGTAGCCCGGTCATTTTCTCTCAGCCCAAACCATTGTGCATGGCTGTCGTGTGGAAAATAGGACTAGGAAGGAATATTAAATACAATATGTTCACTGGCTTGAGTTATTTATAAAAAATTTAATAAAGCAGCATATAAATAAAACAAAGTTAAAAAAAAAAGCACAAAGATCTCCAGTGCCTTCCAAACTACAGAGTGGACAAAACAAGAGAGAGTGTGCCAGAATGGATGGGAGAAAAGATGGACCTAAATAAAGGTTTATCAGGCGGAGATTTACCTGGCAGATGATTTTCACATTCGGGGGGGGGGGGGGAATTATGCTTTCCAGATGCAGTCACATATGACTCATAGAGGTTGGCTTGAATGGTTCCTATATATTAAGAAGAAAACAACGGAATCTGATGGAGAGGAAGACTCGGGGGGAGGGGGAACGGTTAACCTTAACCTCTTAAAAGGAAGCCTAGATATAAAAGAAAATTAAGAACAGACAAAAATCCTCAGCCATCCTGTTTCTCCCCCTTTCGAATCTAGGATGGTGAACTGAGCTGAAGCCAACGCCGAGCATTTCTCTCAAATGCCCCCCCACCCCCGAATAAAAGTGTGTAGATGACACTTTTATATACATATATATGAGTATGCAGATTATATGTATATGCAAGAAGATGTATTTCAAGAGGGGGAAGGAAGAGGATAGAAGTGCCAAGATAGAAGAGAGAGGAGGGGGCGGGGGAAGGAAAGCAAGAAAAAAGAAATTATATTTATTGAATGAATAACTACTAATTAAAATTAATTGCCTGTAAAATAAGTACCCCGTTTATAACATTAACGGATCCCTCATCTACATATTCCGACCATTCTCTCTTGCTCAGAAATCACTTTTTTGAATTATTCTCTCTCTCTCTCTCTCTCTGTCTCTCTCTCTCTCACACACATACACACACTGAGAAGCAAAGGAAGGAGAAATAGAGGAGAGCTATTCAATAGTTGATTTGTACGTCTGAACGAAGGTGAATATATGTGTCCCAGGATAATATTGCAGGATTCAATCTTGGTTGGTCACCGAAAGGTAGTCTTCCGAGTTTTTGGATTCATGCTGCAACTGGACCTGACATTATTGGTAGCCTCACACTGCAACGAACAAATGTTTGTTGCTGCAATTTTGCAGCTACTAAGATTGTTGGACGAGCAGGCACAAAAACAGCAAGGGAAGTGATTGAAGCCTGGGAAAAGTCAATAAGAGTGCTGATTTACCACTAGCCTATCAAGTACTTTTAGTGATGAGGTGGCTCAGTGGCTGGAAGGTCCTCACACTTACGACCAGTAAGTGCACCTACGACCGGACTCATTTGTTTGCTTTTAACACTGATCAGCTGTAGGACAGCCCTTTGAAGCCCCGCGGCAAGAGTTTAAACAGTTTTTTTCCCTCTAGTCATCAGCTGGGACTCAGGAGGCAGCAATAGATTGGGGGTGGGACCAAATAAAAGGTAAGAATAACGTGGGTGGGGGGGTGGGAGGGTGGGTGGGGAGAACCGGTTCGGTGACGTTATATTGTCACCACTACCGGCTCAGCCGAACCGGACCAAACCGGGAGGAACCCACCACTGATCCAACCCAAGCCAGGGAAGGTTAGATAGATTCCGTCTGAATCCCACACTTTTATTTTCATTGAGAGTTACTAACTGGTGGAATTGCAGCCTTTGTCTTGTACCCTACAGCTCGTGGTTGGTGAAAGAGACATGATATGTAACAGAGCAGCAGGGATGCTTAAGGAGCTAAATTTATTTCATTTTTCAAGCTGCAGCTGCATGAGGAGAGAAAAAAAAATAAAGGACCATTAGGCTGTCAGTCACCGGAGATCTTTATAAGAACATCAGCAGTTCATGTTTTTAGAGAGAGAGAGAAAAAAAAAAAGACATTAAGCATGTCAGGTACAGTGAATGTGTAGCTCAGATAATGGGGGGCCTTGGAATAAGGAGGAAAATGAGGAAGAAAAACATTTCAGGGTTTTGTGTAAAAAAAAAAAAGGCATGGTACTTCAGTCCCCCAGTTGCCGCTATCTTTTTGACTTTTTTGACCTTCATTGAGGATGTTTCTGGAGTGGATTGTACCTTATTAGCCTACAGAATGTGGGATGCAGGATTTCAAACTCTCCCCCTCCCCCTGTTTTTTCAAAGCTCTCTGCCAGTCTCTCTGGAAAGCTCACGATTGAAACACAAAGTTATACAGCTTGTTTTGCAACCTCGGGCCATAATCGCTTGCTTATGGTGTCCAAGCACATACAGGTACACACGCCATACATTGGCTGCATTCAAGGGGTGGGCTTCAAACATTTTAGCAAGGGGTTCTCTGCTGGTTGCTGGGTGGGCGTGACCATGCTGGCTGTGGCCTAGTCAGCCTCCCTGCACCACAGCACGGGGGTCATTTTTGCCCTCCCCACGCTCCAGAGGATTTCTTCGAGCCTCCGGGAGGGCAAAAATGGCCTCCCTAGGCTCCGGAGGCCCTCTGGAGGCCAGAAACGAACTTCCGGTAGGCCCGTTTTTTGCCCTCCCCAAGGCCTCAGTGCATGCCCTGGATTTACCTGCATCCAAGTGGGACTTCCAGGAGGGGAAGGGCGGGGCGGGGTAGGCAGGGCGGGGCGGGGCGGGGTGGTTAGGGCGGGGCCATCCAGGAGTGGGATTTGGGGGTTCTCCAAACTGCACAGAATCTTAGCTAGAGGTTCTCCCGAACCCCCATGAACCCACAGCAGCCGTCCCCTGGCTGTATTCACATCACCTCTTTAATTCAGTCACTGAATTTTTATGAATTAGCACAATTAAATGAACCATAAAAATGAACCACTATACTACAAATTCACCCAGACGCAAATATACAAAGACATCTAAGCAAGATTAAAATGACACTAATGTAGTTGTCCTTGGTGCTCTGTTTGCTTGTAGACATTTCATTACTCAACTAGGTAACATTATCAGTGTGAGGGAATGGGGGGGTTTGCTCGTTTATAAACAGTATTGTGTCCTGTGCTTGTTTTGGTGAAGGGTGTTTTTTTTTTTTCCCCATAGTAATTCCTCAGTTAGGATATTGTTTTCTGCTTGATTGTTTGTCTGGTGTTAATTCCTGCTTATCTCAGTCTTGGGTGCTCCTCCCAATTGAAATAAAACCAAAGTTTATTTCCAGACAGAACTTTTGAGAAGTTTCCGAAGGAAAGTTTAAAAAAAAAAAATCCATTGAGCTAGCAATATGCTCAAGGGTTTTCATAAATCCCTAAGAAGGAGAAGAGAATGTTGGACGGAAATGGACTTTTGATCTCCCTTCAAGAAACATGGCCTTTAAGATTGCTTTTTGATGGAGAAGTCAAGGGGTGAAGACAGGAAAGTCAGGAAGAAGGGAGGGAAAAGAATAGAAAAAGGAAATGAGGAAGATTATCAGTTCACAGTCAGATTGGGACTCCATTTTATACCGGAGTCTGCATGAAGAATCGTTCTTCAAAACCTCTGCTCAAGAGCATTTTGACAAGATCTGAGTCTCACAAGTGATAACTACACATTCTATTTCAAGACTTAGCTTCCCCTGAGTTCCAGTTCTCTTAGGAAATTCCTTTTTCTGGAACTAGAACTTCAAGGAGCTTGTTTCGAAAACCGAACATGAGACAGCTGTCTCTGAAGCAAACATATATGAATGCCCCAACACTGGAAATTTTTAAGAAGATGTTGGATAACCATTTGTCTGAAGTGGTGCAGGGTTTCCTGCCTGGGCAGGGGGTTGGACTAGAAGACCTCCAAGGTCCCTTCCAACTCTGTTATTCTATTCTATATGCCACACTTGACCTATGGCATTCTTCAGGGATTGGACTGGTGGCTCTGTGACTTCATCTGCTTTGCCATTCAATTCAAGGGCTTCTTGGATAGAAGCCTCTGTGAACTCACGTGTAATAAGAAGTCATACTTAGAAGAGCAAGCTTGGTTCAAAACCTGGTGTCGGAGTTAATGTAATGCACCCACAGAAAGCAAAACTTTGAGGCAGTCAATAGAATAGAATAGAATAGAATAGAATAGAATAGAATAGAATAGAATAGAATAGAATAGAATAGAATAGAATAGAATAGAATTCTTTATTGGCCAAGTGTGATTGGACAGACAAGGAATTTGTCTTTGGTGTATATGCTCTCAGTGTACATAATAGAGTAGAGTAGAGTAGAGTAGAGTAGAGTAGAGTAGAGTAGAGTAGAGTAGAGTAGAGTAGAGTAGAACAGAATAGAATAGAATAGAATAGAATAGAATAGAATAGAATAGAGTTGAGTTGAGTAGAATGGAATGGAATGGAATGGAATGGAATGGAATGGAATGGAATAGAATAGAATAGAATAGAATAGAATAGAATAGAATAGAATAGAATAGAATAGAATAGAATAGAATAGAATAGAATAGAATAGAATTCTTTATTGGCCAAGTGTGATTGGACAGACAAGGAATTTGTCTTTGGTGTATATGCTCTCAGTGTACATAATAGAGTAGAGTAGAGTAGAGTAGAGTAGAGTAGAGTAGAGTAGAGTAGAATAGAATAGAATAGAATAGAATAGAATAGAAGTAGAGTTGAGTTGAGTAGAATGGAATGGAATGGAATGGAATGGAATAGAATAGAATAGAATAGAATAGAATAGAATAGAATAGAATAGAATAGAATAGAATAGAATAGAATAGAATAGAATTCTTTATTGGCCAAGTGTGATTGGACAGACAAGGAGTTTGTCTTTGGTGCATATGCTCTCAGTGTACATAAAAGAAAATATATGTTCATCAAGAATCATAAGGTACAACACTTAATGATAGTCATAGGGGACAAATAAGCAATCAAATCATATTAGGAAACAGTCAATATAAATCATAAGGATGCAAGCAACAAAGTTACAGTCATACAGTCATTAGTGGGAGGAGATGGGTGATAGGAACGATGAGAAGATTAATAGTAGTGCAGACTTAGTAAATAGTTTGACAGTGTTGAGGCAAGTTCCTCAAAGAACGGTTTATTGCACACATCATATTGGCACAACTGGTGAAAGCCGATTCTGAAATTTTCTATGGCTTTTACCTGATGAAAAGTAAAACTTTTCCCTTTCCCTCCCAAGTCACTGGTCACACTGTCCAATTCAAGTGCTGGCCGATCGCTTGGTTACTGGCTCCTCCTCTGGTCAGCCACCTGAGCAAGTGTCCTTGGTTCCCACAGGAAAACTTTATTGTTTTGGCTACAAAACCCCATCTAATTATTTTTCCCCCACTCCCACCATTGTGTGGTAACCCTGGAGCCTCCAAGATGGCTTCAGCCAGGCTCACTTCTGGGTTGACACCTGGATAAATGCAAATTTATGGTACACCTGGGCACAGAAAACGTAACATTCACTTTTTCCAGTTTCCATGGTCATCTGATTCTCATAAATGTCATAAAAGTTATGGGTGCTCCACAGGGGTGAAATCCAGCAGGTTCTGACAGGTTCTGGAGAACCAGTAGTGGAAATTTTGAGCAGTTCAGAGACCCAGCCAATACCACCTCTGGCTGGCCGCAGAGTGGGGAGGGAATGGTGATTTTGCAGTATCCTTCCCCTGGAGTGGGGTGGAATCGAGATTTTGCAGTATCCTTCCTCTGCCACTCCCACCAAGCCACTCCTACCAAGCCACATCATGCCCACCAAGCCACGCCCACAGAACCAGTAGTAAAAAAAAAAAATCGGATTTCACCACTGGTGCTCCATCATTGGAGATTTTTAAGAAGATTTTTAAGAATCACTTTGTGATTCTGTTATTGTCTCTGTGGTCGACTAAACATGTTGGCCGGAGCTGTGAAAGTCTTGATCGTTGGCATCAAAACTCTTTAACTTTTAGGATGCCCTTTTGGATGGTATTGGTAAAAAGCAACAGGAAAGGAGATTAGATCAAAAGAATTAAAAAGAAGAAGGGGTTGCATCATTCAATTAGCTTCTCTTCTGTTCTCCTTCCCCTTATCACAATGTAAACCCTGCTTTGGCCACAACACTTCTGACGGCTGGCCATTGGTACTTAATAGAATAGAATAGAATAGAATAGAATAGAATAGAATAGAATAGAATAGAATAGAGCTGGAAGGGACCTTGGAGGTCTTCTAGTCCAACCCCCTACTTAGGCAGGAAACCCTACACCACTTCAGACAATTGGTTATCCAATCTCTTCTTTAAAACTTCCAGTGTTGGAGCACCCATAATTTCTGGAGGCAAGTTGTTCCACTGATTAATTGTTCTGACTATCAGGAAATTTCTCCATAGTTCTAAGTTGCTTCTCTCCTTGATTAGTTTCCATCCATTGCTTCTTGTCCTGCCCTCAGGGGCTTTGGAGACTCCCTCTTCTTTGGGGCAGCCCTTGAGATATTGGAACACTGCTATCATGTCTCCCCTAATCCTTCTTTTCATTAAACTAGACATTCCCAGTTCCTGCAACCGTTCTTCATATGTTTTAGCTTCCAGTCCCCTAATCATCTTTCTTGCTCTTCTCTGAACTCTTTCTAGAGTCTCAACATCTTTTCTACATAGTGGCGACCAAAACTGGATGCAGTCTTCCAAGTGTGGCCTTACCAAGGCATTATAAAGTGGTATTAACACTCCACAAGATCTTGATTCTTTGCTCTGGGTCTTCTTAAAAGTAATTTAAAAAGTTAACATTATTTTCCATGGCTGTTGCAGACTTTTATTTTTTATTTTTTCTCTCTCTCTATGGCTTCTCCACATCCCTCCATCCTCAAAATGTCTCGTGCATTCCCCAGGAGTTCCCTTGCTCATTTCAAGGATGTACATAAAAGTGCCTTATTATATATTCTCCTTGGCTGCCCTGTTTATTAAGGGAGCTAATTCCCTCGCCTTGTCGGAAGAAAATATCTTTCTTTTCTGTCATACTTCACTCAATCTTTGTCCTTTTTGTTTAGGATGAAGAGGCACCGCAGGCTTAGAGCTGCTTTTGATATTCTCAAAGTCAATGTCCCATACCAGTAAGAACAAGATCTAATCTTAGTGTCTGCAGAGGAGGCATTAAGTTACCTGAATATAAAAGAGACTTGCATCTCTCGTAGGGAACGAGAGAAAGATTGGGTAAGCCAATTTTTTCCCCTTATCGTTCACATGCGAAATGTTTGTCCTAACTTTCCAATGCAGAAATAACACATGGGCCAGTCTCGAGGGTCCAAGGCTGGATCTGGGTAGAACTGAAGCAACCACTCTCAGGAACTGTCAAGCCAACAAAACTTTTGCTCAGGCTGAAACCTTGGTACTTGTTGTGGCTGGATGGGAAGGTAGGGTCCTATTAACTAAGGTTTTACATCTGGTGGGACTACGAAACAGGATGTCAGCGTTCCAAATTATGATCTCCTCCAGCGTTGACATGAATGAGAGAGGGAGAAGCTTTGTTTTAATGCTGAGATGAACTTTTACCTAGTTTCCTGTTCTTTAGTAAATAGTGTTACCTGGGAGATAGAGGGAGGGGGGAATTCCTGTGAATAGAAAGTGCTTGGGACGGAGAGATGGATTTGCACGATGGCCAATGAGACATTGGGGTTGAAGAACAGAAAGGGAGGGGTTTGGAAGGAGGTGCCAGTTTTGGCTGCACAAGAGTTCAGGGATGACGTTATTTCTATTCTTAAATAAAGAAAAGATTCATTAGAGACTTTGCGTTTGAGAATGAAGTTTATTTAAGATAGCACCGAAACCTGACACAGGACCTTCTTGGTGGTGGCCCCTTCTTTATGGAATATCACCCCCCTCAAAGTATGGTTGGCCCCCCACCTCATTGCTTTTCTGAAAGCTGTATTTCTGTCAGTGAGCTTGGGGACCACGAATGGAGATGGAACTGGTCAAGTGGCTGATTTGATTGTGTGGTTGCTGCCATGAAGGATGGGGTGGATTTTGACATGGGTTTTTACCATCTGGTAGATTTTTAAAATGTTGTAAGCCTTCCAGACTCTCCTATGCGTGAGGTGGATGGCTATATACATTTAATACATAATAAATTATTTGAGGTTGGCCTCTGTTACAAAATATTTTATGGCAATCTTCATAGGATGGCAAAATCCCCAAAGACCTGAGCCTTGAAGATGGACAGTAACCCACTGAGAAGATCTATAGCAGGGGTGCTATTCAGCAGGTTCTGACAGGTTCTGGAGAACTGGTAGCAGAAATTTTGAGTAGTTCGGAGAACCGGCAAATATCACCTCTGGCTGGCCCCAGAGTGGGGTGGGAATGGAGATTTTGCAATATCCTTCCCCTGCCACGCCCACCAAGCCACACCATGCCCACCAAGCCACGCCCACAGAACCGGTAGTAAAAATAATTGAATTCCACCAGTGGTCCGTAGGATAATCAAATCTTTCACCCAAAATAATCAGGTGGCATCTTTAGCATGGGGTAACCTAAGGGTAAGGGTGGCTCAGTGACTAAGACACTGAGCTTGTCGATCAGAAAGTCGGCAGTTCAGCGGTTCGAATCCCTAGTGCCGCATAACGGGGTGAGCTCCCGTGACTTGTCCCAGCTTCTGCCAACCTAGTAGTTCGAAAGCACGTAAAAAATGTAAGTAGAAAAATAGGCACCACCTTTGGTGGGAAAGGAACAGCGTTCCGTGCGCCTTTGGCGTTGAGTCATGCCGGCCACATGACCACGGAGACGTCTTCGGACAGCGCTGTCTCTTCAGCTTTGAAACAGAGATGAGCACCGCCCCCTAGAGTCGGGAATGACTAGCACACATGTGCGAGGGGAACCTTTATCTTTATCTAACCTAAGGGTAGTATCACGACTGGTGTCTTCCAGCTCCTAAGAGCTTCTAAAAATGATGATTTCAGTAGGAGTTTGGCTTATTCATGTCAATTATTTCGCAGAGGGCTCCTGCTGTCTGCCATTGTATACCAACTTGACTGTTCCCAGTTAGTTAAATTTATCTGTTAGTTTCCTTGTCATCTAAGGGTCTATAGATGTCAGCAGGCCTGTATAGTATTTCTATATTGTCACCGAATCTTGCCGCCTAGGGAAGTGATTTCCAAGATGGCAAAACATTTTGATTTCTTTCTTTCTTTCTTTCTTTCTTTCTTTTTTTTTAATCAGTACCATTTCTCAGGGGGGTTTCCAGAGATGCCTATCACACACTACAGAAATGAAAAGGAGCTAAGTAGCAAAATCCATGTAGAAATAACTAGAGACAGAGAGAAATTCAGCTTCCTGATGAATAGAAATCTGGAATCTCTAGAGGCCGGGGGTTCTTTTTTGTCTTCTGACTTGGAAGATTCCACATCACAGCACAAGCAAATGTGCTCACAGACATTCTGAAAGTCAGAAATTGCAGGTGTGCTGGAGAACTCATTTAGAAGAATGATGTTCTGAGGATGGGAAGTGTGTGTGTGGGGGTGTGTGGAATAAATTTTACCATTTGAATTTTTATTATCCAAACAAGCTGCCAATTTTACACGGACGATCCCGTTCAAAGGAGCCTCTCACCCGTATTTTTTTTTCTTTTTTCATTTAGCTAAGTAGGTTTATTAACCCAAATATCAGCAGCGGAAATATTACCTGCCTGCTAATAATTCAATAATGGGTTGCAACGGGATCATATAACAGTGGAAAAGTCCATAACTTACCATTGCCTTCTTTTCTATCCCTGAAGGATTATGATTTTGCTTCCTCATTAGTGTGGAATAATACATTAGCTTTCTGCTGTTACATCACTTATCCAACCTGCTATTTTTTTTTAAAGAAAAATAATAATTCTAAGGCAGATTTTGAAGTTGCATTGCTTCATAAGACTTGGCATTCAGTCCTTCACACTGGCACATACTGTGCGCTATATTGCTACAATGGGTAGAGGCAGTCCTTGACTTATGACTATAATTGAACCCAATGTTTCTGTTGCTAAGTGAGATATTTGTTAAGGGAGCTTGGCTCCCATTTATTTATTTATTTATTTATTTATTTATTTATTTATTTATTTATTTATAAAGTTTTTTATTTTTTTAGACAAACAAACATTTAATACATCAACTATCTCTTCCCTGTGACATCACGGTGTTATCTTCCATAATTCTTTCTTCTTCTGTATAGTTATTATTTCTTCGATCTTGATCCTTATCCAATTCATAGTATCAATTTGTCACCAATATAATATATATATATATATATATATATATATATATATATATATATATATATATGTGTGTGTGTGTGTGTGTGTGTGTGTGTGTGTGTGTGTGTGTATGTGTGTGTAGGACTTTGGTTATTCGGGTCTTCTCCCACGTAAAATTGGAAGTGTCTTGGCGACGTTTCGACGAAGTCTCATTCATCATCTTCAGGCTGGTGTTCTCGGCTTCGTGCTTCCAGGAGCAATGTGAGATCGCAGCTGTCTCTTCCTTTTAAGTGCTAGTGGGGTTGTGAGCTGATTGGGTGGGAACTTGGCTGTGTTCTGATTGGGTGGAGGTGTGTTCTGATTGGTTAGGGGCTTGGCTGTGCTCTGATTGGATGGGGGATTGGTTGTGGTCTGATTGGCTGGGGGTGTGTTCTGTTTGGGTGGGGGCTTGGTTGTGCTCACAACCGTGCTCCTGGAAGCATGAAGCCGAGAACACCAGCCTGAAGATGACGAATGAGACTTCGTCGAAACGTCGCCAAGACACTTCCAATTTTACGTGGGAGAAGACCCGAATAACCAAAGACCTACATATATATATATATTTGCTTTAATTTATATGCCACCCTTCTCCGGAGACTCAGGGAGGTTTACAATGTGTTAAGCAATAGCCTTCATACTTTTGTATATTTATACAAAGTCAGCTTATTGCCCCCACAATCTGGGTCCTCATTTCACCTACCTTTGAAAGGATGGAAGGCTGAGTCAACCTTGAGCCTGGTGAGATTTGAACTTGCAGTAATTGCAAGCAGCAGATGTTAATAACAGAGCTTTAGTCCACTGTACTACAGGCTCTTTCTATTCTACTCATCACATATTTATACATACTTATATACTTAATCATTTATATCTCTTCTCCAACCAATAATAGAAATAATTCCAAATTTTAAAATACTCTGAGTTTTCTCTATCCTTAATCATCAAAGTTAATCTATTCATTTCAGCACAGTCTATGATTTTTTTTAATTATTTCTTCTTTAAAAGGTATTTTCTCTGCTTTCCAATTTTATGCATAAACAATCCTTGCAGCTGTTATTACATATATTATCAAATAAGCATTTTCCTTACTCGTTTTTTCTGGTAGGATACCCAATAGGAACAGCTCTGGTTTAAATTCAATACGTTGATGTATCATTTCCTCTAACCATGTCTTAATTTTACTCCAATAGTTTTTGGCTTCCAAACATGTCCACCACATATGATAATATGATCCTGGAAGTTGATGACACTTCCAACATTTGGCTGATTTATCTTTAAACATTTTTGCTAATTTCTCAGGTGGCATGTGCCATCTATAAAACATTTTATATTGATTTTCCTTATATGCAGTGGACATCGTTAATTTATAGTTCCTTTCCCATAGTTGTTGCCATTTTTCCAAATCAATTGAATATCCAAAATTTCTTCCCCAAGTTATCGTTGTTTCTTTTACTTGCTCCTCCTCTAATTCAATACTAAGTAAAAAATTATAATTTTTTTTATTAAATTATCATCTGTTCCTGTGAGTATCCCATCCAACTCAATCTTTTCCATATGACCTTTCTGTCACATTTGTTTATTTTATTTTATTGAGTGATTTGGAAATTTATATGGCCACCTATTTGCCCATGGTAACTCAAAGTGGCTTACAAGAATATAAAACCTCATATAAAACCAGTAAAACTATCTTGTTTCTCCCAAAATAAGACATCCCCTGATAATAAGCCCAATCGGGCTTTTGAGTGTATCCCAATAAGGCCAATCACTTATTTCAGAGTTCAAACATAAATAAATAAAAATAAGACAGGGTCTTATTTTCGGGGAAACATATAATACATAAAAGAGAGAAACATATAATAAATTAATAAAATAATACAATAAAATAAACCCTCATCCAGTGGTGGGATTCAATGTTTTTTATTACCAGTTCTGTGGGCGTGGCATGGCTTGGTTGGCATGGCTTGATGGGTGTGGCAGGGGAAGGATACTGTAAAATCTCCATTCCCTCCCCACTCCAGGAGAAGGTTACTACAAAATCCCCATTTCCTCCCGATCAGCTGGCACTCAGGAGGCAGAGAATAGATGGGGGTGGGGCAATCAGAGGTGGTATTTATTGGTTCTTTGAACTACTCAAAATTTCCGCTATCAGAACTGGTCAGAACCTGCTGAATAACACCTCTGCCCCCACCCATCCTGCTCTGTGTTCCCCAGGCCCGCTGGCAGAACCAGGTCTTCAGGGCCTTCCGGAAGAGTATTAGAGTGGGGGCCATCTCAGGGGGGACTAATCTCAGGGAGGATTATCCTAGAATGTGCCAAAATGGACAAATTAATCCATCCCAGCTGAGTTGCCTGATCATCAGAGGCTTTTAAAAGCATTTTTTTAAAACTTCTTCAGCTGAACAGGTTGTAGAAAAAAGTGTTTTTAAAAGAAAAAAAAAGCCTATGACGATCAAGCAACTCAGCTGGGATCGTTAGAGGCTTTTAATAGCATTTTTTTACAACCACTTCAGCTGAAAAAATGCTTTTAAAAGTAAAACAAAAAAGCCTCTGATGATCGTGCGGCTCAGCTGGGATCGTCAGAGGTTGTAGAAAAAATGCTTTTAAAAGCCTCTGATGATTCCAACTGAGTTGCCTGACCATCAGAGGCTTTTAAAAGCATTTTTTTTTACAACATCTTCGGCCAAAGAGGTTGTAGAAAAAATGTTTTTAAAAGAAAAAAAAGCCTCTGACGATCAGGCAACTCAGCTGGGATCGTCAGAGGCTTTTAAATGCTTTTTTTTACAACCTTTTCAGCTGAAGAGGTTGTAGAAAAAATGGTTTTAAAAGTAAAAAAAAAAAAAGTTGGCCATGCCCACCCAGTCACATTACCCCCTCACCCACCGAGCCATGCCCACAGAACCGGTAGTAACAAATTTTACATTCCACCACTGGGGCAGCCATTATAACTTTGGAACCAGAAGTACTTTTTTTGGGGGGGAGGCGGGGCCTCTCCTAACTTTGCATGGTTGCTAAGTGACCAGTTACAAGACGAGAACTACCTGTAATTCTTATATTTCTTTTTTTTTCCTTTTTAGACAAGAGTCTTGCATGAGTGGGTGGCCAGAAAAC
>JAKOOJ010000013.1:20015673-20043173 GCA_022577455.1 Arizona elegans | reverse complement strand
TAGATAGATAGATAGATGATAGATGATAGATGATAAATATAGATAGACGATAGATAGATAGATAGATAGATAGATGATAGATGATAGAAAGATAGATAGATAGATAGATAGATAGATAGATAGATAGAGATAGATAGATAGATAGATAGATAGATAGATAGATAGATAGATAGATGATAGATAGATAATAAACAGGTAGAGGTAGATAGATAGATAGATGATAGCTAGATAGATAGATAATAAACAGATGATAAACAGATAGATAGATGATAGATGATAGATAGATATAGATAGACGATAGATAGATAGATAGATAGATAGATAGATAGATAGATAGATAGATAGATTTTTAAGGAAGGATATATTTGACACCAATCCATTTGGGATGACTTGTATCTTGTTAAAATAGCTTATACTTCTACATCCTTTCAAGTGTTTGAAAAGTGGATCTTATCAGAGGTGTGATGTTGCATGAATGTGGATTAGGAAATACAGTAGGTTGTTTGTGCATCATTACACCGCACAGTTTCTGTTTGAAGGTCAGGTTTCTGAATGTGTTTGTGTTAGCTCCTTGCATTCATTAACATTATTGTGCCTATAGAAACCTTTGAGTAAATAAAATCATGCTAACTTTTCGATAAGATCCATCCTAGGTTTATTTATTCTCTAGTGGTCTAAGACAGCGGTCACAAACTGGTGGTCCGTGGACCACTGGTGGTCCACGAGATAAGTTTGGTGGTCAGCAGAAAAATTATTTGGAATTTTAATATCGCACTAAATCAGGGGTCCTCAAACTACGGCCTCTGAGTCGGATATGTGCAATGAATGTTTGTGTTGCTGCAGAGAGTCTCCCCCTTTGAGGTCTTTTTGTGCGGGTCGGAGGGGGGCAGAAATTCCAAGTTGGGGTCTGCTTCGGACTCCTGGTGCGGAGCTTTGGGCGAAGGCTGGAGGGAAGTGCCGCTGGTGGCGAAGAGCCGGAGGACCTCGTTCCAATGGGACTGCATCATGGCCTGGAACTGGCTGACCATCTCAGCCCGCTGAGCCTCCAGGCGCCAGTACCTGACTTTGCACTCCCACAGGTCTTCCCTCTACTTGGAAAACCTATGCTCCTAGTCCTCAGTGAGGTGCTTCTGCTGAGCCTCCTCGGTCAGATCCAATTTGAACTGAACTGTTTTGCCAATTCTTTCTCGTGGTGGCTGCTTAGCTCCAACAACTGCTTCCTGTTTGGGCCCTAAGGAGCCCGAGTGGGGAGGCGAAGAGTGGCTGAGAAGGGACGGGTGAGTAAGAGGCTGGTGAGGTGCCCCTCAACATGAGTGACATCAAGTTGGCCATGCCCACCCAGTCACATGACCAGCTAGCCACGCCTACCCAGCCGGTCATTAGGCAGATCATATTAATGGTCCGCGGGATTTAAAACTATGAATTTAGTGGTCCCTGAGGTCCAAAAGATTAGTGTCCCTTGGTCTAAGAGATCTTGCTGCCTCATCCTGCTATGCCAAGGGACTCTAGGATATTAAAACATCAGTTCATGGCTTGGTTCCTATTTTTAGAAAAATTGATATATTCTTTTTCATAAACCCAATCGGAGGTTTCGATTTGAAAAAAAAAAAACGGATGTAGGATACATTTTTAAAACGTTAGTCCGTTCCTGCAGAAGACTTCGAGGGCTTAACTGCTCTCCAGAACTGGATGTGAATCCCTGCACACCCATTCAAGTTTCTGGCACCGGTTCCTGGAAACTCATTTTAACTTTGGGACTGAAAATATAATTGTAGACTCTGAATGAACTCATATGTGCCCAGTGCTTTAATTATAAATGCGTGCTATTCGTATCTGTCACTGTTTTGATGAATGCTTAGATTTTAATAAAACATGTAAGTCAATCCAAGAAACCCACATCCTTTTTACCTCTGTTCAAATTCATCGGCTCCATCCATACCAGAATTGGGATGTTGGTCTCAGGTTCTTTAGATTTATACATTAGGCTAACTCGTCTAGTCTCCGTTTGTTGAAGAAGTCTAGAATAGAATAGAATAGAATAGAATAGAATAGAATAGAATAGAATAGAATAGAATAGAATAGAATAGAATAGAATAGAATAGAATATTTATTGGGAATGGAATGGAGTGGAATGGAATGGAATGGAATGGAATAGAATAGAATAGAATAGAATAGAATAGAATAGAATAGAATAGAATAGAATAGAATAGAATAGAATATTTATTGGGAATGGAATAGAATAGAATAGAATAGAATAGAATAGAATAGAATAGAATAGAATAGAATAGAATAGAATAGAATATTTATTTATTGTTTATTTATTGGTTTGATTTATATGCCTCCCTTTTCCGGAGACTCAGGGCAGCTTACAATGCGTTATGCAATAGCCTTCATACTTTTGTATATACCTGCTTAGAAGGGCTTTCCCCCCCCGCCCCCACAAAGCAGTGTTCTTTTTTACACAAAGTCAGCTTATTGCCCCCACAAACCGGGTCCTCATTTTACCTACCTCGAAAGGATGGAAGGCTGAGTCAACCTTGAGCCTGGTGAGATTCGAATTTACAGTAATTGCAGGCAGCTGGTTTTACTTAACAGTGCTTTAGTCTGCTGCGCCACCAAGGCTAGAAGAATAGAATAGAATAGAATAGAATAGAATAGAATAGAATAGAATAGAATAGAATCTGGAAGGGTCCTTGGAGATCTTCCAGTCCAACCCCCTGCTTATGCAGGAAACCCTACACCACTTCAGACAAATGGTTATCCAACATCTTCTTAAAAACCTCCAGTGTTGGAGCATTTACAACTTCTGGAGGCAAGTTGTTCCACTGATTAATTGTTCTAACTGTCAGGAAATTTTTCCTTAGTTCTTGGTTGCTTCTCTCCTTCATTAGTTTCCATCCATTACTTCTTGTCCTACCCTCAGGTGCTTTGGAGAATAGCTTGACTCCCTCTTCTTCGCGGCAGCCCCTAAGATATTGAAACACTGCTATCATGTCACCTCTGGTCTTTCTCTTCATTAAACTAAACATATCCAGTTCCTGCAACTGTTCACCATATGTTTTAGCCTCCAGTCCCCGAATCATCTTTGTTGTTCCTCTCTGGACTATTTGTAGAGTCTCCACGTCTTTTTTACGTCATGGCGACCAAAACAGGATGCATTATTCCAAGTGTGGCCTTACCAAGGCATTATAAAGTGGTATTAACACTTCATGTGATCTTGATTCTATCCCTCTGTTTATGCAGCCTAGAACTGTGTTGGATTCCCCCGCCCCCACTAGTTTCACATATCATCTGAAGCTGGAGCCGGACAAATGGAGGTTATAGAATTCATGTAGCCATGCTACTTTTTAGAGTGAGAAGACAACTCAGAGATGACGGGTGGCCCTTGGCTTCAAAAGAAATGAGCTTAACCATGCTTGTGGTTTATTTATATGGGTGTATAAATCACAATGTCAGGATTCCCGCAGCAGTCTAGGTCAAAGGCAAATATGGCTTAGGGTGGACATGTTTGCAAAGCCAGGGAGTCTGCTGAATATCTCAGTCAGTCTTGGTAAGTGGTGTGCACCAGAGGAGGTATTCAGCAGGTTCTGACCAGTTCTGGAGAACTGGTAGCGGAAACTTTGAGTAGTTCGGAGAACCTAAAGATTCGGAGAATCTTTTAATTGCTGAATTTTATGGGTAAGGGGTTTTAAACTGGGGGAAGCCAATATAAATTTAATTTTGTTTTTATAGTATTTTAATGCTTATATTGTATGTTTTTAAATTTTGGCTGATCACCGCCCCGAGTCCTTCGGGAGAGGGGTCGGTATAAAAATTTAAAAAATAAAATAATAAAATAAATAAACCGATAAATACCACCTCTGACTGGCCCCTCCCCCATCTATTCTCTGCCTGTGGAGTCCCAGCTGATTGGGAGGAAATGGGGATTTTGCAGTAACCTTCCCCTGGAGTGGGGAGGGAATGCAGATTTTACAGTATCCTTTTCCTCAAATGGGATGGGAATGCAGATTTTATAGTATCCTTCCCCTGCCACACCCACCAAGTCACGCCATGCCACGCCCACCAAGCTATGCCCACAGAACCAGTAGTAAAACATTTTTAATCCCACAGCTGGTGTGCACGAAACAATGATCCTTAGAAGCCTGAAATGCAATTGGTAATAATCTGAGATTTGCTAATTATCTCGAGATTTGAAGATTATCCTCACTTCTGAAAGTGAGGCTGAAATCCATCGTCATTTGGAGGACATCTGATTGGAGAAATCCTCATTAACACATCACATGGATTGACTGCCTCTTGGAAAGAGAAATAGAAACTCTATTTAAGTTCTTCACCTTGTGTATTCACACCTAACTTCATTTGATGATTGACTGGGAAAGTAATCAAAATCATACAGCAGTTCTCCCCAAACAATTTGAATGAAGGTGGGTGACATTCTTGGAATTACTTATCTACAGTCAATAACGCATTCAGTTTTGAGTTTCTGGTCAATTTTTTCCCTTTCTGGTTATTTGGCTCTAAAGATCTGTAGTGCTTAAGAAAACAGGGGAAAAGGAAGTCCAGAGGACCAAAAAATTACAAAGGACAGTAGGGTATAATTACATAAAGATTTTTTTCCCCAATGCAGGGGTGAAATCCATCAAGTTCTGACAGGTTCTGGAGAACCGGTAGCGGAAATTTTGAATAGTTTGGAGAACTGGCAAATACCACCTCTGGCTGGCCCCAGAGTGGGGTGGGAATGGAGCTTTTGCAATATCCTTCCCCCAGGAGTAGGGAGGGAATGGGGCTTTTGCAGTATTCTTCCCCTGGAGTGGGGTGGGAATGGAGATTTTGCAGTATCCTTCCCCTGCCATGCCCACCAAGCCACACCCACCAAGCCATGCCCACAGAACCGGTAGTAAAAAAAAAAATTGGATTTCACCCCTGTCCCAATGGATGTGATTGATGCATGCTTAAAAAGAAGAAATGACCTAAATTGTCTCAAACAATTGTGTCAAACAATTTAGACCCTTGACCAGGTATTTGACCTGTAGGCAATCCATAGAGTCTTATTTCCTCAGTTGCATGGTCTTGGATCCCCAAAGCAGCATTGCTTTACAGTGCTTTACAGTTCTTTCTGGGTGGTTTAGAGAATTAGCATATTTGCCCCCCAACAATCTGGATCCTCCTTTTACCGACCTTGGAAAGATGGAAGATTGAGTCAATCTTGAGCTGGTCAGTATCGAACTGCTGGCAGTCAGCAGAGTTAGCCTGCAATACTGCATTTGAATACTGCGCCACCACAATTTGACAGTCTTCCTTCCAGATTTTTTTTAAAATTCTTCCACATCTATTTGTTCATGTGATTCATTTTGTTTCCATTTCCAGCAACCAACGATATGGTAGATGTGGAAATGTGGAAAATATCATGGCTTGAGGAGGAACTAATGCATATTTTGCAGGAAGGACTTCAGAAAGCGATGTAAGTTTCTCTCAATAGCGTTGAGTTTGCACAGTATGATGGATGGGACCAAAATAGGGTTGGGCATCCTCAATTGTTTAGAGATGTATTAAATTTGTACCTTGCTTTTTCGTTCAAGGTGACGCGCATAATATTTTCCCTTCCAACATTTCTCTGCATTGACAAGCTGGTGAGATGAATTGAATAGAGAAACAATGATTAGCATGAAGTCACCTTATAATTTAAGGTGGACTTGAACTGGGTCTATTAAGCACTATACCACACTGGCTCTTACGCATTGCCTGTTCTCTGAATGTGTTGTGTGAATTGGGTCCTTATCTTAATGTATCATTAAGTTTATTGGTTTGGGCATTAAATGTTATATGAATACAGCAGCTGTGTTTTGATCATCTGGCTTTTGGGTTTAACATCTCGTGTGAATGCTCCAATGTGTAGAGGTATATATCTGTAGCAATCTTACCTATCAGCTGAACATGGATTGCTAAAACATTTACCTGCAATAAATCTGGAAAGAGGGAAGGGAAACTATACAAGTTGAGATGCTAACTTTAGAAGTTAATAGTTTTTGATGATTGGGGAATGAAGTAGAGGTGAAGTGTTGCTTTCTCATTCGATTTCCATTTTTAGGAGTAAATGACATGGCTAAGCCATCCATAACCTTTCAAATTCCACCAGAAGTGATGCAAAGACAATACGTCATCATGGCATCATGGTGGAAATTTCTATGCTGCAGAAGTTGGGTTTCTAGGAATTATTTCCTTCTCCTTCTCCTTCACTTTCTCCTTTGCTTTCTCCTCCTTCTCCTTCTCCTCCTCCTCCTCCTCTTCCTCCTCCTCCTCCTCCTCCTCCTTTTCCTCCTCCTCCTCCTCCTCCTCCTCCTCCTCCTCCTCCTCCTCCTCCTCCTCCTCCTCTTTCTCCTTCTCTTTCTCCTTCTCCTTCTCCTTCTCCTCCCCCACCCCCATTGGTGCTTCTTGGAGCATTATAAATCTGCCCAGCTCCCTTTCTGCTTCACGGCACCCATCCTGTATGCTAAATTTTGCCGATATGCATGTTCTAAGAAGACACCGATCAAATTGCCTATATTAACAGGTCCTCCTAAAAGTTAGCACTAGTGTCACTAATGAGAGGAAGGGGAGGCTGGGAAGAAAGAGATGACTTATGCCTTATGGATTCCATTGATAGCCTGGGTTCTAATTGTACATTAATGAATTTTCTCCTAAAAGGTGGATTTATTGGCATGCTGATAGAGAAGAAGCTCTTCGTTTCCTGCTAATTTTTTTAAGGATTTGTCTTTGCTTTACCCAGCTTTGCCAAGATACAATTTTGTTAATGCCAACTGATCCACAAAAGAGGAGGGCTTCCTGAATAAAAGAGGTTTTATAGGATGAGATTTGCATATTTCTAGGATGGTTAAATAAAGCTAAGAAGGGCGGGTCTTACATTAAAGAAGACAGAAATGTGAATTTTATTTTTTTGCTTCTGTGCTTTGCAGGTTCTGAGAAGGGCAGAAGAAAAGCCCATCACATCTTTTTAGGTCCAGGTGAAATTTCAAGTTGATTGAAGAGCTTCTTATCTGGAAAATGTCAAAGAATGTCTTAGGAAAGAAAGAAATAAACAAGGAGGAACAAATCAGCTTTGATCTGATACAAACCGCTGATTCAATTTGGATCATTAATCCACTTAAATCAGTCCAGATTGATCTGGAAAATCGAGTGACTTGATTTTCCCAACCTGACATATAGAAGGGAAGGGGCTTTTTGCAGACCCCTACATATGCTGGGGACAAATGCTAGGGGACGTGGTGGCTCAGTGACTAAGACGCTGAGCTGGTCGATCGAAAGGTTGACAGTTCAGCGGTTTGAATCCCTAGTGCCGCGTAATGGGGTGATCTCCCCTTACTTGTCCCAACTTCTGCCAACCTAGCAGTTCGAAAGCACGTAAAAAACGCAAGTAGAAAAATAGGGACCATCTTTGGTGGGAAGGGAACAGCGTTCCGTGCGCCTTTGGCGTTGAGTCATGCTGGTCACATGACCACGGAGACGTCTTCGGACAGTGCTGGCTCTTCGGCTTTGAAACGGAGATGAGCATCGCCCCCTAGAGTCGGAAATGACTAGCACATGTGTGCGAGGGGAACCTTTACCTTTACAAATGCTAGATCTGGCCAGAGTCAGTCCCTCCATCCCATTCATGTCAGAGGTACCATTTAAGGCACTTCTGGGTGGAAAGGATTAGCTGGTGATATCACCGTTGTCTGATGGATGCCCTTGACGGCTCCTTTCCTGCCCCTGTCAAGGAGCTGGAGTGAATGACAGGAGCACACCCTGCCATGCAGCATCACACAGGTCTCGAACGCTAATCTCCAGCCCAGCACCCTAACTAAATGGGCCACCATGCTCCAAAACAGATTCAGTAGTTGTGGTATTTGCAAATTCAGTCTCTGCAAATCTGGAAGTCCAAGCAGTTGAGTTATTAGATGAGAAGCCAAAAAAACAAAAAAAAAAAAAAAAACCAAAAAAAAAAAAAACCCGCAGACTATCTAAATAAACTATCTCTGAAATCATATGTTCCATGTAGCCCTCAAAGTGAAGCTGAGGGGACGATGATGCCAGTTCTCAGTGCATGGATGAATTCCAGATGTAGTGAACAAGGGATCACATTTATGGATCAATAGGAAGCATTTTGGAATAATTTAGGTATCCACAAAAGGTATGAAATCCATTGGCACAAGCAGCAGCTTTAAAATTGAAACATGACTCAATAGAAGTCAACTGGAGCCAAGCAGAAACCAGTAGAAGCTATCCAGTTCAGATGGATTTATTCCTTGGGGGTAAAAGTGAACATGTTTTTGTTCCCAGTTGCCACTGGCAAAGAGAGGGCTTCAGAACACACATTTTGCACGTGACAGTTGCCAAACTGAGTCCCCAGAGTCTGCCATTCAGACGGCAGGAGGGCGAAACGATGCTTCTGAATTCTGGAGCGACTCAAGATATTCCTTGAATGACAACTTCACCCCCAACATGTTGCAAAGCTTCTGGGCAAGCTTACACTCTCCCATTTCTGCAAGGTGTCACCAAGCTGGCAGCTATAAAACACAGGGAGGAGAGAAAAGATCACACTACCATCAGGGCCAGTGGGTGGGTGTGACGATGTGTGTGCGTATGTGTGATAAGTGCCACTTCCTTTAGACAGGATGCCAGTTCCAAAGCTGTCAACTCAAGTGTCTCACTGCGTCTTCGCAGCAGCATCTGCTTTGGAAATGAAACCCATGTTTTACATCTCCTTGGAGGCAACCCAGGCTATTGGTAAACTTGCCTGGGGCAACTCTGGTGTGTGTGTGTGTGAGGGGGGGGAGTCACATCATTCCTCCTTTTTCAGCCTTTTAACCATTTTTGCTGCTTCTGAGCCTGAGAAGAACTTAGGTGTGTTTGGGGGAAAAGATGATGGCTTTTAAGCTTCTGACCAACCAGAGGTGGGTTTCAGCAGGTTCTGACCAGTTCTGGAGAACCGGTAGCGGAAATGTTGAGTAGTTTGGAGAACCGGCAAATACCACCTCTGGCTGGCCCCAGAGTGGGGTGGGAATAGAGATTTTGCAGTATCCTTCCTCTGCCACGCCCACCAAACCAAACCACACCCACCAAACCACACCACGCCCACCAAGCCACGCCCATAGAACCAGTAGTAAAAAAAAATTAATTTCACCACTGACCTTGGCCTCTTTTCTCTGTGCATTTGACAGATCTTTGAGGGCTTGTAGGAAACCTGTGGTTTCTCCACTTTAATTATTTAAATTTAACCAACAGTTTCAGCTCACTAGTATGTCTACTTATCAGTCACTTACAGCAAGGATGCCCAACCTTGGTAACTTCCATAATTGCTGGCTGGGAAATTCTGAGAGTTGAAGTCCACAAGTCTTAATAGTTGCCAAACACCCCTGAATTAATGCAACCAAACCAAACACAAGGTTGGAGCTGAAATTCCTTCAGTCTGATTCTTGGCAAACAACTCTGATCAAGGTGAGCTCCTCCGATTGCAAATCAATTTGACTGATGGATGAAAGAAGAATGAGCAATGCATACTCCTGGTTCCAGCCTTTTATATCTCCACTGGAAGGCAAAAATCACAAAACTGCATCACTTTTTTTGGCCATATCATGCAGGGGAATTGGCTGGAGAAAGTAATTATGTTTAGAAGAGTTAGTGATAAAAGGAAAGCAGGCCACCGAAGACCATGAGGGCTGGATACCATCAAAGCTGACACTAGCCAGAGCATAGAACTCAAAGAAGTAGAACAAGTTCAGAAGATGTGAAAAGTCCTCGCCCACAGAATCGGCAGAAGTTGGGCTCAACTAAATGGACATCATCATCATCATCATCATCATCATCATCATGTGCAGGCTCCAACGAATGCCCTAATTAACTCATGAGCCTCGAGCCAAGTTTCAAATGAAATTCAGTTATTTATTAGGAGCAACATGTCGGCAGCTTCCCAAGTATAGTCAATTCTGCCACACGCAACTATGACCCTGTTTCCCCCCCTCCTCTCAGGCTGTGTCATAAATCACATTCTCCAATGAGGCATTTTTGCGGGCTGTAGAAACCACGCCTCACAAACTGGCTCTGGTAATCTGAGATCCAACCTTGGAGGAAGGCATGCGTGGAATGTGCTTGTGAACATGGCTGCTGAACTGCTCCGACAGATCTCCCCTCCTTTCTGCCCATGACAACTCAAGAGCAGACTAGAAATGCTTTGTGAGTTGACACATCATCATCATCATCATCATATCTCCACCTTCTTCGGTGTTTTTTAAAAAATGTCAGTCCTTCCCTTTATCTTGCATTGCAGCTGCAAAGCCATGAAACCCAAACCTTGAGGTAGCCCATAGCTGCCATCTGGATTTCTTTGACTTGCTCCATGCATTTGTCCCTTCCAAGCACCCACAATCCTGAACAGCCTGAGGAGGTCTGAGCAACAATCTTTTGCAGGAAATAAGAGACGAGTAGCTTTAGCAAAGCCATATCTATTAAGAGTCAAGGCAGATCTCCAGGGTGTCTGCTAGGATTTAATATCTTTCAGGAACAGAAGCCTCTCTGGTTATTGGTGTCTTTGTTCCTTCAACCTGCCTCTTCCTTCTGTATATTGGAATTGTTCCTGACTCCTTCTCTGACTCTTCCACTTAGTTGCAAGTCTGTACATTCAGCCTTCAGCCTCTGCTATTTTCCCCCCGCAATTTTTCTTGTCTTCCTCCTCTCTCTCTCTTTTCTCCCTCTCTCTAGTCTAGAGGGAGAGCTGCGGATGGTTGGTTTGGTTTCATTGCCCACCTGAGCAAGATTAATGAAACTCTCGTGAGCTGAGCATTGGACAACTTTCAGTTGACTCTGAGGTTGGCATTTTCTTTCTAAGCTCAACTTCGCCAAACCTGGATGTCTCTCTTCTTGGCCTTGTCTAACCTCGGGAAAGCTTGTCCTGAACAGGAGGCGAGATTGTTTTTTTAGTCTTTCATTTTCAACTAAGCATAGAAAACCTTCTGTGATCCTGTTACACGAAGGGTGCCTCTGTGTCAGTGGACTCAAAGAATGTGTGATGTAGATTCCCCCTGTGTGTGGCACTCACACACTTGCTAGCTCATAGGTTTTGTTTGTGCTCACATTAATGTCCAACTAGAATACAAGCCTGTCCCCTGGGACAACTGAAGGTTGAATGTTACATAGATGGCCATGGAAAGGAGGCAAAGAAACAACTGGTTTTATGTCCTACAGTTGACTTCCCCCAAGACAGTTCAACCTGCGCTGGAGGTTTTCCTACAATACCGTATCTCTAGAGATGATGAATCAAAGCTTAACTTAAAGCTTATAGAGCCCTGGTGGCGCAGTGGTTAAAATGCAGTATTGCAGGCAAACTCTGCCCACAGACTGGAGTTCGATCCTGACAGAGCTCAAGTTTGACTCAGCCTTCCATCTTTCCGAGGTCGGTAAAATGAGGACCCAGATTGTTTGGGGCAATACAGTAGTGGTCAAAATTGTGGAAACCTTGTATTTTCTAAAACTAGCTAATAACACCACTTTTTGGGGGGACTAGTACCATAAAATTATATATCAATGGAAAGATAATTTAATCAAGAATGTAATGCAATAACTTTTATGAAGGACTTGCTATTAGAATAGCAGTTACAGTATAAAGAAGAAGAGCGAAACACGTAGAAAAAAACGAGATATACAAAAATTATTACCATAGAAAAAATGAGATATACAAAAATGATCACCATGTCAGTTAATACTTAGTTGGGTAACCTTTAGCATGAATGACGGCCTTACAACGTCTTCCCATGGAGTGAACCAAGTCTTTTAGTTCTGCAGCTGTTATCATGTGAAACCAAGATTGAAGGATTGCTTCTATTGACTGGGTTTTATTGCTGGGTCGTTTCTGACTAACAAGTTTCTTTAGATGGCTCCATAGATTTTCAATTGGGTTAAGGTCTGGGCTATTCCCAGGCCATTCCAGCAGTGGAATAGGATTTATGTTGAAAGTCCCCCCAAAAATGGTGTTATTAGCCATCAAACCTCAAAAATGCACTTTCCCAAAAAGGTTTCCACAATTTTGGCCCCTACTGTATGCTGATATTTGTAAACCACTCAGAGAATGCTGTAAAGCACAATGGGGGTATTATATAAGTATTATTGCTATTGCTGTTAACAGAGCAATATTGTTTCTTACCACAAGTTGGACACTTGCTGGACACTTTCAGTATGTTGTCTTGGGTTGACTAAGTATCTCCACCATACTGGATCCTGGGGAAAACTGGTGACTTCTTATAAGTCCTGAGATCACATAATTTATATTGAGGTTGAAGAGAAAAGGCATCTCTCCATCCCTTATGATCATTTATATGAAACAAAAATAAAACCACTTTTCAAGCTTTGGATGCATGAGAGCTAAAGCTGAGTTTCCACTGAAGCAATTCCGCTTGTTCATCTTCAGAAACGATTTAGCCAGAGTTTAGTTCTTTATTTGCTTAAACATAGCAGACAGAATCTTGCCAGACTAAACCCCTATGACACCCAACCTATGGATATAACCTATGACCATGATGGTGAACCTATGGCACGCATGCCACATATTGCGTGTCCACAGAGCCATATCTGTGGACACGCAACCATTGCCCTAGCTCAGCTCCAGCGCACATGTGCGTGCCAGCCAGCTGATTTTTGGGCCTTCCGGGCTCACCAGAAGTCAGGAAACGGGCTGTTTCCGGCCTCAGAGGGTCTCTGGGAGTAGGGAAGGCTGTTTTTGCCCTCCCCAGGCTCCTAGAAAGCCTCTGGAGACTGGGAGAGTGAAAAATGGGACTTCCAGGAACACCAGAACTCGGGAATCGGGCTGTTTCTGGCCTCCGGAGAGCTTCCGGGGGGGTAGGGGAGGCAGTTTTTGCCCTCCCCAGGCTCCAAGAAAGCCTCTCGAAGGTGGGGAGCATGGGGGGAGGTCATGCACATATGCATGGGGGGTGGGGCACTGAATTATGGGTATGGGCACACGCATGTGTGACCTCCCCACACTCCCCCTGCTTTTGGCACGCGACGGCAAAAAGATTAGCTATCACTGACCTAGGAAATTCTAGGGAGTGTCTGTCTAGCTGTTATGAAAACAGTGACAACAACTCTCATGGAGTCCTTGCCTTTTAACGAATTCTCATTAACACCCCAATTACAGGAGACAATCACTCATCTAAGCTGTCAGATGCCAACCTAGCAAAGATGCCAACCCAGCAAAGGCAGGGACCAGAGGTTATGAAAATGATGGAAACCCCTCCAGAGAAGCGCTCATTTTTGAAGGAACGTTCATTAACACAAGCACGCTTTTTAAGAGCAAGAGTTCGTAGATCTTTTAATTTCAGTTCCTGAACCAGCAAAGAATGGCAAAAAAAAAAAAAAAATCAGCCCAGAACATATCAAATAACAAGAAAAAAATAAATAAAGAATCTGGCTATCTTTATTCTGATCTTCCAGGACTTATCTAGGACTTCAACTATGTTTCGGCATCTGTATCAGAACGTTAATCCTGCATCACCCATCATGATTGTTGACACAATAAGCAGACTGGGGCTTAGCGTGGAAAACTAACCCTTCCCCATGATGCCATGATTTTGCTAGCGTGCTCTTCCTAGATTTAAATTCAGTTAAATCTGTTATGCGAACAGGGTCATTAGTAGATCTTTGTTTATGTGAATACAGTATTAAATCTTATAACACTCCAGACACATGGCACCACACATTCAATATAGCTGACAAAGAAGCGTTTAAAAGCATGAATTCACTTTAGCTAGCAGGGATAACGATTATGCTGAGCTTGGGCAATTTTTGAGAAACTGTTGGTGCTGAGGAAAGATATGCAAAATTCATTTGACCAAGCTGTCTCTTCCTGAACAGCTTCCTCATACCTACTTGGCTTCTACTTACCTTCCCCAGGTTCCTAGGATGAAGACTCCTTAAAAAAGCACTGCATAATCTTCAGGAGTTGTGCAGATGCATCAGAAGGTACCAAATTTCCAGCTGAGGATGTCACCTAGTTGGGTTGTAAAACATCTGCAAGCAAATGACATCTTCAAAAGAGCCAAGGTGGCGCAGTGGTTAGAGTGCTGCACTGCAGCTACTTCAGCTGACTGCTAGTTCAGCAGATCAGCGGATCAAATCTCACCGGCTCAAGGTTGACTCAGCCTTCCATCCTTCCGAGGTGGGTAAAATGAGACTCAGATTGTTGGGGGCAATATGCTATTTAGTATACTGTCGATTGTTGTAAGGCACCCAGAGTCCTCGGAGAGTGGGCAGCATAGAAATATGATTAATAAAAAAAATAAAAAAAAATAAAATAAATAAACTCAGAGAGCACCAAGCAGAGGTGGGTTTCAGCAGGTTCTGACCAGTTCTGGAGAACTGGTAGTGGAAATTTTGAGTAGTTCGGACTACCAGTAAATACCACCTCTGACTGGCCCCGCACCCATCTATTCTTTGCCTCCCGAGTTCCAGCTGATCAGGAGGAAATGGGGATTTTACAGTATCCTTCCCCTGCCATGCCAACCAAGCCACACCCACCAAGCCATGCCATGCCCACCAAGCCACACCCACAGAACCAGTAGTAAAAAAATTTGAAATCTACCACTGACATCAAGGTCTTCCCAGTTTCACCCTGAGTTATATTCATTGGCTTCTACAGTATCTGAGTCTTAAATCTCTTCAACTTATTGTTTAAATGTTGTGCCTCTATTAAGAGCGCCTGGGCGGGTGGGCAGCCAGTGGTCACAATTACTGATTCGCCCGAACCGGTCTGAACCAGCAGCAGCCCACCTCTGCCCGGAATACTGAAACTAATTTTGGTCACCATACTACAAAAAAAGATATCGAGACTTTGGAAAAACGTTCAGAGAAGAGCAACTAAGATGATCAAAGGCCTGGAGACTAAACCATATGAAGAATGGTTGCAGGTTTTGAGTCTGGCTAGCCTAAAGAAAAGAAGAATTAGGGGTGACATGACAGCAGTATTTCAGTATTTGAGAGGCTGCCACAAAGAAGAGGGGGGCAAATTATTCTCCAAAGCACAAGAAGGCAAGACAGCGCTGTCTGAAGACATCTCCATGGTCATGTAGCCGGCATGACTGGACGCCAAAGGCGCACGGAATGCTGTTATCTTCCCACCAAAGGTGGTCCCTATTTTAAGGTGGTCAATTTAAAGTTTGGCAGTTCAGCGGTTCGAATCCCTAGTGCCACATAATGGAGTGAGCTCCTATCACTTGTCCCGGCTCCTGCCAACCTAGCAGTTCGAAAGCACTTAAAAAATGCAAGTAGAAAAAATAGGGGCCACCTTTGATGGGAAGGTAACAGTGTTCCATGCGCCTTTGATGTTGAGTCATGCTGGCCAAATGACCACGGTGACGTCTTCAGACAGCGCTGGCTCTTCGGCTTTGAAACAGAGATGAGCACCACCCCCTAGAGTCGGGAACTACTAGCGCATATGTGCGAGGGGAACCTTTAACTTTACGTATATATCCTCCATGTGTTCAACTGCACCAGGACCATGTGCTTAATGGTCCTGCTCCATTCAACCATCTTTCCAATCAGCCTCCGTGTTTCCAGGGTCTTTCTCCCCACTTGGAACTGAACCCAGATGGACATTTCTTCCAACAATACAAGAAAGCAATGTATTATATCATTGATTAATTCAACTTGTAGAGGATGCCCATCTTGACAAGTGTCTCTTGGCAGTGATGTTCAGCGAAATGCAAGGAAAAACTTGTTAACATTTCAAAAGGTAAAATTTAGGAAGAAGATGTCTGTCTTGCTGGAAGTTTTTAGTAAGGAGCCAATAGAGACATTGTTGAAAGATTTGGGACTTGGATATTTATTTATTTAGTTATTATATTTATATGGCCACCCATCTCACACAATGTGGCTGTGAACACAATGTTCAGAACAATCTGAGTGCCTGAGTGGCGTAGGAGGCTAATGCCTCCTACTAAGGCAGCATTTAACATCCAGCTGCCTGCAATTACTGCGAGTTCAATTCTCACCAGGCTCAAGGTTGACTCAGCCTTCCATCCTTTCTAAGGTGGGTAAAATGAGGACCCAGTTTGTGGGGGCAATAAGCTGACTTTGTATAAAATATACAAAAGTATGAAGGCTATTGCTTAACGCATTGTAAGCCGCCCTGAGTCTCCGGAGAAGGGCGGCATATAAAAATAAATAAATAAACAAACAAACAAACAAATAAATAAATAATAAAATAAATCATAAATTCTATTTTTTAAAAAACATTCAAAAGCAGAAAAAGTTAATATTATTATAAAAGTGTGAGAAACAACTTCAGATTATAAACAATGAAGCCATCTAATCAAATTAACTGTTCTGACCCGGCTCCCAAACATAACAAACTTTCTGTAGTTAAATCAATGATTCCTTTATTAGGAGCACCAGCAGCCCCGGCAAAAAGTTTCTCTCACACAGCAGGCTAACAAGTCTGTCTGGCAGGGAGATGAATAGTTGTCTGCCATAACTATTCATCTCCGCCCCCTGCCTTTTATCCCCAGAGCTAGGGCGGGGCTTCGCTAGCAGAGGTGGCTCTTCTGTCCCAAGGACCGGCCCATAGATTTCCACTGCTCTCCTCTCCTCTACCTTCTGCGCATCCATGCATCAGGCACTAGACCCAGATGTTCCTCCTCTTCCTCATCAGCCACCTCCAGACCTGGGGGCTGTTGACTCTCCATCTGAGGGCTGACAGACAGCCCAGGCTCCGCCTATGTCTCCTTCTCTCTGCCAGCTCCATTTCCTCTTCCTCCTTGGAGCTTTCAGGTTGCCTTGATGTTGGCCCTGACTATCAAGCCACCTCCTCTTCTGATTCGGCCGCTGGAGGGGCTGGTGGTCGACAGGCCATAATATTAACATTCTTTTGTGATCTCCAGGCCCATTAGCACAATCAAATTTTAAGGAATTTCTGGAAAGTCTTAAAATCTTTTTTTTTTTTTCAAATTGAGAACTATTTTTCTTTTTGGTAATTCAGGAATGAGTGTATAGAACCCCACCATGTTTAAGGCTCATTATATATTTCTCACAAAGCAAAAGGCCCCTCTGTGTGAATTTGGGGGTTGGGGGGGGAAATCATCTAGAGATTGTAGTATGAAGGAAACAATGCATGTATTATCCCAGGCTATTACATCTCGCCTGGCTTTGTATAATACCCATAAATATGAACACATTCAAATTATAAACCAATTTAGAAGATTGATCATGGGAATATGAGTGGAGTCCCAAAGCACAGCCTTTCCAGTTGCATCTTCATTTCATTTTTTTTTAAGGAGAAGAAATCATAATCTTGACATATTTATCATTTTGAGTCGGCACAATTATCTCTGAGAACTTGCTCTGTAACTCACAGATTGGGATTAGATGTTTATGGGGCGTGTGCAGCCATTACTCTTCAAGCTGTACATGAAGTTGAAGAACAATTACGGAGCCTGAATCTCCTCTGATTATCATGTGAGTAGATGTTTCCTCTTATTATTATTTAAGATAAGGAAATATCAAGTTGATCTCTCTCTCTCTCTCTCTCTTTTATTGGAAAGTATTGAGATGTTGGTTTATAAATCAAAAGTTAAAAAAATATTATTGGGGTTTTTTTCCTAATTCAGGAAACAGTACCAATAAAGGAGAATATGTAGAATAGAATAGAGTAGGGTAGGGTAGGGTAGGGTAGGGTAGGGTAGGGTAGGGTAGGGTAGAATAGAATAGAATAGAATAGAATAGAATAGAATAGAATAGAATAGAATAGAATAGAATAGAATAGAATAGAATAGAATTCTTTATTGGCCAAGTGTAATTGGACACACAAGGAGTTTGTCTTTGGTGCATATGCTCTCAGCGTACATAAAAGAAAAGATACATTCATCAAGAATCATAAGGTACAACACTGAATGATAGTCATAGGGTACAAATAAGCAATCATGTAGATCAGGGTTCAGATAAGTGGCTCTTGATTCTCTCTGAGCTTGATGACTTTCTTGCAGACATTTCATGACCCAATGAGGTAACATCATCAGTGCTAGTGGGGTGTATGGAGTGAAACAGGAGAAGGAGGAGGAGAAGGAGGAAGACTGTGGGATCCTTGGTGCACTCTGAGCATGGCTGTTTTCTTGCAGACTTTTCATTACCCAAACTAGGAAACAAACTAGTTTACTTAGTTTACTTAGTTTATCGGTTACCTAGTTTATCAGTTACCATCATCAGGGAACATACATTTTCCATGGATGTATTCATCACATGTCATATGTTGTTGCATGTTTTGCAATAACATTGAGTATCGAGAAATCCCAAGAACAATGGATTATTTGGGAAGCTGAGATTGCTTTGAAATCATACACCGAGTTTTGCAATACTTGCTTTAGTTTCAAATATACAGGAAGAAAATAGATAACGCGAGCAGATTTTATTGTGCATCCACCCTGCATTTGGAAATGACGGGTAGCTCTTTCAGACCCACTAAAGTTTTGTAAAAACATGATATGCATTCAAGTTTTAAGAATTCTTTTTGCATTGGGCCAGAAGAGTAACTAGCCAAGTGAATTTCTTCTCCATTTCTGTCTCTAAATCATTCAATAAAAACAGGACACTCTATTTGGGATATTCTGCACTTTGGACATCTGGATATTAAATAAAAATAAAAATGTACATTTAGAAGTGTAGGTCCCTTCAGTTGTTTCCCAGACAGTTTTTTTTAAAAAAATGTTGGTTTAAAAAAGAGGTAGCAATAGAAAGTAAAGTGTTTGCCACAAAGGAAATAGAGAATTTTTAAGCAGTTGGGTGACATCTGGTGCCTTGATAAGATCAGTTACAGAGCAACAGTGAACTTTGCAACAGACGTTTAATTCCAAGGCTTTCCATCCAGGTTTGAAGCCAAGCCAATTATGCAGAGAATTTTAAAAAGCGATGCGCCAGAGACAGGAGCAGTAGTAAACTTGGAGAGAAAAATAACCAACGATGAAAGGTTCGTGTAAAATCGTGTTGCTATGACCTTTCTGCTTAACTGTTCATGGCTAGTTTTTGTCCAGTAGATGGAATTAGGAAGATGCCTTATAGAATATAAATTAGAAGATAGAATTCTTTATTGGCCAAGTGTGATTGGACACACAAGCAGTGGTGAAATCCTCCCGGTTCGCACCGGTTCGAGCGAACCGGTAGTGATAAAATCTACTGGTTCAGTGAACTGGTAGTAAAAAAAAGCTACCAGTTGGTCAGAACTGGTATTTCCAATGATCAGCTGTGCCGTGCGATTTATATTCGCTAGAAAGCAGGAAATCCTGTTTTCTAGCGAATATAAATCACACAGCACAGCTGTCTCCCCACCCTTGCTGTTCTACTTACCTTCAAACGGCTCCTTTTTCTGCACGAAATGCACATTTGGTGTGCACTGTGCATGCATAGGCAAATAAACCAGTAGCGACCCGTGGAGGATTTCACCATTGCACACAAGGAATTTGTCTCCGGTGCATAGACTCTCAGTGTACATACAAGCAAGCAAGTGATAAATCCCGATCATAATGATAAAATACAATTATCATAAATCACAAGATAACAAACTTGGCGATCGTCATAGGATACTAAATAAACAAATAACATAAATCATAAAAGGATACTAAATAAAGGCAATCAATATAAATCAGGAGATACAAACAACAAAGTTATAGTCATAAGAAGCTAAAAGAAATAATTAATAGGAAAGATATTCAGAACAATGAGTTCTCAGTCGTAAATCGCACGATCACTCCATCATAGCAGGCTTCCTCATAATTAATTTCCAAATGCCAGGATTTGCACAAGATGCTAAGCTCTGAACCATGGTTTATAAATCACAATATGTTAAGCTTGAGGCCAGTACTCTATGCCAAAGTCACAGAGTACATTGGGGATTATGAGAAAGTGTGGACCCTATTTTTTGATGTGGTGATTTTGCTTATTACAGATCAATCCAGAACACGTTTATTAAGCAAGAATATATGGCAAGATTGTTTGTTTTCTGCCTGCCTGTCTATCATCTATCTATCTATCTATCTATCTATCTATCTATCTATCTATCTATCATCTATCAATCGCCCTTTCCCTCCCTCCTTCCCTCCCTCCCATATCTATCTATCTATCTATCTATCTGTCTGTCTGTCTGTCTGTCTGTCTGTCTATCTATCTATCTATTTATCATCTATCTATCTATCTATCTATCTATCTTCTATCTGTCTCCCTTTCCCTCCCTCCTTCCCTCCCTCCCATATCTATTATCTATCTATCTATCTATCTATCTATCTATCTATCTATCTATCTATCATCTATCTATCTATCTATCACCATCTCTGTGGTTTAGGCTTCAATTTTGAATGGAAGACTAGGAACTGACCTTCAAAGGTGGCTGGTCAAAATGAAATCAAATTAATTTACATTTTATTAAAGTTTATTACATGATACTTTATGCAAATTAGAAATGAATTTATCTAAGCTAAATTCTCTACGTACCTACTTTCCTTCCTACTTCTCTCTTACGTTTCACTGAACATTGTAACATTAGGATGTGTTCCAAATTTTGGGTTTAGATAGCAATCCATGCAAACTGATAACAGAAATTAGAGGAAATTAAGTTTAGGTCAGGAAAAAAAATGAAACTTTTTTTGTGTTTCTCATCGTAAAACTTCAGAGAGTTTCCGTAAATTCTTTTTTGATTACTCTACAGTTGCGTTTGGTATCAGAGATTGATTTTGCTAGTCATCTCATATGGCATGCTAATTCTTTTGGGATGGAAAATATTTTTTTTAAGAAGCAACAGAGACAAAAAAATGTTCTTTGAACATCAAGCAACATCAAGCAAAAGAGAAACTTATTTTGTATACCTGGCCTTATTTTTCCCCCCCTTTGATCAATTATACAGTTGTGATGTTTTGTGTTCTAGAAAATCATATCCAGGGTTGTTTATTTAGTTCTGTTTGTTTTATGATCTGTGCATATGTATATATTGCTTTGTATACAGCTCGGTATCTCAACTGGGGTTACCGTTTAATCTTTCCAGAGGAAGCTAACAAAGCAAAGAAGAAGAAGAAGACTTAATTCCAAGGGAAATAAAATGAAATGGAAATAAACCCAAATTGTTAACTCATTGGGTCTCAACTGCCAACTGTTCCTACTGATTCACATTATTTCCACTTATAAGCCAAGTTTTAGTGACATGGGAAATAAACAAAACAAAACAGCTTGTTAATCCTCTTTAGATGTTGTTCTTAGGCAAAATTTCAAAGGAAGAAAAAAAACTAGCAGATAGTCACTTTTGTCCATCATTTTTTAGAAATTAAAAACTTAACAGCGTAACCTAGATTAGTTAGATAAAAGGTGAAGACACTAAGCCCTTTTTAACAGGAGACTATGATTGGCTAGAATAAGGAGAACCAAAATCTTAAGACTACAAGTCTAACCTTCGTAAAATATCAGATGTCAGGTACAAAATAGCAAAATACCATCAATTAGGTTGCAGTATAGAAGAATATAGAAGATTATAGAAGGATCATAAGGAAGGCTTAGCGCCAAAGAATTGAGTCCTTTGAACGCTGATGCTGGAGAAGACTCCTGCGAGTCCCTTGGACTGCAAGGCGGTCAAACCGCCTTAGGTCAATCCTAGAGGAACTCAACCCTGACTGCTCTTTAGAAGGCCAGATCCTGAAGAGGAAACTCAAATACTATGGCCACCTAATGAGAAGGAAGGACTCACTGGAGAAGAGCCTAATGCTGAAAATGATTGAGGGCAAAAGAAGAAGGGGACAGCAGAGAATGAGATGGATTGATGGAGTCACTGAAGCAGCCAACGGGAACTTGGTCTCCGGGGGATGATAGAGGATAGAAAAGCCTGTCCATGGGGTCATGATGGGTCGGACACGACTTCGCAACTAACAACAACATGGAAGATTTAAGCCTATATACAAGAATCTGGTCAACTCAAGTTCAATATTAAATTGGCACCAGATAAGGGTCAACAGTCCAGGGATGTGGTGGCTCAGTGGCTAAGATGCTGAGCTTGTCAATCGAAAGATCGGCAGTTCAGCGGTTCGAATCCCTAGTGCCGCGTAATGGGGTGAACTCCCGTTACTTGTCTTAGCTTCTGCCAACCTAGCAGTTCGAAAGCACATAACAAATGCAAGTAGAAAAATAGGGACCACCTTTGGTGGGAAGGTAACAGCGTTCCGGGCACCATTGGTGTTTAGTCATGCCGGCCACATGACCACGGAGATGTCTTCGGACAGCGCTGGCTCTTCGGCTTTGAAACGGAGATAAGCCCTGCCCCCTAGAGTCGGGAACGACTAGCACATATGTGCAAGGGGAACCTTTACCTTTTAAGGGTCAACAGAATTCAGGAATGGTTGAATTTGGAGCACTTGTGGGAACGCAACAACTCTAAGATAATGACATGCTTAACTCTGCCCCCTCCTCCAGCTCTGCCTGTCCTTCTCCTACACCAGATCTGAATAAAGAGCAAAGTTCCTTTTACTGATTACTCAATTGAGTGAATTTTGTTTTGGGTTGTGTGATTTTTTTTTTTTATGGGAACTATCCTTGTATTAAGAAAACCCTTTAAAGGTAGACTTTTTCTACTCTAACTGTTGTATTCCAGCAGGACTCTGCTTGCTGCGGTATCGAATTTGCTTCCTAAGCATTTTGCCCCGCTTGTAAGAAACAAAAATAAATTGTCGAAGAAATATTACAGTGCTTAGAAGCTGTTGTAGAAATAAACATCAATATTTTGCTTACATTTTCAACATTCAATAAAGAGATTACCAGCTTCTCCCTTATAAAAATAAAATAAGTTATAACCTTTTTTCCCCTTTTGAGTTGCCTACAGCTTTACCATTTCTATGAGTTAAAGCATATGTGCTCTACAGCTCATTGACTTTAACTGTTTCTTAGCAAATATTGTTTACCCGTCTATTTATGGAATTTAAATTCCACCTCATTTCTAGAAACACAGTTTGGTGGATGTCAAAGATGTCTTCTCTAGTTTTGACTGCAAAATAATCTCATGAGATAGATCAGGGTGAAGGAAAGGAACGGGCCCAACATCACCCAGATTGACCTACCGATCATGGGGTTGGACATCCAAAATCTCTTCCTCCTTTCAAACCAGGGGTGCTATTCAGAAGGTTCTGACAGGTTCTGGAGAACCGGTAGTGGAAATTTTGAGTAGTTCAGAGAACTGGCAAAAACCACCTCTGGCTGGCCCCAGAGTGGAGAGGGAATGGAGATTTTGCAATATCCTTCCCCCAGGAGTGGGGAAGGAATGGGGATTTTGCAATATCCTTCCCCGCCATGCTCACCAAGCCATACTCATCAAGCCACACCATACCATGCCCACCAAGCCACGCCCACAGAACCGGCAGTAAAAAATTTTGAATTCCACCACTGCTTCAAACCAACTCCATTTTTTCAACATCTGGAAAGTTGTCACTGTAAAATGGTGAACAGAACATCTATTCCCTGCAGTCCATCTATTGGTTTTTATGTTGTTGGCCATTAGAGCAGGCTTCGGAGTACCACCTCCAGCATAAAATCAATAGCAATTACAAATTCCCTCAGATTTGCTCCCATACTAGTTAATTGAGCTGATCTAAATAAAATCTTTATCACAACTCTAATGTTTGCAACTTCTGTTTTCTAGCATGGGGGGAATTTACAGAGAGACAGGGAGACAATAACTTTCTAAACAACTCTACCCTGTGTACACAACGGAGAAGCATGCTGGGAATTGTAGTTAATCGGTGTCTAGAGGGGATCAAATTTTCAGGGTGGGAGAGGTTTTCAATCATGGTTTTTCCTTCTAACATCATAGGATGTTCATTTATTTTTATTTTTTTTTAAATGCAGAAGAAATTGGCAAGGGGAGAAATAATCAGACTGGCACCAAGAAAATGCGTAATTTATTCTCCCAGATTATTGTACCACTATCGAATTTGTGAGGTGAATTGGAAGGAAAGTTTACTAGAAAGGGTTAATTCTTCAGTTTAGGTTGTCTTAATATACTGTATTTTTTGGAGTATAAGATGCACCTTTTTCCCCCCTAAAAGAGGCTGAAAATTTGGGTGCGCCTTATACTCCAAATGTAGCTTTTTTGAAGCTTTTTTTCAGCCCTAACGAGGAGCTAACGAGGCGCTAGCGAGTGAAGCGATCTCCATGCTTTGCTCCGACTCTCAGCTGTTCTTTAGAAGCTTTTTTTCAGCCCTAACTAGGCGCTAGCGGAGTGAAGCAATCTCCCCCCTCCCTGTGCTTTGCCTGCTTTTCTCATTGCTGCTTCCTCTCAGCTGTGCTTTAGAAGCTGTTTTTTATCCCAAAGCAGGGGATAAAAAACTCCAGCAAACTAATGTGCTGAAGCTGACCTGTCTAAGGATGCTAGCCAGATAAATACCTGGAGACCGCCTTCTACCACATAGCTCCCAGCGACTGGTAAGGTCCCACAGAGTTGGTCTCCTCTGGATCCCGTCAGCTAAACAATGCCGGCTGGCGGGCCCGCGGGGAAGGGCCTTCTCTGTGGCTGCCCCAGCTTTCTGGAACCAATTACCTCCTGAGGTCCGGACCACCCCCACCCTATTGGCCTTCCGAAAAGCGGTGAAGACCTGGCTTTTCCGGCAGGCCTGGGGCCGTTGATCTCGCTGTTACGATCTTGTGAGATCTGGCCATGAATGGTGTGAATGGGTTTTAATGTTTTAATGTTTAAATGTTTTTATAATAGTTTCTTTTTAAAAAAATGCATTGTAAGCCGCCCTGAGTCTCTGGAGAAAGGCGGCATATAAATTGAATTAATAAATAGTAAATAAATAATAATAGGCAGATATTTTTTTTTCCTATTTTCCTCCCCAAAATCTAAGCTGCGTCTTATACTCCGCTGCGTCTTATACTCCGAAAAATGCGGTACATCTCTTTTGCAGACCTTTAAGTAAGACAGCAAAACCCAACTATCCTGTTGCAGAATTGTATCTGGTTGTAGAAAGTTAATGTTCTTACTGAAAAATTCACCAAAACGTATGTAGCCATGCTTACCAACTTCCTGTTTCTTGGCCAATCTTATTTCATGAGAAATCCCCCCCACTTTTTTTGCAATATTTTATATTTATTGATGGCTCTGTAGCTTTTCATGCACAACTGGTGAAAATCAAGGGCATCGCTGAGGCAGCCAACATAGGAAAAACGGCATTTAATTAAAATCGAGGAAATTCTTATGCTATCATTCTTCTGCTCCTTCTCAAAACCACATCAAAAGAAAAAGAAGAAGAAGAAAAATCCAGTAAAAGCTTGGCTCCCTTTTTGGAATATTTTGCCTCCTCACCACCCAGCAGACATAAGACCCCCTTTAAAAATAATAATAATAATAATAATAATAATAGTAATAATTCACTTGCTCTAATGTTTGTTTCATGCCCTGATTACACAACACATCAAATAGAAGGAGAGAGAAAATTACAAGATCGCCCAATTGGCCTGAATGTGTGAAACATGCGATGTAGGAACAGATGGCTTAGCACAGCACTTTCAAAATATCATGCAATACCATTTTAAGAAATGCATTAAAGGGATGTGCCCTAGGAGAGATGATTATGCAACATATAAAAAATACTTGCAGTGCAGAACCCAGGAAAGAAAAAAAAAAGTAAAATTTCCTTCAAGTCCAGATCAATTTCTGATGACTTGATGGACAAGGACATTTAATTTTCTTGCCGGCATCATGGTTTACCATGGCATTCTTCCTGCATGTTGTTTTGACTTCCTATGTTTTATTACCCAACTAGTTAATATCATCAGTAGAGGCAGTGTGGAATTTTGCTCCTTCTGTACGTACAGTAGCTTATACTTATGGTTTTAGTGGGGTTGTCATTTTCTCCTTGGATGTTCCTGAATTTGGATATTGTTTTCTGCTTAATTGCTTGTCTGGTGTTAATCCCTGCTTATCTGGATATTGCTGTTGGAGAGGCTGGGTTCTGGTCTTTTGGTTTCCTTCTTAGCCTTTTTGATTGCCTCTTTTCAACAATGTAGTGAATATGGTTTATTTATATGTGTCTCTTGGTGGTTGATATGTCTCAATCTTCACCTTCCAGGAATTGACTAGTAATTTTGGATTTGATTTAGTCTAGGATGCTCAGTGTCTTAATCGAACCTATAGTTCAGTAGTGGGTTTCAAATCCTGGCGCTACCAGTTCGCTATCGGGAGCATGTGGGCGCGCTCGTTTCACGGGCTCGCAGCGCTTCGCGGGCCCGCAGTGCTTCATGAGCCTGCAGCGCTTCTGTGCATGCGCAGAGCATTTTTGATGACATCTGGGCGGGTGGGTGGAGCCTCCCACTGCCGCTGCTACCAGTTCGCCCGAACTGGTGTGAACCGATAGCAACCCACCACTGCTATGGTTGCATCTGTCCAACCTACTGTGAAATTAAGGGATTTTTATCATGTCTTCTAATGGTTGTGGTTCACGGATGTGCTGTGCTTGTCTTCTGCCTCTCTGTCCTACATAATGGCTATTACAATCTTTACGCTGCTATTTTGTAGTTGACTCTCGTTTTGTTTTTTCAATTTGTTCTACTGGTTTGGGGTTTTTTTTGGTTGACTTAAGATGTTTTGGATAGCTTTAGTTTAGATGGTTTGTGTGCTATGGCTATGTGGTTGTAATAGTTTGATGGTTGTTTATGAGATGTTTGTGATGTATGGTAATCTTATCCTTTAAGTAGCCTGTGTTGCAGGGGTGAAATGATACCGGATCAGGTCAGTTCGCCCGAACCGGTTCCGACAATCGCGCAGCACAGCTGATTGTCACAGCTTATTGTCGGACCTCTTTTTTTGTACTTTTTTAAATCAATTTTTACTACCTATTCACTCAAACTGGTAGTAAAAAAAAATGTAAAAAAAGTTCGACGATCAGCTGTGCCAATCAGCTGTGCCACGCAATCATCAGAACCTTTTTTTTTTACTTTTTAAAATCATTTTTTACTATCTATTCACCCAAATTGGTAGTAAAAATATGCTTTAAAATTTTTAAAAAAGGTTCTGACAATCGCGGGAACAGCTGATCATCACAGCTGATCATCGTAACATTTTAAAAACTTTTTTTAACTTAAAAAATGCTTTAAAAAATAAAAAAAAAAGTTGGCCATGTCCACAAAGTCACATGACCCCCCCACACACACCAAGCCATGCCCACTAAGCCACACCCACAGAACCAGTAGGGAAAAATTTTTGAATTTCATCACTGCTGTGTTGGTTATGCTGTCATAAATTGTGTTGGTTGCACCCTAATCAAGCAACTGTGAGCTGCACTGGCTACCGGTGGCGCTCTGGATACATTTCAAGATGCTGGTGCTCACCTATAAAGCCCTTCATGGCTTAGGCCCGAGGTACTTGCAGGACCATCTCCAGCCGCTCTCCCACCATCCTGTGCGCTCTCACAGAGTTGGCCTCCTCAGAGTGCCGTCAGCCAAACAATGTCGGCTGACGACCCCCAGGG
>JAKOOJ010000013.1:18730673-18773173 GCA_022577455.1 Arizona elegans | reverse complement strand
CAGTGATTTTTGTCCCATTTTATGACTTTTCTGGCCATATTTGTGAATGTGAATCCCTGTGGCTTCCCCATTGACTTTGCTTGTCAGAAGATCGCAAAAGGGGATCACATGACCCTGGGACAGTGCAACCGTCATAAATACGAGACAGTTGTCAAGCCCCCGAATGTAAATCACGTGACCATGGGGGATTCTGCAATGGTCATAAGTGAGAAAAATGGTCATTAAGTCACTTTTTTCAGTGCCGTCGTGACTTCGAACAGCCACTAAACAAACTGTCATAAGTCGAGGAATACCTGTCCAAAAGAAAGGGGAAATAAAGAGAAAAAAACACAAAACCAACCAATGTCAAAAATATCCGGGTGTTGAAATATTTTTTTTTAAAAAACCTAATAGGTTCTCCTCCCCTTACATAACAGATCTACAGATAAGCTTTCTCACCCTTGTTTGACAAAAAATATTAGATTAAATAAAGAAGTATTCCAGATGAGATAATCTATCATAATACATATGCAGAGGAAGAGAGAGGGAAAAAAAACAAAAACACAGTCAACAGGTTAGCCCAAATGTTTCATTAATCTTCAGATCCTCCTGTTAACCCTCTGTTCTTGTATTTATCTGTAGTTTTCTGCTTTAAATCCACACACATAGAGATCAGGGGTGTCAAACTCGATTTCATTGAGGGCCACAAGGAGGTTGTGTTTGACCTCAGGGGTGGCGGGATGAGGGTGGCTGGGGTAGGGGTGGCCAGGGTGGGCATGGCCAGCTCAATGTCCTTTGTGTCTCGGGCACCTGTGGTGGCCAAGTGCTAAGGCAGGACTTCCCTCAGACCAGTGGTGGATTGCTCCCGGTTCGCACCGGTTCGGGAGAACCGGTAGTAATGGTGGCGGGAGGCTCCGTCCACCCACCCGGAAGTCATCAAATACACTCTGCACATGTGCATGAGCGAAGCAAACACACACGCGAGTGAACTGGTAGTAAAGGTAAGTAAAACCCACCACTGCCTCAGACCCTCCCTCACTCTCATTATAATCCCCTTCCTTCCTTCCTTCCTTCCTTCCTTCCTTCCTTCCTTCCTTCCTTCCTTCCTCCCTTCCCTTCCTTCCTTCCCTTCCCTCCTTCCTTCTTCTTTTTCCTTCCCTCTTCATTCTCCTTTCTTTTTCCTTTCCCTCTTTCCTTCTCTTTCTTTCCTTGCTCTCTTCCCATCTTCCCATCTTTTTCTTTGTCTTTTCTCTTTCCCTTTCTCCTTTCCTGTCCCTTCTTGCATGCTCAAATGCAAAAGGGGAAACATTTCTCCTTTTGTTTTGTTTGTAGTTTGTTTTACTAGCCCTCTGCCAGTGAAAACGGAGTCCGGGGATGACCACACGCAGCCCTCCCGAGCTCCGTTTTCACTAGCAGAGGCACTGTGGACCGGTCCTTTGCTATTTTCAGATCTAAGCACCCCACAGGCCAGATCCAGCCTGTGGGCCTTGTGTTTAACATCCCTGACATAGATAATATATCAATGCAGCCCAAGAGCTCACACTTCAATCCATCTCCCTGCAAAGCTTGACGTTTTTCCGTCCAAATTCAAGATACTATTGGGCATTTCTGCAAATGCAAAGAATTTGGCATTTCTGCAATTGCAAAGAATTTGCCTATTCACACTTTTAATGCACCGTAAGCAACCTAGATTGAAACAGGAAGCTGCAGACAGAAATATGCATCGATATAAATTATAGCACCATGTCATTTTCCCTTTCTTGAGTGTCATCGACGCACGTTGTGATTCTTGATTCACGTGTCATTTATTCGACTCATTTTGGGGGGGATTTTCTACGTGGCCTTGAATTCAAATCCTGTACGCCGTTCTTAAGCAGAGTTTGAAAGGCTCTCATTTGGAGAGCAAAAATCTCCCAGCAAATATATTACCTCATATATTTTTAAGGTTTAAGGCACGCTCCGTATATAACAGCCTGCGTAACTCAATAGAAAGGCTTATGTGAAAAGACCAATGGTAGGAGGTAACATCCAGGAGGCCTAAGAAGGAGACTGCATTCTGTTCACAATATTCAATTACTTTTAGGGATAGAGGTTTATGACTGAAATGTAAACTGGGTTTGGAGTTATACACAGATGGATAATGGAATATTAGATAGATGTCACCCAACACAACAGAGTTAATGGTCTGCAAATCGGATTGCAAAAGCCAATGAGCCAAGTCTACGCCTTCCATACTGAAAAGGAGTGCAGCAACCTTTTCAAGAAGTTACACAGAATCACTTAATTGTGATTCAAGCTTGCATGACTCGTTCCTTTCAATGGGGGCTTGTCCAGGGCAGCTATTTGGTAAGGAGCACACTACATAATCTCTCTCTCACATACACACCTCTCTATTTCTATCAACTCTCTCTCTCTCTCTCTCTCTCTCTCTCTCTCTCTCTCTCTCACACACACACACACACACACACACACACATCTCTCTCTGTATCTATTGCTATCATCTCTCCCTCTCCCACAGTCACACACATACACCATCTCTCTCTGTATCTATTGCTCTCATCTCTCCCTCTCCCTCTCCCACAGTCACACACATACATCATCTCTCTATTTCTATCATCTCTGTCTCTCTCTCTCTCTCTCTCACACACACACACAGATACACACCTCTGTATCTTTATTTCTATCTTCTCTCTCTCTCTATCTCTTTCGGTCTCTCTCACACACACACCTCATAAGTGATATTATTAGCCATCAAACCTCAAAAATACGCTTTCCCCAAAAGGTTTCCACAATTTTGGCCACTGTATTAGGAAGCTTTCAAGAAGAGACCGGACTGCCATCTGTCAAAAATGGTGTAGGGTCTGCTTGGGCGGGGGAGGGGGGGGTTGGACTAGATGACCTACAAGGTCCCTTCTGACTCTGTTAATCTGTAATAAAAACACCAGGGAAGAGCTGGGTATTTGGAGCCCATAAACAGAACCTTCCCTCTGCATCGTATCATGGCCCACCAAAGAAACACAGTCTGAAGCCTGACTTTTTCCAGGAGAGCTCCATCAAAAAGATACACTAAGTGGCGTGTTTCCCTCCCACATTGAGTCCATTTCAGGGTGGATAAAAATCAATGATTTTTTTAAAAAAAAGAATAAAAAAAATCAGATTTTTTTTTATTTAAATCAGATTTTTTTAATTTAAATCGGATTTTTTTATTTAAATCAGATTTTTTTTTATTGAATTTATTTTACATAAAAAACTTTTGGGGTAAAAATCTATCGTAAGATAGTTTTCTATTTAAGATACATAAATAATGTAGTTTATTCAGCATGAAATGGAGCTTAGTTATGTAGCACGAGGCTGTATATTCTGCAACACTGGGACTATCGGTGAGTCAACAGTGGGTCAAAGGACTAGCAGAGATGACAGTTGCTCTTTAAAAAATTATGATTTAAATCAAGTTGATTTAAATCAAGCCTTTTTACTAGTGATTTAAATCATGATTTAAATCAACTCGATTTAAATCAAATCCACCCTGGTCCATTTCTTTCGACGTTTCTGCTTTAGGACATGAGTTGGTTGTTCTTTGCTTTCCTTGACAAGCTGAGCTCAAAACAGCTCCATTGCTATGGCATCATTCCCTCACTTTGCTGTTTTCAATCTGCAAGACCTCGGTGTCTTTGGCAACCTGCTGTAAGAGCAACAAGACAATGACAAGCTCAGAATTGGTCCTCGTTACACCAAACTCAAACAACTCAAAAGTCATATATATATATATATATATATATATATATATATATATATATATATATATATATATATATATATATATATATATGCCATTTAACAACTTTATCTACATAGGAAAAAACCCTGATTACAAAAATATCATACATTTAAGCCTATGAATTAAAAAGAATATGTGTGTGTGTGTGTGTGTGTCTGTACGGCTGCACACACACGTAGACGCACACTGTGAGAGATGGCTGCACACCATCGCAACAAACAGTTCCGCTTACGACACCATGGTAACAAGGGAAAAACAACGCCAAGGAACACAAGTGGCATTTGAGGGTTTAAAAATAAAAAGGCAGAAAAGCATTTGCCACTGTGGCTTTTTCTGGGGGAAATAAGGATGGAGGGGGGGGGAACTAACCCTCACTTTCATTCTGCTGAAGATGACACTCCTTGGGAGAAGGTGGGAAGACAATGATTTATCGGACTTCCCTTTTTTTTTTTTTTCCAGTTTTGCAGAAAGTCATCTAGGAACGACAATTGTAAGTTAACACAGTAGCTCTCACAGTGAGCAATGGTGTGAAAGTGAAGAAATCTACCAAAAAATAAAATAAAATGTTGAGACTTTGGAAAAAAGTTCTGAGAAGACGCAACTAAGATGACCAAAGGCCTGGAGATACAGACATATGAAAAATGGTTGCAGGAACTGGGTTTGGCTTAGTCTAAAGAAAAGAAGAATTAGGGGTGTCTTGATAGTAGTATTTCAGTATTTGAGGGGCTGCCACAAAGAAGCACAGATACTAAACTGAGGCCAGCTTTTAGAAATGCAGATTTGGTATTCCATTACTCCCTGCACCAAGATCTGAATAAAGGTAGGGTTAGCCCACAGCCACAATAGGAATTGCCCAACAACCCCCTTCATTGCATCAGCCCCAACTTCAACGAAACCTAGCTCAGACAAACTCCTAGGATTTGTACATGGCCCTATGGGAGTCTGACAACAGCCAATAGAACACATGTTCTTGCACAGGAACAGGAAGCTCAAGTGCAAAGCCCAAGAGAAGGTATAAATACCACCCACTCCCAACTCCATGTGGTCAGCCGCCCAGAATCCCACGTGCTTGGTGGTTCTGCTTCATTGATAAATGGACCAGTCAGCCTCCAGCCTCCATTTTTTTCTCCAGTATCTTTCTCCCAGCTTGGAACTGAATCAGACAGATATTTCTTCCAACACTGCAACAGTCATATGTGCGAGCACCAGTTTAAGTCACTTTTTTCCCCAGTGTTATTGAACCTTAAATATTTGCTAAGTTGAGGACTACCTACACAAATCATTAATCCAGTCTTAGAAGTTCCACCAAAGAATTTCTCAAACCTCTTTTCCTAACCCTGCACAGGACAGCAGACTCAAATATTTCTTAGGGAAAGGTAAAATGTACCCCCCCAAGAAACATTCCCCCACCCCCAATATGTTCTTCCCTTTTATGCAAATTGCCTCTACTCCAGGAAGTTGGGTTGAGGGAGATGGATTGTTTCAACCCAGCAGGACACAAAAGAAATGAATATTATTAATCAGGCCTGGCAAAGGAGCAGAGCAAAATGTCCCCTTTGATTGCTAAATTAAATTGTTCTTCTTGCCATCCAGGAAAGGGTAAAAAAATCAATAGGAATAACTAACTGGGTTTCTTGAAATCCTGGGCAAGATTGCTACACTTTCCCTGAAGATCTTCGGAAAGTTTTAACTGCCGGTCTGGTCTTGGGAAAAGTTCTCAGGATTAAATCTTTATGTTCTTCCTACTACTTGGTGACAAAGATAGACACTCTGCCTCTTTTACGCAGTCATAGGAGCACTTATGTGCAGTGGAGAGGCGGACGGTTCTGATAACACCCTGACCCCAACTACAAGCTTCACATCCTGATGGCAAACTATATAACTTGCCTGACAGCTGAACTCAGTCTTGTTCTGCATTTGCACACAATGCGCTGATCCATAAACTAACCAAGTGGTTGAACAAGCCTAATGTTCAAAATGAAAAAAAGAAAAAAAAAGTTTAACATTAATAAAAGTTCAGGACACCAGGGTTAGCTATTTGGTTCTTAACTGACCTGGTTACATGCATTTAATTTTTTTTTTCTAAGTCAGGGGATCCCCAAACTTGGCAACGTTGAAGACTTGTGGACGTCCTCGTCTTCAAGATCTGCAGATTTCGTTTTTGTTTCAAAACGCTTGGAATAATTTGACAAAATGGAACAATAATCAAGCACAGGGAAAATGGTCTTCACTCTTTCTACACTGAATAAAGTTCTAGCTGGCGCCAGATGTACTTCTTCAGTGAGTCTTTTATTAATGCTAAGGAGGTATCATCTGAATCTGGTTAGGAGTAGAACTTTCTTCTTCTTCTTCTTCTTCTTCTTCTTCTTCTTCTTCTTCTTCTTCTTCTTCTTCTTCTTCTTCTTCTTCTTCTTCTTCTTCTTCTTCTTCTTCTTCTTCTTCTTCCTCCTCCTCCTCCTCCTCCTCCTCCTCCTCCTCCTCCTCCTCCTCCGGCCCACGGCTTGCATATCTTTGTTGATGGTGCTTTCCATCTCTGTTTTGGAAGCCCACAAGGTTGTCGGCCATTGACTTCTAGTTGGTAGGCAGTCTTGGCAACGGTGGAAGGTGCTGCTTTCTGGATATGTCCATACCAACAGAGCCAGCCTTCTCTCATCTTCCCTATAATTGGTGCCACACCAAAATGCTGTCAAATAGTGTCATTTGTGATGTAGGTAAGACTTGTGGGCTTCAATTCTCAGAATTCCCCAGCCAGCCACTTATGCATGGCTGGCTGGAGAATTCTGGGAGTTGAAGCCCACAAGTCTTAAAGCTGCCAAGTTTGGAGACCCTTGTTCTAAGGCAATTAGAACAAATTAGAGCAATCAAACTCAATTTCATTGAGGTCCACATCAGGGGTTGTGTTTGATCTCGGAGGACCGGGGGTAGTGGTGGGGCGTGGCTGGGGGTGGGCATGGCTGAGGACGGGTGTGGCCAAGGTGGACATGAACAGACACTAAGTGAATGGTTGTAAATCAGGGACTCTTATTATTTTTGAGTTTTTTTGTTTATTTATTTATTTTTATATGCCACCCTTCTCCGGAGACTCAGGGCGGCTTACAATGTGTTAAGCAATAGCCTTCATACTTTTGTATATTTTATACAAAGTCAGCTTATTGCCCCCACAAACCGGGTCCTCATTTTACCCACCTTAGAAAGGATGTAAGGCTGAGTCGACCTTGAGCCTGGTGAGAATTGAACTCGCAGTAATTGCAGGCAGCTGGATGTTAAATGCTGCCTTAGTAGGAGGCATTAGCCTCCTACGCCACTCAGGCTCCTGTAGCATGCACTCATTACCCTTGGACTCGCAGAGGTGTTTGGAGATATTTTCAGGTGAAGATGAAGGGAATGCTTACCTTGATTTTCTAACTACGGTAATCTTTTAAAAATTCCAAAGAATTTTTAATGTTCAACTATATTTAATGTTCAACTATAAAACACTCTCAGATTCCTTTCCTTAAGAGAAGTAATAAAACTTCATGGGGGAGAGTGGTAAGGCATTACTGTAATAAATTAATTTTTACTTAAAAAAAAAAACCTTCTTATGGCTTCAGTTAGTCCTTCTAACTCATCAGGGTGGTCCTTTGCTATTTGCAAGCCAGCCCCATGGTCCAGATCTAAGCAGATCCGGCCCACAGGCCTTGAGTTTGATACCCCTGTTCTACGGTATACCTGAATGACTCTTGATCATATGGTGGGAACCTAGTAATTACTGACAGGGATATACACAAGGGTGGGATTCACTGGTTTGGGCAAACCGGATGTTAATTTTAATCTGGTTCGCCGAGCCGGTTGTTCCTAGGACTGGCTGATCCCGCCCACCCCACTCCACCCCACCCAGGAGTCTCCACGTGGCCTGTTTTGGATGCCAGGTAAGTGCAGGGTGTAAGTGGGGGTTCTGGGAGAGCAAAAAACAGGCCAAATGGAAGTCCAGAAACAGGCTTGTTTCCAGCCTCTGGAGGGCCTCTGGAGCCTAGGGGAGGCTATTATTATTATTATTATTATTATTATTATTATTATTATTATTATTATTTAATCTTTAGTGAGATTCACAGCCTTTGAGGCTGGTTAATAGCTCAGCAGCTCCAGTCCTAACCAAGGACCTAGGAACTGTTAAGGTATCGTCGGAGGATGTAAGCTGTTCCGAGTAAGGTGGTTTTTTGTAGAGTCAAAATGTTCAAGTCCAGCAAATTTAGAATTTCTAAATAGTGGGGTAGCCCTTTGGGTATTGCTCCGAGGGCTCCAATTACAATCGGGACAACACACGATTTCTTTTTCCACAGTCGCTCAACTTCAATTTGTAAGTCCCGGTACTTTGTGATTTTTTCTTGCTGCTTATCTTCAATCCGTGCATCACCAGGTATTGCAATGTCAATGAACCATACTTTTTTCTTTTCAACTATTGTTATGTCAGGTGTGTTGTGGACCAAGTGCCTGTCAGTCTGAATCCTAAAGTCCCACAAGATCTTGAGTTTCTCATTCTCTAAAACTTTCTCAACCTGATGTTCCCAGTGGTTTTTGCTGTACTCAAATCCAAACTTCTGGCACAATTTCCAGTGAATTATCTTAGCAACACGGTCATGGCGTTGTAGGTAGTCAGTTTGTGAAATTTTGCTACACCCACTGATCAGGTGGTCGACTGTCTCATCTTTCTCATTGCAGAGGTGGCATTTGCTGTTGGTGGTAACATGTTGAATTTTTGCCTTCATGCAGTTTGTGGCTAGGGCTTGTTCTTGAGCTGCCAAAATAAAGCTTTCTGTTTCTTTTTTCAGTACTTCTGATCTTAACCAGTTCCAAGTTAGTTTCTGGTCAGCTTTGCCTTCAATACTTTTCAAGAAGTATTATTATTATTATTATTATTATTATTATTATTATTATTATTATTATTGTTATTATTAGCTTTAATTTATATGCCGCCCTTCTCCGGAGACTCAGGGAGGCTTACAATGCGTTAAGCAATAGCCTTCATACTTTTGTATATATTTATACAAAGTCAGTTTATTGCCCCCACAATCTGGGTCCTCATTTCACCTACCTTTGAAAGGATGGAAAGCTGAGTCAACATTGAGCCTGGTGAGATTTGAACTTGCAGTAACTGCAAGCATCAGTTGTTAATCACAGTGCTTTAGTTCACTGTACTACAGGCTCTTTCTGTATTATTGCCCTCTTGGAGGCTCCTGGAAAGCCTCTGGAGCCTGGGGAGGGAGAAAAACAGGCCTACCGGAAGTACTGGAATTCCAGAAATGGGCCCATTTCCTGTCTCCAGAGGGCACGTGAAGCAAACTGGTTGTTACAACCAGTGAATCCCACCACTGGAGATACACAAATATTTAGGGATTTGTATTGTGTGGAAAAAGTTTCTTTCTGGGCTGGACTTAAGGATAAGTTAAATTCTGTGCCAGGGCACAGAGGACAAGGCAAGGGAAGAAAAGAGAGGGAGAAAAATAGGTCTTGTTTCTTTTTGTCACCATTGTTACTCCCAAATCGGAGAACAAAGGACAGCATTTTTCACGAGTCCCCTTGAGAAAAATAATGCTGCCTGATGATGTCGTGTCACTTTCAGATGGCTGTGGGGAAAAAAATAAAATAAAAAAGAAAGCTTTTTCTAAGGGTTCAACAGCTGACAGCTGGCAGGAACATCTCTAGAACAACCAGAACATTTTCAAAGCCTTCTTATCGTCTTGCTAACTATCTAGAAGCATACTGGTTGGGTTTCTTTCTTTTTTTTTTAAAGAAATGGACCCAAAGGTAACTCTTTAAATTTTATAAATCCATAAATGTGATTATACACACATGCGCGCGCGATGGATTCTGGCGCATCATGTTCCAATCTAAAAAAATAAATAAATAAAAAAATCTGGGACTGAATGCAACATCTCATACCCTTCCCTCCTGAATGCATGTGACAGATAACTTGTCAAGTATCAAATTTCTCCATTATTGCCTTTGTGCTGGGAATGCGATATACTATTACGCTGACAGAAAATAACAGCAGACATTAAATGTGCGACAATGGGCTTCGGCGCTGCAAAGATGGGCTTCACGTATATGTGTCCTAATCTTTCGCGATGCCAGAGTCGAGAAAATTGATTTCCAGATTAAAACAAACAAACAAACAACAACAACAACAAAAAAAAAACACCCCACCAGTCGGCAATATTTTGGAGCAGAGCCCTAGGAGTTTCAGCAGCCTGGCTGATAAATCCTTGCCTTGATGGCGCTACTGTCATCTTGAAATAAGCGACGTCTTGGAAAACTATACCGCCTTGTGGATTTAAAAGATGGGGGAGAGAGAATGACAGTATCTCGAGGAAGAGAAGGGATCTAACTTAGTCTTTCACATATCCCTTTGGTAAACTCATAGTAAGGTCAAGGTTTTCCTGTCAACCGTGTCCAACTCAAAGGCACAGGGCTCATCTTCATTTTTTTGGCCGAGGGAGCCAGTATTGTAGGAAGACAATTTCCGTCGTCATGTGCCCAACATGACTCTACAGCAAGGTGCATGGAACGCTGTTATCTTCCCACCAAAGGGGTACCTATTTATCTACTTGCATTTGCATGCTTTTGAGCTGCTAGGCAGGCAGGAGCTGGGATAAGGACAAGAGCTCATTCCATCACGTGGCACTTGGGTCTTGAACCCAGGCTGCCAGCTGACAAGCTCAACGTCCTTAACCCCAGACCAGGGGTCGGCAACCTTAAACACTCAAAGAGCCACAAACGTCCTAACCGGAAGCCCACCCCCCATTCAATTCTGGAGCTGGCAGGAAGTCCGGTTCACCCACCAAAGAGTCTTCTCCTAGCACGGCATCCTTTTTCCTCTACCTGTCCTAAGCGAAAGCCCTATCAATTGTGGAGCCAACCGGCAACAGGGAGCCACAACAGAGGGATGAAAGGGCCACATGTGGCTCCAGAGCAGCGAGTTACTGACCCCTACCCCAGAGCCATCATGCCTCCCAAATTCATAGTATCTTCACCTAATTTCCTCCTTTTCTCTCTGACATCGCTGGATATCTCAGCCCAGCTCTATGTTTCGTCCTTGTCACGGAGACACGGAATCCAGATGAAGCTGTAAAAGCTACTGTCAGTTTTGCTTTGGCAGAAGCTGGCCTCAAGCTGATGTCTCTGAGAAGTGCGGCTGACCCTCAGGAACCAGCCAAAACCTTGAGCTTCCCTGTGAGAAAATGAAATTGCTGTATGTTGCTTGGAATTGCTTTCTGTGAGATGGGAGGCCATACGGATTTGACAAATAAATGCAAAAGATGAAAAGAGAGGGGTGTGTGTGTGTGTGTGAGAGAGAGAGAGAGAGAGAGAGAGGAGAGGAGAGGAGAGGAGAGGAGAGGAGAGGAGAGGAGAAGAGAAGAGAAGAGAAGAGAAGAGAAGAGAAGAGAAGAGAAGAGAAGAGAAGCTGCAGGAGAGGAGAGGAGAGGAGAGGAGAGGAGAGGAGAGGAGAGGAGGAGAGGAAAAAGAAAGTCAAGATGACCCTACCTTGATTCTCTTAGGTATAAGAAGGGACAGAGAAGCACTGTGCCGGGTTTCAAGATTCTGTTATGATACTTTATAATAAAATAGTTTCAATGCTGTCCATTGGCTTACCAACAGGATGGTAGAAGGCTGAGCTATCGCCTGGCAATAATACACCGTGTATCTCAATTTTCTTCCCTCTGGAAAATTCAGTCTATTTACATCCTATCCTTTTCTCCTGAAAGCACAAAATGGTAAATATGCAGTCGACGTTCTATCTCTACCTTGGAAGGGAATCTGGGCTGAGAGAGGCGGTGAGTTCCTGAAGGCGTTGGAGAAAGAGAGCTACAACAGCCCCAAATTAGGACTTTGCTAGCCTCATTTCACATATTTCACATTCAAAGACATATGCTCAAGAGCCGTGGTGGCGCAGTGGTTAGAATGCAGCATCGGAGGCTAATTCTGCCAGCTGCCAGCAGTTCGATTCTCACCAGCCTCAAGGTTGACTCCGCCTTCCATCCTTCCAAGTTCAGTAAAATGAAGACCCAGGTTGCTGGGGGCAAATATGCCGACTCTGTAAACCACTTAGAGAGGGCTGGAAAGCATTGTGAAGCGGTCTATACATCTATGTGCTAATGCTATTGCTTATGGCTTACTTCACTCTACTCCATGCATAGCACAAAAGTGGGCTGGAGCCAGTGGTAGGTTCCAACCAGTGTTACCACCGGTTGTCTTTGCATAAGCACTTTGCGCGCGATCGCCGTGTGCAAGCTCACTTTGCTCGCACGTGTGCCGAACTTGCGTTCCGCGCAAGCGCTTTATATTTCTGCCCCGCTGAGGTGCAGCAATCCACTCTGCCGCGCCTATCAGCTGGGCTTAAAAGCAACAAATAAAGGTAGGTATAACACGGGGGGCGGACGGGAGGGCCCAGCTCACAGTCATAGAGAACCGGTTCGCTGATGTCACATCATCACCACTACCAGCTCGCCCGAACCGGGCCGAACCGGGAGCTACCCACCACTTTCTGGAGCTCCCAAAAGTGTGTGCCTTGTTAGTCAATCTGTACAGGTGCTATCGCAACTCCTGCTTTTTGATTATCCTGAAGTCATCCAATGAACTCACTGGTCATTTGGGGACTTCGACCTTGAGTCTCCCTGAATGAAATCCAACCCTTTAACCTGAAATCAAGCACTAATTTAAGGTATCGTTATACTCTGTGGCTTTTACGCAGTCTGCACCAGTTTAACCTATAATGTTTCAAGGCCAGTGCCGATAAATGCCTAGATTTCGTTCTTCCTCTCAGAGACAACGGTTCAGCCTCCTTTCCCCATTACTTTCTCAGTTGTCAACAGTGCTGAACTCTCTCAATTATGCACCATTCCCCTAAATAAATTCCACGTCTGTTTTGTGTAGTTGACACTAATGGCCCTGCAAATAAAGTCATTGCATCTCTTTCAATAACTGCAGAGATCGGAGAGGCGTGTGTGGGGGGGAGGCGGGGAGTGAAAAGAGACCGCATTAAGCTAAGCGCAAAGCTCAGGCAGGGCCACGTTCGAGCACCGTGATCAGATGCGAGGTGCTCAGCTTAAATATATAATAGGAAATCATCATAACTGAGTGGCTATTTTTTCTTTCTTTCTTTTTTTTTTTAGTCCTAAATGGGATTTCAGAGAGCCAGGATGGCACAAAATGCAGAGGGGTCAGATTGGGCAAATAATTGCACAGCCGTGGAGTTGACACGCCATTCGGCGTACGCGGCGCGAGGTGGCCCAGCAGTTGGCACAAGACAAGGAGCACAGATTTATTATTTTTTTTAAAGAAGAATTGTACCCTCATTAAAAAAAAAAAAGTGTGAGGGGGAAACAGCCACCACCTTTGGAGGAAATGTGTTTCTTCAAAGTGCGAAATCAATTGCATCTTTTCCTTGCCAAACGTGCCTAGGTTAGTATTTTGAGAGGGAAGGGAATCCATGTTTATTTATTAAACCTATTTCTCTGCCACCAAAATGACGTGGTCAGCTCACACACCAGGGGTGAAATCTAAAATTTGTTACTACCGGTTCTGTGGGCGTGGTTTGGTGTGGGGGCGGGGTAATGAGACTGGGTGGGCGTGGCCAATTTTATTATTTTTTAACTTTTAAAACCACTTTTTCTACAACCTCTTCGGCGAAGAGGTTGTAAAAAAATGCTTTCAAAAGGTTTTGACGATTCCAGCTGAGTTGCCTGATCGGCAGAGGCTTTTTTTTTTTCTTTTAAATGCCTCTGATGATCAGGCAACTCAGCTGGGATCGTCAGAGGCATTTAAAAGAAAAAAAGGGGTTTTTTTTCTTTTAAAAGCCTTCGATGATCCCAGCTGAGCCGCACAATCATCAGAGGGTTTTTTTTTCTTTTAAAAGCATTTTTTCGGCCGAAAAAAAAAGGGTTTTTTTTCTTTTAAAAGCCTTCGATGATCCCAGCTGAGCCGCGCGATCATCAGAGGCTTTTTTTTTTTTTTACTTTTAAAAGCATTTTTTCGGCCGAAGAGGTTGTAGAAAAAATGCTTTTAAAAGTAAAAAAAAAAAAAAAAAGCTTCTGATGATCATGCGACTCATCTGAGCATGGGGGGCACACGCAGGGATTTTTGCTACTGGTTCTCCTAACCACCCGCCTCCATCGCTACCAGATCGGGCGATCCTGTCCGAACCGGGAGCATTTCACCCCTGTCTCACAAAGATTTTTTTTTTTTTTTTTAAAGAGAAGATAGTAAACAACAGCTTGTTGTTCCAGGAAGTGCCAAAGACGTTTTCACCAACAGTGACAGGGCAAGCCACTTGTTTATAAACCGAAATCCCAGCTGCCTTCTAGCATTGATGGTGTTACCTAATTGGGTAATGAAATGTCTGCAAGGAAACAATCAACTCAGAGAGCACCAAAGATGCCACAGTCTTCTTCCTCCTCCTCCTCTTCCTCCTCCTCCAACCCCACTTCCTTTTAGCACTGATGATGTTATCTAGTTTGGTAATGAAACATCTACAAGAAAGCAATCAAGCTCAGAGAGCACCAAGGACCTCACAGTCCTCCTCCTTCTCTTCCTTCCCCCTCCTCCTCCTCCTCCTCCTCCTCCTCCAACCCCACTTCCTTCTATCACTGATGATGTTACCTAATTTGGTAAAGAAACATCTACAAGAAAGCAACCAAGCTCAGAGAGCATCAAGGAGCCCACAAGACAAGTTGTCTTTGAAGTGACTCCTTTTCACCCTTGAAGACCAGGAAAAGGATTCCACGGTGATTTGGTGGGATGCAGTGAGTGCCAGATTTAGAATGGGCAATGGGCAATTTGCCCAACCAGAGAATCTAGCGGCTGTTCATCAGAATCTGTCCTGTATTGGAAAAGATTTCTCATAGATATCTAACTTCATTGCTATGATAGACTACAAAAGAAGAAGAAGAGGAAGAGGAGGAGGGGGGAGGAGGAAGAGGAGATCATCACGAAACGAATGTGAGTGAAGAAGAAGAGGAAGAGGAAGGAGAAGGAGAAGAAGAAGAGGAGGAGGAGGAGGAGGAGGAGGAGGAGGAGGAGGAGGAGAAGAAGAAGAAGAAGAAGAAGAAGAAGAAGAAGAAGAAGAAGAAGAAGAAGAAGAAGAAGAAGAAGAAGAAGAAGAAGAAGAAGAAGAAGAAGAAGAAGAAGAAGAAGAAGAAGAAGAAGAAGACATGTTCCAGTATGATAGCAGAAAATTCCTTCATCTGTAGAAACTGGATAAAGCAAAATTGTCTGGTCATTAAAAAAATCTTGGTTTGCTTGTCTACCCCCAAAGGACTAGCAACAATCTTAGCTTGCTACGGAATTGATTAAAAACAAAACACTGCTGCTTTGGGTTCCAAATACATTCAGTCATCTCTTCAGGGGTCCTGCTGTCTGGCTGAGTTCACTTTTTAATCCACTTATTTTAGATTTATATCTCTGGGATTCTTTGGGGATAGCAGGGAAAAAAGCCCCTCACATTATTATGCTCGTATGAATATTCTAGGAGGGACCCGTTTAGGGAGCTGTGTCCAAGTTGCTCCCTTATCTCTTATCACACCTGCAGTCGAAACTCACTGGCGTATGTGTACCAGGAGCATCAAGTGAGCAAACGAGGGATTTATTACAAAAATCAGGTTTGCATACCAATCTCTGGCATCGGAAAAGCAAAGAGATGCGGGGAGATGAGACGCAACACCAAAATCAGGTTAACATGTGGCGGAGTGCCAGCCACATTCATTCTTTCAGGTCCCTCCTGTTTGATTTCCTGCTCTATACTACCTTCCCGGGCAGGTCCCATTAGGATTGATAATATTTATCCTGTGTATCCAACACCTGAGCTCCTCCCTAGTCAATGTTGATTACGTCTCTTCCCTCCCGGCTTCCAAATATTTGAAAACATCGGTTAAACCAAGCTCACCTTGATACCGCGGAGAGGATTATTATTATTATTATTATTATTATTATTATTATTATTATTATTTAAATTAGTCATATTTCTATGCCGCCCACTCTCTGAGGACTCTGGGCGGCTTACACCAAAGACAGTATACTAAATAGCATATTGCCCCCAACAATCTGGGTCCTCATTTTACCCACCTTGGAAGGATGGAAGGATGAGTCAACCTTGAGCCGGTGAGATTTGATCTGCTGATCTGGTGAACTAGCAGTCAGCTGAAGTAGCTGCAGTACTGCACTCTAACCACTGCGCCACCTCGGCTCTTATGTTTACCTGAGATGCAACATTTGAAAAGGTTAGGATGAAAGCTGCTGCAGAATTGAACTTTGAAGGAAATCCTAATTATTCTTTGGAGGGGGGAAAAAACAAAAAACAAACAAGCAAGGGACCCTGAGCAAACTTGAACGCAGCAAGAAATGTATCTCACTGGGGTTATCGCCCCACTCGCTTGGAGAATAGAAATGAGATATCTTAGTCAAGCTGCCATTTTGGAATCTCCTTTGGGTTTGTTTGTTTGTTTGTTTTTTCCTTTGAAATCCAAATTCCATTTGAGAAGAAACTCGACTTGTCTATACTTTGGGCACACTTCTACCACCAAGCAATGTCTAAGTCCAGAGAGATAGAGATAGAGATAGAGATAGAGATAGAGATAGAGAGATAGAAAGAGAGAGAGAGAGAAATAGAGGGAGAAATAGAGAGATGAGACACAGACACAGACAGAGATAGAGAGATGATGGTGATAGGGAGAGGGACAGAGAGGGATAGAGAGAGGGATAGAAGATAGATGATAGATAGATAGACAGACAGAAAAAGGGAGAGAGAGAGAGAGAAATAGAGAAATAGAGAAATAGAGAGAGAGATGTGATGAGATGAGACGAGACAGAGATAGATGATGGAGATAGGGAGATGGAAGGAGAGGGCTAGAGAGTGAGATAGAAGATAGATGGATAGATAGAGAGAGGGGGGAGAGAGAGAGAGGGAGAGAGAAAGGGAGAGAGAGAAATAGAGAGAGATATGAGACAGAGACAGAGATATATTTGGATGGCCTTCTCCAGAGAGAAATAGAGAAATAGAGAGAGAGAGAGAGATGAGATGAGATGAGATGAGACGAGACGAGACAGAGAGATGATGGAGATAGGGAGATGGAAGGAGAGGGATAGAGAGTGGGATAGAAGATAGATGGATAGAGAGAGGGGGGAGAGAGAGAGGGAGAGAGAAAGGGAGAGAGAGAAATAGAGAGAGATATGAGACAGAGATATATTTGGATGGCCTTCTCCAGCTCTAGACTTTTACCTTCTCCAGAAGTGTGTGCCAACAAAGGGTGAAAGAAGAAAAGAAAAGAAAGGAGGGCCATTTTCACATTCTAATTTCATCCCCTCCCGTTCATTTCCCCCACCCTTCTGCCCTTGAGGACATCATCCTTAACATATATTTCATTTCACAGCTGCATTATGGCACCACAAAATCCTGTGAATCCAATTTAAGAACAGATTACCTCCTCACTTACTTCATTTGAAGCAATTACATGTTAATTTTCATTGAGTCAAGCCTAATGCATACCAATCTGAGGCTGCAATCTCATTTGAATACTTCAGAGAGAGTCTTTCTGGGTCTTTTGGCTCCCAAAGCTCCCCATTCAAAGGGCCACTTCATATTTCTTCTCCGCAACCTCTTGTTCTCTATTGCCCTTTTCTTCTCCCTTTGCTTTCCGTTTGCTACTGATTTTCCTACCCGTGTTTCTCTGAAAATAAGACTCTTGCCCAGTGGTGAAATCCAATTTTTTTTTTACTACCAGTTCTGTGGGCAGGGCTTGGTGGGCATGATGTGGCTTGGTGGGTGTGGCTTGGTGGGCATGGCAGGGGAAAGATGATGCAAAATCTCTGGCCACTTGCATGAAATAGGAGTGTAAACCTTTGCTGATAGTCATCTCTAGGAGGACGGTGGCTTGCATGGTTAAGATGTTGGGCTGACAAGAACCAAACCCATGTTCAAGACCTGATGCTTCTGTTGGGTTGGGTGAGCTCCCGTATTTTGCTCCAGCTCCTGCCGGGGACTGTTGTGGCCCACCAGTGGCCAGCAGAGCTGGTGGCAGACTCAGACAGTGAGGAGGTTGGGGAGGAACATGGGCCAGTCTATGAGTCTGGGGACCGCTCCGATGAGTGTTCTGCATCGGAGGCAGAAATGGGGCCAGGGCCATCTGACAGTTGTCAGCTGCCTTCAGAGTCGGACATCAGTGGGGTAGAAGAACAGCTGGATCCTGTTCCCAATGTGTGTATGCGCAAAGCTGCCAGGAGAAGGGAACAGCTAAGGAACAAGGGTCGACTCAGGAGTAAAGCCACAGGTGGACAATGAATGGCCCCTCCCAGAGGGAATAAAAGAGGAGCGAAAGGGGAGTGGAGTTTGCAGGAGACAATTAGTTCGCTTAATTGGTTCGTGACTCTCCGAGACTCCTTGCCAAGTTTTGAAGATATCGGCCTGGCAGCTCTCCCAGCCAGATAAGGTCTGTGACTGTAAAATTCTCCCTTGAAAGACTTTGCTGGATGTGAATGAGAGGAATTCACAGTAACTTAATAAAAAGGGATTTTTTTATCAGGACAAGGAGTCTGTTTCATGCTCTTGGAAAGCCTAGGTCAGAACAGGGACATAAAAGAAGCCCTGAAATAGGCATCCCTATTGGTGATGCCACCGACTTCTCCTTCCAACCTGAGTGTGATGCGATGGTCATTTTCTTCCCTCCTGATGTAAAACGCTCCTAGCATTTTGGCCTCCTCTCCAAAGGAAGATGCTTTTTCATCAGGTTGGCTGCCGTTTTCTCTATCCTTTTGCCTCTAAATGATGATCTTTCTTTTTTTTTTTTAAAAAAAAAAAGCCATTTTAACTTTGCACTCAATCTCCAAGTAGGTCAGAAGTACCCTGAGCAAATTCCTTTGTTTTCATAACTTGCCTCTTTTTCAGGTTAAAGGAGAATCCGTAAGCCGGCATTAGGCGGCTTAGAAAAAACCCAGCTTCGATACACAATGTACACTGCAGACAATTACACTCACTCACTTGCCATGAAGGAACAAATACATCGATGGGGGATTTGTCTTTGAAAGAGCCAGTGAAGTCCTGTTTTATCTATTCTGCGGCATGGAAAATAAACAGAAGAAAATTGAGCACCGTCCTGCTGAGCTCCTGAGGCAAGATGAGGAGAGGAAAGCAAATGTCACCTCTCCAATCACCAGTGGATCCCTAAGGTCTGGAATGGAATTGTCTAGACATGGTGCATAGCTGACCATAATAAGAGCCTAGAACCGTGATGGTGAACCTATGGCACGCGTGCCATAGGTGGCACATGGAGCCATATCTGTGGGCACGTAAGTGCTACCCTAGCTCAGCTCTAGCACGCATACATGCGCCGGCAAGCTGATTTTTAGGCCTTCTGGGCTCACCGGAAGTTGGGAAAGCGGCCATTTCCAGCCTCCGGAGGGCCTCCAGGGGAATGGGGAAGACTGTTTTCACCCTCCCCGGGCTCCAAGAAAGCCTCTGGTGCCTGGGGAGGGAAAAAAATGGGCCTTCCAGGCCCACCAGTAACCTTTTTGCTGTGGCATGCAAAAAGTGGGAGGAGCACGTGGGGGGGGGAGTCGTGCATACATGCATGGGGGGGCAGGATGCAGGGGACATTGAATTATGGGTGTGGGCATGCATGTGCGTGACCCCCCCATGCTTCCCCCGCTTTTGGCACGTGACGGCAAAGAGGCCCCCATGTGCTAGCAGAGATACAGGCGGATGATCTGAAATGAGCCAGGGGCATTATTCTCATGCCTGTGTGTTAGTGGTGGGTTGCCCCCCGGTTCGCACCGGTTCTATATAGCACGCGCGCAGCCCTGTTGCAAACCAGTAGTAAAGGTAAGTAGAACCCACCCCTGCTGTATGTGCAGGAAAACAAATCACTCCCCTTTCTTTATAGAGGTTTTCAGGGATCATGTAGCTCTAGCGTGTCAAACACAAGGTCTGTGGTGTTGCTTAAATGTGGCTCACGGAGCCGGTCTGGAAATAACAAATGCAGTGCCTCTGGCAGCCAAAATGGGCTGAGGGCAGTGATGAAATCTAAAATTTGTTACAACTGGTTCTGTGGGCATGGCTTGGTGGTGGGGTGACTGGGTGGGCATGGCCAATTGTTTTTTTTTAACTTTTAAAACCATTTTTTCTACCACCTCTTAGGCGAAGAGGTTGTAAAAAAAAATGCTTTCAAAAGGCTCTGACGATCCCAGCTGAGTTTGTCTGATCGTCAGAGGCTTTTTAAAAAACCCTCTGCCGATCAGGCAACTCAGCTTGGATCGTCAGAGGCATTTAAAAGAAAAAAAAGCCTCTGATGATCGCGTGGCTCAGCTGGGCATGTGGGGGGCAGGGATTTTTGCTACTGGTTCTCCGAACCACCCGCCTCCATCACTACCGGATCGGGCGATCCGGTCCGAACTGGGAGCATTTCACCCCTGGCCGGGGGCACGTGAGCCCCCCTGTGCCCCATTTTGGCCAGCAGGATGCTGCAGGAGGCCATCCAGGCCAAAAACGGGGCACGGGGGACCTCATGCAGGCCTCCCTGCCCCGTTTTGGTCGTCAGGTTGCTGCACTATGTTTTGGCCGGCAGGGCATTGCAGGAGGTATCTGTCCCATTCCCCCTGCTGTCCGTCCGGTGAAGGACAACTACAATGTTGATCTGGCCCTCAAAGAAATCCAATTTGACACCCCTGACCTAACTGGTTTGTCACCTAGGAAAACAAAGCATCTCATGTCTTAAGGGGTCCTTCCCCTCCTACTTTCCAAAGTACCGGAAGGCAGGACAAGAAACAACGGTTGGAAACTAATCAAGGAGAGAAGAGAACCAACCTGGAATTAAGGAGGAATTTCCAAACAGTGACAACAATTAATCAATAGAGCAGTTTGCCTTCAGAAGATGTGGGTGTTCCATCACTGGAGGCTTTCAAGAAGAGACTGGACAACCACTTGTCCAAAATGGCGTAAGGTCTCCTGCTCGAGCAGGAGGTTGGACTAGAAGACCTCCAAGGTCCCTTCCAACACTGTTATTCTATACTCTGTTCTATGTTCCGTGCTCCTTTTCAGTGGGGGTCTAAAAGGGGCCTGAAGTAAATTGTTGAAGGTTACTCTGGTCATTGGTCAATAAAAGTTCAATCAATAAAATGAGCAACACAAAACTATCCCCTAACAATGGTTTCAGCCTGTCATTCTATAGTAAGGGTATCAAACTGAAGGCCCGCAGGCCGAATGGTCGGATCTGGCCTGCAAGGCATCCTGGAAAATGCAAGGGACCAGCCTGCATGGCTTCAGCCTGGTCTACCCAATACAAAGAGGAAACATCGGGCCAGTGTGGCTTCGGCCCGGTCTACCAATGCGAAGAGGAAACTTGCCAGCAGTTTGGGGAGTGGTGTCAAGCTGGCCACGCCCACCCAGTTGGCCTCACCCACTCAGTTGGCCATGCCCGCGCAGCTTTCCAAAGTCAACCACAGCCCTGACACGCCCCTCAATGAAATTGAGTTTGACACCCCTCTTCTATAGCAATCATGTACGTTCACCTTTAGTCACTTTCTCTCCCACCACCCCCGGATATCTTGAAGGGATCAGAAGGGAAGGTTATGTTAACAGGAAACACTTAACTCCTTTGATCTTTCAAATGATGCACAAAAGAAGAGCAAAAACATTTCAGCCAACAGATTTGGAATGCTGGCAGCATCTTGTGGGTACCTGGTGTCATTGATGGAGGTGAGGCTTCCTTAATCACAAAATGGGGGCCCGTGATGTGCAATCTCTTTCCTGGAAGGTGGAGCCGCCAGATTTAAGGAGATAATGAACCTCAGTATCTACCCCACCAGTTCAATATTGTTGAACAATAGTTATCAGGCTCTCCAAGAGAAACACACATTAAGCTGATGCTCCTCGGAGACTTAGACAAACGTGGCTAGGAACTAAATCTTCATTGTAATTCAGGAAGGGTCACCCTTGCTGACAGCTGTTAGTGAGTGAGCTGACTTGAAGATATGGTAGAATTTATATTCCTCCTCCTTCAGTTCCAGTGCATTATTTTCCTGCATTTTCCCATACGCAACAAAGCTTGAGCATTGGACCTCGTGTTCGGTCATTAGTAGCAGTTGTCTCTTCATATTCTCTGCATTTCTGCTCTTTTAACCGCTTGCCATTGATCGAATGTTCCCATGACAATGACTGAGGGATCCTTGGTTGTTTTCTTAAAAAACATTTCATGGCCCAAATTAAGTCACATCATCAGTGCTAAATGTTGGTGGAGTTTCTCAGGGTCATCCAGGTCATGGTTGTCCCAAAGGTGCTTTTTTCAAAAGGCCATTGGACTTTGCTTTTCGTTTTGTTTTTTCCTTTGAAGAGGTTTTGCTTCTGATCCAAAAAGCTTCTTCAATTCTGACTAAATGGTGGAGGATGGAAGGATTTATATTCCTTGCAGTCCTCTGGTTGTTATCACTCTTTCTGAGAATCATTGAGCCCTCAGGGCCACCTGAAGAGTAAAAAAATAGGTGTGCAACCTTCTTGGAACTGCTGAATGGTTTGTGTTGTAAACGCAAGATAAGTGGTATCCTATCTCTCACCCTCTATTGAGAGAGGGCTGTCTACAATATAATCCTTTCAGCAGTTCCAAGAAAGTTCCACACTCATTTGCACTCTGTGACCCTGAGGACACAGATAAACATCCAAAGTGGCCTCAAGGACTCTCAGAAAGAGTGCTAACGACCAGATGACTGAAAGGAATATAAATCCTTCCATCCTCCACCATTCAGTAAGAAGCTTCTTGGATGAGAAGCAAAATGTCTTTCAATGGAAAAAACAAAACAAAATGAAGTCCAGTTGCCTTTTGAAAAAGCACCTTTGGATCATCAGCAGAGGTGGCATTCAGCCGGTTCGGACAAGTTCACCTGAACCGGTAGGGGAAATTGCAGGTCCACCCACCTGCCCTGGCTCTATGCCATTCTATTAAGGCACATTTTTTAGGCTGGGGGCATGCACGGAAGGCCGGGTGCATGCATGGAAGGAAGGCACATGCACAGAGCACGCATGGGTGGGGCGAACCAGTAGTAACATAATGTGAAACCCACTGCTGATCATCAGTACTAGTGATGATGGGACTAGCACTGATGTTGTTGCCTAGTTTGGCTAATGAAACATCTTCAAAAAAAAACCCCACCAAGTTAAGAGAGCACCAAGGACTTTTCATTTCAACCCTGAGTTAGTGTTGTGGCCCGCCAACGGCCTGCGCAGATCGTGGCTGATCCTGACGACGAGGAGGCTGGTGTGGGGTCACGCCAGCAGCCTGCACAGCCGGTGCTCGCGTAGGACAGCGAGGAGGCTGAAGAGGATGTGGTGCCAGAGGCAGAGACTCAGCCAGGGCCTTCAGACCCTCCAGTGGCTCCTTCAAGTGGAGAGAGCGAAGTGGAGGAGCCTCTTCTCAATGCTCGAGCACGCAGGGCTGCCAAAAGGCAGGAGTGGCTACTCAGGAGGAGGTCTCCTCAAGAGTAAGATTTGAGGATAATTGGCCACTCCCTTAACCTATTTAAGTCGCATGCAGCTAGTAATTTCTTGCTGGAAACAACGTGTAATTTTTACAGAGCATTTTGGAGAGTGAATGTCTTATCGTATCTTGTTTTCTGGGCTGGTTGCCAACCTTTGCCAGACTTTGTTTATTCTTGGTACGTTATAACTTTGATAAGGACCATTGGTGTGTGTCACAATCCTTGGGAATCCGGAGCTGAGGCAGAACAGTTACAAATATTCTCCTTTACGACAATGACTTTCTATGATTACAGGGAAATGAGGTCAAATCGGGGGGGGGGGCTCTTAACATACAAACGATCTGTAATAATCACAACAGGTTTCCTCACCCTCCAATAAACGCAAGAAATTTCCTGCGCTGAGCCATTCCAACCATGTTGTTCAATACCGACAAGCCTCTTCCATATATCAGACAAGGTTTGTGTCAGCACTTCAAGCTGCAGTTACTCTAGGTTTGACATAGGAAGGAGAAACGGAGGCGTCTGGAAAGGGACGTTTGACTTTTCACCTACTTATTTTCCCCGGAGATAATATCCCCTAGGAGATGGGATGGGAGGGGGGAAATTCCTTTGAGCTGGAGTAGATTAGGGGTAGAATGACTTGGAAGATGGCCAATGAGTGCAGGGGAGTGGGGAACGGAAAGGGAGGGTTTTGGGGCTGGAAGTCAGTGTTGGCTTCGATGGAGTCGGGTTTTAGAATGTCGTGCTTAATAAATAGAAGTTTTTCTTCAAAGACTTTGTTTGAAATGCAATTTATTTGAGACAACCTCAAAACTTGACAGTTTGTTTATTCTCAGCCCTTTCTGGATATTATGTGCACAACCAGGGACCTTCAGCATGTAAAATAGAGATCTATTATTGTTATAGTCAACTGAAGCAGTATTTTTAACACCCTGTAAAGAAGGCAGGCTTACTGTTCCGATCAATTCCCATTATTGTCACCATTGGCCTAGCATTGGAGAGCAAGTAATACTGACAAGTATTAGGGTCCCCAGTTACTACCGTGTTTCCCCGAAAATAAGACCCTGTCTTATATTTTTTTTGAACCCTGAAATAAGCGCTTGGCCTTATTGCCATACGCTCAAAAGCTCGATTGGGCTTATTATCAGGGGATGTCTTATTTTGGGGGAAACAGGGTAGTTTTTGAAAAAAAGATAAATATTCCTGATCAAGGTCTACTATTGTACTTGCAAATATGTATATATATATATATATATATATATATATATATATATATATATATATATATATATATATATATATATATTATTCTGTTTTTTCTCCTTTTCTTGCTAAGTTACAGTATATGCCTTAGCAACACAACTTCATCAGGTTTCTTCCATTACTTTCACGTCCGTCCTTCACACATTTTTGCTCTCTGTCTGAGGTGTCTTTTAGTACTTTTGAAAGTATTGAAACAATTTGCATTTGGCTCTCAAATCCTCAGACAAAATACTAAATCAGCCCAAACGTCTCTCTGTCTTCCCCCTACATGTTTGCAATTGATAATTAAAATAGAATAACAGAGTTGGAAAGGACCTTGGAGGTCTTATAGTCCAACCTCCTGCTTGGACAGGAAACCCTACACCACTTCAGACAAATGGTTATCCAACGTCTTCTTAAAAATTTCCAGTGTTGGAACATTCACAACTTATGCAGGCAAGTTGTTCCACTAATTAATTGTTCTAACTATCAGGAAATTTCTCCTTAGTTTTAAATTGCTTCTCTCCTTGATTAGTTCCCATCCATTGCTTCTTGTCCTGCCCTCAGGTGCTTTGGAGAATAGCTTGACTCCCTCTTCTTTGTGGCACCCCTGAGATATTGGAACACTGCTATCATGTCTCCCCTAGTCCTTCTTTTCATTAAACTAGATATAGTTCTAGTTTGTTTTAGCCTCCAATCCCCTAATGTCACAGTGGAGTAACTGATTTGTTGTTGTTTGCATTCAGACAACCTGTTCATTTTAATAACTGTGAAGATATTTGTACTCTGTTATTATCTACTTTTGTAGATTAAGGCCAGGATGCATCTATAAGAACCCTCTTATGAAAACAAAGAGACAGCTCAACTCACAGTTGAGAAATAAACATAATCTTCTAAAGAGAAGAGTGATAAGTGAACCGTTAATCCAACATCTACAACTAACTGTGTTCAATAAAAGAATATATTACTTCATTACAGTTTCAAACTGCCTTGTATAAAACCATTGACTTTTTCATGTTTAGGGATTTATTTTATTTTATACTGTCAAACTCTCCTGTCTGAAGGAGAGCTGAAGAAGCTTCTTGGATGAGAAGCGAAATGTCTTCAAAATAAAAAAAATTAAAAAAAGGAAGACCAGTTGCCTCCTGAAAAAGCACCTGTCAGTTTTGGAAGCTATATTAAGCCGGAAGCTTCCAAGCTGCTACCTTCTCATGTGTGGGAAAGTAGGAGGGGGAATTTAATCAGTGGTCAAATCCTATTTTTTTTACTACCGGTTCTGTGGGCGTGGACTTGGTAGATATGGTGTGGCTTTGTGGGCGTGGCTTTGTGGGCATGGCAAGGGGAAAGATACTGCAAAATCTCCATTCCCACCCCGCTCCAGGGGAAGGATACTGCAAAATCTCCATTCCCACCCCACTCCAGGGGAAGGATACTGCAAAATCCCCATTCCCACCCCATTCCAGGGGAAGGATATTGCAAAATCTCAATTCCCAACCCACTCTGGGGCCAGCCAGAGGTTGTATTTGTCGGTTCCCCCAACTACTCAAAATTTCCGCTACCGATTCTCCAAACTGCTGAAAATTTCCACTACTGGTTCTCCAGAACCTGTCAGAACCTGTTGGATTTCACCCCTGGATTTAATTGAGGGTTTGTATTTAGACAAAATAGCATTCTTCCCGTTGATCAAGGTCAGAACGAGCCTGCATCTGGAGAAGGAGTGACTGGAGTGCTGTCTAGTGATGGGACAGATAGTGATTGGATCATATGATCCATGCTCAAAGCAATATCAACTCATGGCAGTTTTGAACAGTTCACAAAAAACATTGGGAACAGTGAAAATGCATCACATGACACAGCCTAGGTTCCCAATTGTGTCATGTCATAGTGTAATTTATGGGTTATTGTGTTATCCCACAAGTTTAAGTCCAGTCTTCCTTGAATTCCAATGACTCTTATCTAGCCTCAATTTAGTGCTGTTTGCTAGTTGGCTGGATTGTTACGTACCATATTTTTTGGAGTATAAGATGTACCGGAGTGTAAGATGCACCTGAGTTTTTGGGGAGGAAAATAGGAAAAAAAAAATCTGCCTACCAGGTATTCCTCTGGCTTGTCCTTAGCCTGGTCAGCTTCAGCACATTAGTTCGCTCGCTGGTTTTGAGGTTGGGGCTGGTTGGGGCTGAAAAACAGCTTCAAAAGCACAGCTGATCATTGGAGGGAGTTCCGGTGACTAAAAGCAGGCAAAGCACGGAAGGGGTAAGAGAAGGCAGCAGCTGTTCCGGGTAGCCATTTTGGGCACCGCACATTGAATTTTCAGCCTCCAAACGCATCACATTTTTGGGTGGCGGTCAGCATCGATGTGCTTTGGCAATCCACACAGCCTTGAAGAGATCTCAAACAGAGCATTTGGAGGCTGAAAATGCGACGTACTGAGCCCAAAAACACAAGCCATTGTTGGTGTCAATCTCTGCAGCCAGGAAGAGGATGCGCGGAGGCTGAAGGGTGGGGGCTGGCAGATAGATATATATTCAGAGTACAAGACACCCCCAAATTTTCAGCCTCTTTTAGGAGGGGAAAAAAGTGCATCTTATACTCCAAAAAACACGGTATACATTTGGGCAATAAATGATCTTAACTGGAACTTAAAATTTCATCCTGACTCTTTATGCCTGACACCCATCACTATCCAACTGAAGATGTCAGCCAATGTGGTTGAGATTTTGTGCATGCAAATGATGAATATTACAGTTGAATTATGACCTTCCCAGGCAAAGGCAATGCCATCTTCCATCTGATACTAATTTTTTTTGTTGTTGTTGTTGAAAATAATAATAATAAGGAGAAGGAGAAGTAGCCTGATGACGCATCAAAACATCCTTTGTCACAGTACATCGATAGGAAAAGAGTTTTGATTGGAAACAAATATAAATAGCGAAGTACTGGAAACACTTCAGTGGTGAGCACATCTGAGCAACCGATAGATAATACAAGAAGAATTCAGAGAGAGGAGAACTTAATAGGGGACAAAACTCGTCATTTCCCTCTGCAATAATACGTTATTTTGTACTGAAATGGAACGACATCTTTGGACACTATAAGAGGTAACCTTGGAGAGCAAATAATTAATGCTAGGGTCTTGAGGACTTTGAGAGCTGGGGCACAAACTGACCTGCATTAAAAGAAAAAGATTTCAGGTTTAATATTAGAAGAAAATCCCTGACAGCAAGAATGGTTAAACCAGGTTTCTCCAACCCGCAGGACTCAGGCTGTAGACAACTCTGGAAAGCTAGTAAACTTCCCTTTGTCTGTCATCTGCACCTCTATAACTGTCTGGTTTGGTTCTGCAACCCAACAAGACAGACACAGACTTCAGAGGATCATTAGAACTGCAGAAAAAAACAATGGCTACCAACCTGCCTTCCATGGAGGACCTGTATACTGCACGAGTCAAAAAGAGGGCTGGGAAAATATCTACAGACCCCTCACATCCTGGACATAAACTGTTTCAACTCCTACTGTCAAAACGATGCACTGCACACCAGAACAACTAGACACAAGAACAGTTTTTTTCTCAAATGCCATCACTCTGCTAAACAAGAAATTCCCTCAACACTGTCAAACTATTCACTAAGGCTTCATTACTATTACTGTTAGTCTTCTTACTGTTCCTATCACCCGTCTCTTCCCATTTATGATTATATGACTATAACCTTGTTGCTGGTATCCTTATGATTTACATTGATTGTTTCCTAGTATGATTTGATTGCTTATTCGTACCCTATGACTATCATTAAGTGTTGTACCTTATGATTCTTGACAAATGTATCTTGTCTTTTTATGTACGCTGAGAGCATATGCACCAAATTCCTTGTGTCCAATCACACTTGGCCAATTAAAAAATTCTATTCTATTCTATTCTATTCTATTCTATTCTATTCTATTCTATTCTATTCTATTCTATTCTATTCTATTCTTCATTCCAATATCCATTCTATTCTATTCTATTCTATTCTATTCTATTCTATTCTATTCTATTCTATTCTATTCTATGTTCGTTATTAGAAAAATATAAAATAACTTTGATAAAAATATAATGTACAGTCATCCTTGACTTATGACCACAATTGAGCTCAACATTTCTGTTGTGAAGCGAGACATTTGTTAAGTGAGGTTTGCCCCATTCTACGACCATTCCTGCCACAATTGTTAGGTGAATCACCGCAGTTATTGAATCAGTAATAGCAATAGCACTTAGACTTACATACAGCTTCATAGGGCTTTACAGCTTTCTCTAAGCGCTTTACAGAGTCGGCATATTGGCCCCCAACAATCTGGGTCCTCGTGAATGAAGTTGTTAAGTGAATGAAGTTGTTAAGTGAATCTGGCTTCCGCACTGGCTTTGCTTGTCAGAAGGTCACAAAAGATGAGCACATGACCCTAGTGACCAATCTGAGTTGATTGCCAAGCGTCAGAATTTTGATCACATGGCCATGGGGATGCTGCAATTGTCATAACTGTGAAAAAAAGGTTATAAGGCACTTTTTTCAGGGCCACTGTAACTTTGAACTATTACACTAGTTGCGCCCCTTTCTAGATCGGGACTCCTTACGCACGGTCACTCAAGCACTCGTCACTTCTCATCTGGACTATTGTAACGCTCTCTACATGAGGCTCCCTTTGGGGTGCACCCAGAGGCTCCAACTGGTGCAAAATGCGGCCGCGCGGAGGATTATGGGAGCAACGGGGTGCTCCCACATGACACCTCTCCTGCGCGAGCTGCATTGGCTTCCAGTGGACTTCCGGGTGCGCTTCAAGGTGTTGGTGACCACCTTTAAAGCGCTCCATGGCTTAGGGCCGGGGTACTTACGGGACCGCCTTCTGCCACCAGTTGCCTCCCACCGTCCGGTTCGCTCCCACAGAGAGGGCCTCCTCAGGGTGCCATCGGCCAGACAATGTCAGTTGGCGACCCCCAGGGGGAGAGCCTTCTCTGTGGTAGCACCTACCCTCTGGAATGATCTACCCACCCAAGACACGAGTGATCCCAGACCTCCAGACTTTCCGTCGGCCCCTAAAAACTTACTTTTTTCAGTTAGCCGGGCTGGCCTGATTCCATGTTGGTTTTAATATTTGATACTGATTTTTAATTGAAATGTTTTAAATGATGGGCCAAATTTCATTTAATTATTTTTAAAAAAATATTTTAACTTTTGTGTACAAATGTTTTTATTTTGGCTGTTCACCACCCTGAGTCCGAAAGGAGAAGGGCGGTATAGAAATCTAATAAAAGATAAAGATACTAAATGAATTGTTGTAAATTGAGGATTATCTGTATAATGTAGCACCAATAGCAACTGGCACCTTGGATACCAAAATAAATGGACCATCACTTGAATACCATCGGCACTGACAAACTACCATCAGTCAATTGCAAAAAGCAGCTTTACTTGGAAACAGCTTAAATCCAGTGATGATACTTTCAACACTATCAAAACGAGAACATCTACCTATCCCACATTCAGTCTGACCATCTGGCTGACTGTGTGACAAATGAGCATCACTTGAGCACAATCGGCATTGACAAAACTACCATCAGTCAATTGCAAAAAGCAGTTTCACTTGGAAACAGCTTACATCCAGCGATGATACTTTCAACACAACCAAACAAGAACATCTACCTATCCCAGGTTTTTGGAAAGTGCTTGAACGGTGGACAAAAATGCTGCATTCAGTCTGACCATCCGGCTGACTGTGTGACAAACGATAATATATAATTAAATGTTCTTGTTATCACATGTATTGTGTTTCCCTCCTAATAAGCCTCGCGTCAGGATTAACATCGTAATTTATCAAGACATCCCTTGAGCTTCCAAGATTGACCATGCAAGATTTTGGCCTTACAGATTCTCTAAAGTCAAAATAATAATAATAATAATAATAATAATAATAATAATAATAATAATAATAATAATAATAATAATATTATTATTATTATTATTATTATTATTATTATTATTATTATTATTTTATTTCTATACCGCCCTTCTCCCGAAGGACTCAGGGCGATGTACAGCCTATTTAAAAACACAGAACAAAACAATGATTAAAATTTAAAAACATTAAATAATTAGGCTCCAATTAAAATCCCAAAAATTTTAAATACCCCAATTTAAAATCGTTATGTTTATAGCCCGGCCTGGCGGTACAACAGGGTCTTCAGTGCGCAGCGAAACACCTGGAGGTCGGAGATCTTACGTATTTCCGGGGGCAGTTCATTCCACAGGGCTGGGGTTCCCACAGAGAAGGCCCTCCCCCTGGGTGTCGCCAGCCGACATAACTTGGCTGATGGCACCCTGAGGAGACCCTCTCTGTGGGAGCGGACTGGTCGGTGGGAGGCTATTGGTGGCAGAAGTCGGTCTCGAAGGTACCCGGGTCCTATGCCATGGAGTGCTTTAAAGGTGGTAACCAACACCTTGAATCGCACCCGGAAGACCACTGGGAGCCAGTGCAGCTCGCACAGGAGGGGTGTCACGCGGGCGCAATGAGTTGCGCCCCTAACCACCCGCACGGCCGCATTCTGGACCAGTTGGAGCCTCCGAGTGCTCTTCAAGGAGAGCCCCATGTAGAGAGCATTACAATAGTCCAGCCGGGAGGTGACAAGGGCGTGAGTGACCGTGCGCAGGGCATCCCGATCCAGAAAGGGCTGCAACTGGCGAATCAGGCGAACCTGATAAAAGCCCCCCCTGGCCACGGCCGTCATGTGCTCTTCTAAAGACAGCCGTGCATCCAGGAGGACACCCAGATGTCTACCCTTTGTTAAATACAGGTAGTCCTTGACTTATAACAGTTTGTTTAGTGACCATTCAAAGTTACAATGGCACCGAAAAAAGTGACTTATGACCGCTTTTCACAGTTACGACTTTTGCAGCATCTCCGGGGTCATGCCTGCAAAATTCAGATGCTTGGTAACTGATTCATGGTTATGACCGTCGCAGTGTCCCAGGATTCCCTTTTGCCAACTTCTGACAAGCAAAATCAATGAGTAAGCCAGATTCACTTAACAACCCGTTTACTAACTGATCAACTAAAGTGATCCACTAAACAACTGTGGCCAGGAAGGTCATAAAGTGGGGCAAAACTCACTTAATAAATGTCACACTTAACAACAAAAATGTTGGGCTCCATTGCAGTCGTAAATCAAGGATTATCTGCATTACAGCAGAGGCAGAAATCTCCATATTTCTGAATTCTCCATGCCACCAAAATGCTGTCCTGTGACTAGTGGTGGGATTCAAATTTTTTTACTACCGGTTCTGTGGGCATGGCTTGGTGGGGGTGACTTGGGGGTGATCATGTGACTGAATGGGTGTGGCCAACATGATGTCACTGACGGCGAGGTCGAATGGGCATGGTCAACTCAACATCACCCCACCAAGCCACGCCCACCAAGCCATGCCCACAGAACTAGCAGAAAAGGCAGCTCCTGCGGCCTCTCCCCCTTTCCCCCCACACTGAAGTACCTTAAAAGGACATTGCAGTCCGGCTGCCTTCTGAGCAGCTCTGCTGCGACGCAGTCCCTTCGGCGAACCAGTTAAAATTTCTGCTACCAGTTCACCTGAACTAGTCTGAATACCTCCTCTGCCTGTGACTCATCTTTGCTGTCAGCATGGAAAATGTCTGTCAGTCAGGAGTCAGACCTAAGGAAATGCTTTTGTTGGCTTTGAGAGGGTGATGATTGCTATGATTCGCGAGAGACCCCCAAATCAAAGCTCACAGGAGAAGGCAGGAAACAAAGTTAGGTCAAGAAGCTCTCTGAGATATATTCTTCAGGAGAGAGAGAGGCAGGGAAAGTCAGTCAATAATTTAACTCTGAGAGGAGCACGCGGGTATCCGTTTCCCTCTGTGCAGACACGGTGCCAAATCCCGAGACTGAATTCAATCATTAAAGTGTGAAGCTGGGGGATTTTAAACCTGCTTTGAGCACAAATCTCTATAAGGCCTTAACTACGGAGCTGCCGTGATTGGTGCCTTCAAAAATAATTATCCTTCTGAAGTTCAAGGTTAGCAGCTCGGCAGCTGCAAGGCTGTTGATATGAAATACCACCAACGTAGTGGCGAGAGATTGGGGCTGCTCCTAAAATAATTCACAGCCTGGATCTAAACTTTATTTCAAGCCATCACGGACCTTGGAGCATCGGCTCCTAACTAGTGATGAGGAACTGCCAGAATAAAATAGGCTGTCAACGTTATCAACTAGAGGAACTGAATCTGCCACTGGATGGAAGAAGGTGGGGCAGGAGAAATGCTGGGGTCCTACAAAAAAAATAAAAATAAAGGTAGAATAGATAATGTAACAGAATAATAACAGAGTTGGAAGGGACTTTGGAGGTCTCCTAATACAACCCCCTGCTCAGACAGGATGATTCAAAACAAGCATAGTATATAGGAACCTATTTCAATTCTTCTACAGGGCCAATATGAAGAATGGTTGCAGGAACTGGGCTTGGCTAGTCTAGCGAAGAGAAGGACCAGGGGAGACATGATAGCCGTCTTCCAATACTTGAGGGGCTGCCACAGGGAGGAGGGGGTCAAGCTATTCACCAAAGCATGCAAAGGCCAGACAAGGAATAATGGATGGAAACTGAACAAGGAGAGATTCAATGTGGATGTCAGCACTTCAAGCTGCATTTACTCTAGTGCTGACATAAGAAGGAGAAGCGGAGGCGTCTGGAAAGGGACGTTTGACTTTTCACCTACTTATTTTCCCTGGAGATAATATCCCCTAGGAGATGGGATGGGAGGGGGGAAATTCCTTGAGCTGGAGCAGTAGATAAGAGGTAGAATGACTTGGAAGATGGCCAATGAGTGCAGGGGAGTGGGGAATGGAAAGGGAGGGTTTTGGGTCTGGAAGTCAGTGTTGGCTTCAATGGAGCCAGATTTAGAATGTTGTGCTTAATAAATAGGAGTTTTTCTTCAAAGACTTTGTTTGAAACGCAATTTATTTGAGACGACCTCGAAACCTGACAGTGGAAATAAGGAGAAATTTTCTGACAGTGAGAACAATCAACCCATGGAACAGAAGTTGCCTTCGGAAGTTGTGGGAGCTTCATCACTGGAGGCTTTCAAGAAGAGATTGGGCTGTCATTTGTCAGAAATGGTGTAGGGTCTCCTGCTTGGGTGAGGGGATGGACTAGATGACCTACAAGGTCCCTTCCAACTCTGTTAATCTGTAATTGGAATTCAGCTCTGCCCTTAAATCATATGAACAGCTAGAGAATATGTGCCGTACCAAAAACGCACCCCTATATTTTTAGTTTTTGATTCCCATGGAATTCCTTCAGTTTAGGAAGAAGCAGCTTTTCTTGTTGCCTCTTTTCTCAAATAATGTGCAATTGGGCCTTGCAACCCAATTCTAAAAGAGTCATTTCCTAAAATAATGTGCTTCATTCTCCAATCAGATGGCCAAGCACTGTGGCAAGATGGCGAAAAGTAGACCACATCTCAAATCTGTTCCTTACAGGTAAACATCTACAAGAAGCTGCTGCAATTTTTTTCCCCCCACTGTCATTCCACTCACAAATCTGGAATAATTGTCTCAAACCTATTCTTTTTCTTTTCTATTTTATTGCGGCACTTGTCCATCAACAATGGAAAAAAAAAATTAGAGTATCCATTCTCGGCAATTAGCATCACAATAACGTTGCTGCTTTCTTATTTGAAGTATGAGTTTTCTTGCCTTCCCGAAAGCAAAGGAAGGGACGGAGAAGAAAGAAGAAGCACAAATGCCTTTTAAGTTGTAATGGGAGAAAAAGCCAGTCCCTGGGGGGGGGGGAAATGCTTTTAAGGAACAATGCATGCTAATTATAATCTTAAACCTTCTGCCAGGCCAGAAATAACATAATATCAAATTGGACATGTTGCGCAATTGGTCTATCGTGGCAGGTTTATGATTACATATCAATGCTAAATGCTTTAGATGCAAGCTTCAAGAGACGTGATTGACTTGCCCGCTCTAAGCAACGAAGAGACAGAGTGAGGAAAGGTTGCCACAGTTTTACTCTCCGCTTCGTTTAAGTGACTCGATAGCTTTGGCTCAAAATCCTGCCTTGCCAAATGCCCTGCAGCAACGGTGCTGCTCATTAAGCAGGGGAAAGAGACACCTCCAAACATAGCTTGCTAAGAACTAGAAAGACGGATTCCTCTCGCTTTTTGGCAGCCGAAGAAGATGCGGTGCAGAGCAAGAGTTGGAATAAATTGGCGGCGCCTCCTAGCATTCAACAAGCATAATCTGAGGGTTTAAGAATCAGGTTTAGGAATAAAACATATGGCTCGACAGAGATTAAAAGAAAGTATTGGGTTCCACTTATCTTTGCTACTGGTTCGGAACTGCGAGTGTGTGTGTGTGCATGGTTGCTTTGCTCGCACGCAATGCTTCTGCGAATGCGCAGAGCGTCTCTGATGATGTCCGGGTGGGTGGGCGGAGCCTCCCGCCGCCGAACCGGGGCGAACCAGTAGAAACCCACCACTGACTTAGTGGTATAACCTGCCATGGAATAATAGAATGTAAGAGTTGCAAATGGCTTTGGAGATCATCTACTTCAACCTAGTAGATCTTGGGACTGTCACATCCATGAGCCTCAACAGTCAAGAGGTCGGAAATGATTGTCAGCACTTCAAGCTTCATTTACTCTAGTGATGACATAAGAAGAAGCGGAGGCGTCTGGAAAGGGACGTTTGACTTTTCACCTACTTATTTTCCCTGGAGATAATATCCCCTAGGAGATGGGATGGGAGGGGGGAAATTCCTTTGAGCTGGAGCAGTATATTAGGGGTAGAATGACTTGGAAGATGGCCAATGAGTGCAGGGGAGTGGGGAACGGAAAGGGAGGGTTTTGGGTCTGGAAGTCTCAAAGTCTAGGTCTGGACGACCTCGAAACCCGACAATGATTTGGTTTGTACCTTCCCACTTAGGGTCAACTAGAATCAAGCTTCATGGGAACATCTTAACTTATCAGAATTGTGTGATACGGCTTGCTATTCAAAGCTTTGCTTCAAGTCTGGAAGAAAACACAATCTTCCCCCAGGAGTCTTCAAGTAACCGGGCAAGTCAATCCACGTTCAGAAAAGAGAGAATGAGAGAGAGAGAGAGAGAGAAAGAGAAATTCTTTTTAAGGATTTGTCTAGCAATGCCTCCCCGCCTGCCCCAATAACTGACAAAATGCCTTTTCTTACACTGCCTGGAGACCTGAGCTCTGCCCATGTTCACCTCTCTGTGGAGCTGGCGTACTTTGTTCGTAGGTTTCATAATCCCTTTCCCCCTCCCCTTTATCCCTTTTTTGTTTTTCAGAGGCATTGTTATTATTATTGCTATTATTAATCTGTTTGCAAAGTCTGTACAATTTCAGCCTCCATAAACTGCAAGTTAATTAAGCCTTGATCTCTGGGACCCAGGTTGCTACAAGGAGATAAGCAACATCTTCTGTTTGCTATAAACAGCTGTGGTCCTGGAACAGATTCCAAGAATTTGCTACTTTTGAACCAGAGCAAAAACAATCCTTAGTAATTAAATCCAGACGTATTCTTTCAGCAACTGGTGAGACTCCTGACGTCACATGCTTAGTGCATCTCTCAAAGGGCTTTTAGGAACTTAACGGTGTTTCGGCACAACCCTTGGGAAGTTAAAACCAGAGGTTGTGAAGAAGCTAGACAGATAAGAGTATCACATTAATAATTGCTTAGCTTTTGCGGTATGGAGAATAAGCTCTTTTGGAATTGGGTTGCAAGGCACGTTGCTTGAGAAGAGAGGCAAAAAGTATTTTGGACACGTGCAGAGGGGGTATTCAGCAGGTTCTGACCAGTTCTGGAGAAGTTCTGGAGAACCGGTAGTGGAAATTTTGAGTAGTTCGGAGAACCGGTAAATACCACCTCTGACTGGCCCCACCCCCACCTATTCTCTGCCTCCCAAGTCCCAGCTGATTGGGAGGAAATGGGGATTTTGCAGTATCCTTCCCCTGGAGTGGGGTGGGAATGGAGATTTTACAGTATCCTTCCCCTGCCATGCCCACCAAGCCATACCACGCCCATCAAGCCACGCCCACAGAACAGGTAGTAAAAAAAAAAATGAATCCCACCACTGGACATGTGATGTGATAACCAGAAAAAATACGGCATCCTTCACTTAATCCTTCAAGGATTAAGACTGAAGGCAAATGAGATCCAGACAGAAGAAGAACATCGTGGCTTCAAAATCAAAGTAGAAGATAAACTCAACAGCACTTTTTAAGATAAAAATAGGATTGTCAGTGTCTGATGACTGATATGGCACAAGAATAAGCAGCAGAAGATGTGAGATAGATCTTAAGTGAATGTTGCTTCATTTTATGACCTTTCTTGCCATGTCCGTCATAGTGAATCACTGTAGTTGTTAAGTTATTAACACAGTTGTTAAGTAAATCTGGCTTCCTCATTGACTGTGCTTGTCAGAAAGTTGCAAAACGGGGATCACATGACTACAGGACATTGCAGCCGTCATAAATACATGCCAAGAATCTGAATTTTGATCAGTCATAAATCCCCTGTTTTTCAGTGCTGTTGCAACTTTAAAGGTCACTAAATGAACTGTTGTAAGTCAAGGACTATCTGTATTCACAAACATGAACCCTATACACCAAACTGCAAATGCTATTGGACCTAACAATTGGATCACCAATAGCAAATGCTATGGGTCACCACGATGTAAAAAAAGAAGTGGAGACTCTAAAAAGAGTGCAGAGAAGAGCAACAAAGATGATTAGGGGACTGGAGGATAAAACATAGGAAGGACGGTTGCAAGAACTGGGTATGTCTAGTTTGATGAAAAGAAGGACTACGGGAGACATGATAGCAGTGTTCCAGTATCTCAGGGGTTGCCCCAAAGAAGAGGGGGTCAAGCTATTCTTCAAAGCACCTGAGGGCAGGACAAAAGAAGCAATGGATGGAAACTCATCAAGGAGAGAAGCAGCTTCGAACTAAGGAGAAATTTCCTGACAGTTAGAACAATTAATCAGTGGAACAACTTGCCTCCAAAAGTTGTGACTGCTCCAACACTGGAAGTTTTTAAGAAGATGTTGGATAACCATTTGTCCGAAGTGGTGTAAGGTTTCCTGTCTAAGCAGGGGGTTTGACTAGAAGACCTCCAAGGTCCCTTCCAACTCTGTTATTCTAAGAACGATGTTTAGTTTGGACTAATGGATATTTCCATACTGGTGTAAATAACTGGGGAGGATTAGCAGAACCACAGCATGAAGGGAAAGCATAATTTTCTTTCCTACATACCTTTATCCTAATTGTTCTTAATCCTGATCTGTGCTGAATCCTATTTGGGATTTTAATGCAGCCCAAAATCTGGTAGCCTTGGGGTCTGAATGATATCAGATTTCCTTTTGCTTGTATGCATTTCCTCAATCATCTGTGATTTACCGGAGCAAGAAAAAGCATATTCATATATATATTGTTTTCTCACAAAATGCAATTGATGTGTTTTCTACGAAAGTCTCTTATTTTAAAATCCCTTTCGTGTTGTTTTTTTTTCATTTTGTTTTTTTGTTTAAAGCTGAGGACTGCCTCACCAAATTGGAAAAAGAGCTAACTAAATCCAGCAGATAACTGCAAACTGATCTCTGCATTAGTCTGGGCAGCCTTGCTTTAAAATGAAATACTTCAGCATCCCCGACTCACAATGCAGAGATAAACCGAGCCTGCCAATTAACTTTGGCTCCTGGGCAAAATGTAACCTCACAATACAGACATATGAGAAGTCATTACTAACCCAAGCTTGTTCTGCAAACTATTTTGGCATGCCTCTAAAACAGAGTTCCCTGATGTTTTCGGCTTTCCGGACCAGTGAGGGGGGGAGGGGATGGTCCCACACGAGTGGCCGGCAAGCATGTGTCCATTTTCATGAGTAGCATGCATGTCCCATGTTTCATGCCTAACGTGGAACTAGAACTCATGATTTCCGGGTGATTGGTCCAAAGTCACCCAGCTGGCTTTCATGTCTAAAGTAGGACTAGAACTCACAGTCTCTTGGTAGTTGGCCCAAAATCACCCAGCCAGCTTTCATGACTAAGGTGAGACTAGAATTCATCATCTCCTGTGGATTGGCCCAAAGTCACCCAGCCATCATTCATGCTCAACAAGGAACTAGAACTCACTGACTCCTGGTGAGTGGCCCAAAGTCACCAAGCAGGCTTTCTTGACTAAGGTGGGACTAGAATTCACCATCTTTTCCGCTCTTATCGCATCTGCAGAGAACCGCCCAGCCGCCTTGTTTAGGGTGACCCACTCCCTCCTCCGGGGGGGAGTGCGGGAAGATCCCTTGCAGGGTCGTGCTGAGGATTTTGTGCAATTCCTGCACGATAAAGTCGCTCGGATTCGGGATGGCTTGGACTCCGACTGGATGAGTCCACGGGAGGAGACGAGGGCAGGTCTTGAGAATGTTATCTGGGAGGAGTTTGATCCTGTGACTCCCGAGGATGTGGACAGGGTTCTGGGTAAGATTAGTGCCGCCACGTGTTTATTGGACCCGTGTCCCTCCTGGTTGGTGCTGGCCTCCCGGGAAGTTACACGAGGCTGGCTCCAGGGGATTATAGGTGCTTCTTTGAGTGAGGGTGCCTTTCCTGCCGCCTTGAAAGAGACGGTAGTGAGGCCCCTCCTCAAGAAGCCTTCCCTGGACCCGGCTGAATTTTGTGGCGAAGGTTGTTGAGAGCGTGGTGGCACGACAACTTCCCCGGCACCTGGATGAAGCTATCTATCTGGATCCGTACCAGTCGGGCTTCAGGCAGGGGTACAGCACAGAAACGGCATTGGTCGCGTTGGTGGATGATCTCTGGAGGGCTCGGGACAGGGGTTGCTCCTCTGTCCTAGTCCTATTAGACCTCTCAGCGGCTTTTGATACCATCGACCATGGTATCATGCTGCAGCGGTTGAGGGGGTTAGGAATAGGGGGCACCGTTCTGCGGTGGTTCTCTTCCTTTCTCTCCGACCGCTCGCAGTTTGTGTTGGCAGGGGGGCAGAGGTCGACCTCAAGGCATCTCGCATGGGGAGTGCCGCAAGGGTCGGTCCTCTCGCCTCTCCTGTTCAACATTTATGTGAAGCCGCTGGGTGAGATCATCCGTGGTTTTGGGGTGAAGTGCCATCTGTACGCTGATGATACTCAGCTGTACATCTCCACCCCAGACCACCCCAACGATGCCCTTGATGTGATGTCCCGCTGCCTGGAGGCCGTGTGGGCCTGGATGGGGAGGAACAGACTCAGACTCAACCCCTCCAAGACCGAGTGGCTGTGGCTTCCGGCGCCCCGATATAGTCAGCAGGTGCCATCGCTGACTATTGGGGGTGAATCCTTGCCCCCAACAGAGAGGGCTCGCAATCTGGGTGTCCTCCTGGACACACAGCTGTCTTTAGAAGAGCACATGACGGCCGTGGCCAGGGGGGCCTTTTATCAGGTTCGCCTGATTCGCCAGTTGCAGCCCTTTCTGGATCGGGACGCCTTGCGCACAGTCACTCACGCCCTTGTCACCTCCTGGTTGGACTATTGCAATGCTCTCTACATGGGGCTCCCCTTGAAGAGCACTCGGAGGCTCCAACTGGTCCAGAAGGCGGCCACGTGGGTGGTTATGGGTGCAACTCGTTGCGCCCACGTGACACCCCTCCTGCGCGAGCTGCACTGGCTTCCAGTGGTTTTCCGGGTGCGATTCAAGGTGTTGGTTACCACCTTTAAAGCGCTCCATGGCATAGGACCCGGGTACCTTCGAGACCGACTTCTGCCACCAGTAGCCTCCCACCGACCAGTCCGCTCCCACAGAGAGGGTCTCCTCAGGGTGCCATCGGCCAAGTTATGTCGGCTGGCGACACCCAGGGGGAGGGCCTTCTCTGTGGGAGCCCCAGCCCTGTGGAATGAACTGCCCCCCGAAATACGTAGGATCTCCGACCTCCGGGTGTTCCGCTGCGCTCTGAAGACCCTGTTGTTCCGCCAGGCAGGGCTATTAACATAACGTTTTAAATTGGGGGTATTTTAAATTTCTGGGATTTTAATTGGAGCCTAATTATTTAATGATTTTAAATTTTAAATTGTTGTTTTGTTTCCTTCGGGAGAAGGGCGGTATAGAAATAAAATTATTATTATTATTATTATTATTATTATTATTATTATTATTATTATTATTATTATTATTATTATCTATTGTGGATTGGCCCAAAGTCACCCAGCCGGCATTCATGCTCAAGAAGGAACTAGATGTTGTGGCTCCGTTACCTGAGCCTGTGTCATCGGCAGGAGAGGACTCCGAGAGTGAAGGAGAGGAGTTGGCAAGGCCTCCCTCTCCAGGACCCTCCTCTTTGGCAATGCCTTCGGTGTTCGCCGAAGGGCAAGAGATAGGGCCGGGGCCAAGCACGTCCACGCAGCCACAGGTGGACAGTGATGAGAGTAATGAGTCTTGGCTGGATCCACGCCAGTGTCGCAGAGATAAGCGCACGCAACAGAAGAAAAGGCATGCCTGAGATTAGGCTGAGTCACTGGACCACACCCCACAGGGTATAAAAGGGAGCGTGGTGGCCAGTCAAACCTTGTGACGAACAAAGCTGAAAGCTTCCACACCATTCTGCATTGCCGGACTTTTGGCTATAGACTTTGCTGGATTATCTTTGGACTTGATTGACTCTGTAATTATTGAGCTGATTCCTTTGATGTACCAGAAGCGGGGAGAAGTTATCTCTCCTCTTCGTAAGTAATAAAACTCTTGGCAGGCAGCCACTAGGTTGTTGCCAAGTTCCGTTATCATAAGGAAAAGGATTTGGTCGGCTGGTTTGGTCTTTAACTCTTGAACGTCTGTTGGTGTGTGTGCGTGTGTGACGGGGACAGAACACTAGAACTCACTGACTTCTGGTGATTGGCCCAAAGTCACCCAGATGGCTTTCAACCCTAAGGCAGGACTAGAATTCACAGTCTCCTGATTCTAGGCCAATCTTTGCTACCATAATCATTTTCAGCCACTCAGTATTTTGGAAGGCTGGGTTTGGTATTATTAAATGGTGGAAAGCTGGGACACACTACCTCATAACTCCAGTTCTTTTTTTTCTTTTTTTTTTTAATTTGATTTATATGCCGCCCTTCTCCGGAGACTCAGGGAGGCTTACAGTGCGCTAAGCAATAGCCTTCATTCTTTTGTATATTTTATACAAAGTCAGCTTATTGCCCCCACAAACTGGATCCTCATTTTACCTACCTTAGAAAGGATGGAAGGCTGAGTCAACCTTGAGCCTTGGAGAGATTCGAACCAGCAGAAATTGCAGGCAGCTGTGTTAATAACAGGGGGCATTAAACCACTGTACCATCAAGGTAGGATTGTAAGTGTGAGAATAACCTTGAGGCAGAGGTGGTATTCAGTCGGTTCAGATCAGTTCGCCCGAACTGGTAGCAGAAATTACAGATGGACCCGCCGACTTGACCTGGCTCTATGCCATCCTATTTACGTACATTTTTGAGGCCGGGCGCATGCGCGGAAGGCAGGCAGGCACGTGAACTGGGCACATGCACACATGAAGCGAGCGGGCTCACAAGAAGCGAGCGGGCGCATGCGGTGTGAACCGGTAGTAACATAATCTGAAACCCACCTCTGTCTTGAGGGCCAGAACAAGGGGCTACAACCAAGAAAATGGTCAGGGAAATGAAATCTGAATCCAAAGGAGAAACGTCATGTGAGAAAATGACTCACACCAGACACTTCTTCATTCTCCTGTAGAACAAGAGGAGGACGGACTTTCGGACTTGCAACTTTCTGTTACTGTACTCTTAATCCATTTTACAAGTCTCGACAAGAGGTGAAATCCAGCAGGTTCTGACAGGTTCTGGAGAGTCATCATCTTGTCCCCAAAAATCTGGGTCCTCATTTTACCGACCTCGGAAGGATAGAATGCTGAGTCAACCTTGAGCCAGTGAGACTTAAACTGCAGTCTGCCAGCAGAAGTAGCCTGCAGTATT
>JAKOOJ010000013.1:18640673-18725673 GCA_022577455.1 Arizona elegans | reverse complement strand
ATGGAGCTGTCATTACAAAGACCTTACAGTAGTGGCCAAAATTGTGGAATCCTTTTGGGAAAAGTATATTTTTGAGGTTTGATGGCTAATAACACCATTTTTTTTCCTGGAGTTTCAAGATAATCCTATTCCACTGCTGGAATGGCCTGGGAATAGCCCAGACCTTAACCCAATTGAAAATCTAAGGAGCCGACTAAAGAAACTTGTTAGTCAGAAGCGACCCAGCAATAAAACCCAGTTAATAGAAGCCATCATTCAATCTTGGCTTCACGTTATAACAGCTGCAGAACTAAAAGACTTGGTTCACTTCATGGGAAGATGTTGTAAGGCCATAATTCATGCTCAAGGTTACCCAACTAAGGATTAACTGACCTGGTCATCATTTTTGTGTATCTCGTTTTTTCTATGGTGATAATTTTTGTATATCTCGTTTTTTCTACGTGTTTCACTTTTCTTTATACTGTAACTGCTTTTCTAATAGCAAATCCTTCATAAAAGTTATTGCATGACATTCTTGATTAAATTATCTTTCCATTGATGTATAATTTTATGGTACTACTCCCAAAAAAATAAATAAATGGTGTTATTAGCTAGTTTTAGAAAATGCACTTTTCCCCAAAAGGTTTCCACAATTTTGGCCACTACTGTATAATTGCTCAAGATTGCAAGTTATCTTCAGCTTGAGCCTTTCCTCATTTCCAGGAGGTGGGATGAAAATTCCTTCGGTGGCTCTTTATAGGCAGAATAATTCCATTCCACGAACTCGGACTGAATGGGCGAGGATGGTAGTAGTAGAGGAAGAGATAGCTCATGCCATAAAGGCACCCTAAACTTTCCTTCTCCGGTCCTCCATAGTTTCCATAGCAACAAGGTGGGGGAGTAGAGAGAAGAAGAGGTCCATTAAATAGCAAGTGGGAAGTGGGATGAACAAATAACTTCAAACTAGTTTGCTGTTCTCTCTGACAGCAAGCGATATGTTTTTCACCCATATAAGAAACAGCTTTTATGTAGATCTGAACTGGGTGACAGGAAGATAGCAATGAAACAAAGCAATGTCCTCTATGATTGGTGTTCATATAGAGTTAATATATTTATTAAATTTATCTCCACCACCCTACCCATTGGTTGCGGGAATCCAAGCCGTTTAGCCATTCCGAATAGAATAGAATAGAATAGAATAGAATAGAATAGAATAGAATAGAATAGAATAGAATTTTTTTATTGGCCAGGTGTGATTGGACACACAAGGAATTTGTCTTGGTGCATACGCTCTCAATGTACATAAAAGATATGTTCATCAAGAATCATAAGGTACAACACTTAATGATGGTCATAGAGTACAAATAAGCAATCAGGAAACAGTATCAATATAAATCATAAGGATACAAGCAACAAAGTTATAAACATACAGTCATAAGTGGGAGGAGATGGGTGATAGGAACGATAAGAAGATTAATAGTAATGCAGATTTAGTGAATACTTTGATAGCGTTGAGGGAATTAATTGTTTAGCAGAGTGATGGAGTTCAGGGAAAAAACTGTCCTTGTGTCTAGTTGTTCTGGTTCTTAAGCTATTGTTTGATGGGGTAGAATTTCACAGACTTTAGCGAACAATTTAATTCAATTTATTACAGCTTGTTACAGTCATAGACCAGAGACCAAAACAAATAAAAACACTCAGGGAATATCCCACTAAAAATTCTAGAATAAAATAATAAATAACATCCTTAAAAAGAAATCTAGGATAAAATCCAGTCTGTCAATTACACATGGTGCAACTATACTAAAATAAAAATCCATAAACGGTGAGGCCCATGGTCAATTTAATCCTAAAAAGCAAAGGAATCAGCTGTGCAAAGGGTTTGCCACATTTGTTGTATAAAATAGTTATGATGGATTAAGACACGTGTTTCCAACCAATCCCTTAGTGAACAACTTGAAAAACAGGGCATAAATAGCAATAGGAATAGCACTTTATTTATTCATTCATTCATTCATTCATTCATTCATTCATTCATTCATTCATTTATTTATATGCTGCCCTTCTCCAGAGACTTAGGGCGGCTTACAAGGTGTTAAGCAATAGCCTTCATACTTTTGTATATTTTTATACAAAGACATCTTATTGCCCCCACAAACCGGGTCCTCATTTTACCCACCTTAGAAAGGATGGAAGGCTGAGTCAACCTTGAGCCTGGTGAGATTTGAACTCGCAGTAATTGCAGGCAGCTGGAAGCTAAATACTACCTTTAACAGTAACATTAGTCTGCTGCGCCACTCAGGCTCTTAACTTAAGTTAATATATAACTTAATATAACTAAGTTATATAACTTAACGTATATAACTTAGAGTTATATACCACTTTACAGTGCTTTACAGCACTCTCTAAGTCAGTGATGATGATGATGATGATGATGATGATGATGATGATGATGATTATGTCATATTTCTATGCTGCCCACTCTCCGAGGACTCTGGGCGGCTTACACCAAAGACAGTATACTAAATAGCATATTGCCCTGTAACAATCCGAGTCCTCATTTTACCCACCTCGGAAGGATGGAAGGCTGAGCCAACCTTGAGCCGGTGAGATTTGATCCGCTGATCTGCTGAACTAGCAGTCAGCTGAAGTAGCTGCAGTACTGCACCCTAACCACGGCGCCACCTTGGCTCTTGTAATGGAGCGTGCACGCCTATGCGCGGCACCAAATGCCGAAAAGGGAGCTTCATGTGTGCTCGTGCACTCATTAGAGCCATGACCAGGAAGAGGGGTGTGTGTGCATGCCGGATAGGGTACTTCTGGTTTCCAGCATGCATATGTGCGCCCACCAGCAAGTCTTCCGGTTAATGCCATGCATGGGCATGTGCCAATCAGCTGCCCAGCGCGCGTGCTCACGCCAGAAAACAAAAGACCAGATTTTCCAGTTTCCAGCACTGCTGTACGCATAAAGGCCAGCTGATCATCGCATACACATGTGCGCAAGAAACCCGGAAGAGGGACTGGCGATGCCGCACCTGCCAGGCGACATGGTTTCTCATGCCACTTCGGGCACGCATGCGATAGCTTCACCATCACGGCTCTAAGTGGTTTGCAGAGTCCGCATATTGCCCCCAACAATCTGGGTCCTTATTTTACCGACCTTGGAAGGATGGAAGGCTGAGTCAACCTTGAGCCGGTCAGGATCGAACTCCTGGAGTGAGTAGTGAGTTAACCTGCTATACTGCATTCTAACCACTGCGCCACCATGCAAATAGAATAAATCAATAATGAAATAACAAGGATTGGAGGAGGCTTAAGGCAAGAAAAAAAAACAGCATTCCATGTTAAAGGTAAAGGTAAATGTTCCCCTTGCACATATTTGCTAGTTGTTCCCGATTCTAGGGGGCGGTGCTCATTTCCATTTCAAAGAGGCAGCGCTATCTGAAGACGTCTCCGTGGTCATGTGGCCGGCATGACTAAACGCCAAAGGCACACAGAAGGCTATTATCTTCCCACCAAAGGTGGTCTCTATTTTTCTACTTGCATTTTTTACGTGCTTTCGAACTGCTAGGTTGGCAGAAGCTGGGACAAGTCAAGGGAGCTCAACCTGTTACATGGCACTAGGGATTCAAACCATTGAACTGGCAACCTTTTTATTTATTTTGGATTTATATACCGCCCTACTCCCGAAGGACTCAGGGCGGTGAACAGCCAAAAAGATAAAACACTACAGATAAAACTACAAAATTTAAAAGACAATATAAAACCAATTAAACAATTTGGCCCGAACCAGGTTAAAACACCCTAATGTTTTAAAAACAAATTTAAAAATTTACAATTAACAGGGAAAGTTAGGCCAGGCCAAACTTGTTTGATCAACAAGCTCAGCATCTTAGCCACTGAGCCACCACTTCCCTCTAGCATTCCATGTTAGGCTGGAACTAAAACAAGGAAGCCCAATAAACATTCAAGATAAATTGCTTGAGATCAGGACCATGGCCAGCGCCCATATTGCTGAATCAAACTAGCAAAAGCCAATCTGGAGTTTACTTTCAACATTAATTCTCCGATGATATTGCCATCAAATTTCACCTAATGTTAATTACAGAAATGAATATGGTGATCCTAGTTTATCTAATCTCTCTGAAAGGGAGGAAACATGTGTCGATCCATATTTTTTTTTTTTTTAATTTGATTTATATGCCGCCCTTCTCCGGAGACTCAGGGCGGCTTACAATGCGTTAAGCAATAGCCTTCATACTTTTGTATATTTATACAAAGTCAGCTTATTGCCCCCACAAACTGGGTCCTCATTTCACCTACCTTAGAAAGGATGGAAGGCTGAGTCAACCTTGAGCCTTGGAGAGATTCGAACCAGCAGAAATTGCAGGCAGCTGTGTTAATAACAGGGTGCATTAAACCACTGTACCATCAAGGCTCTGAAGGAAAGAGTAGAACTAGCCCTGTATGTTAATGGAAGAGTCATAAGTATTTAAGAAACTACACCTAAGAGCAACAAAGAAGACAGTTCAGTTAATTCTCCGATGATATTGTCATCAAATTTCACCTAATGTTAATTACAGAAATGAATATGGTGATCCTAGTTTATCTAATCTCTCTGAAGGGGAGGAAACATGTGTTGATCCATATTTCCTAAGGATATTTTCTATGCCTTTACTTTCTATGCCTGATCTTTTTCCGTGATTCGTGAGTCTTATATATAGAAAAGATGGGTAGGACTCTCTGCTAATTAACACTCGTCATTGTCTAGCAATCATTAAACTAGCATAACTGATGACACTGATTAATTTAGAAGCCTGAAAACTCACTCTTCATTCTCTATTTGGCACGGGAAGCAGAGCTAATGATATCCCTGCAAATACCCAGTGTTAATTGTCATAATTGCATGAACCGAGTCATGGTTAAGGGTTACACATTACCCTTTCCACCTTTCTCAATAACATCCATCTTTATGAACACCTCTACAAGGTAAAGGTGATGGCAAATTAGTGGATTTCAGTTATTTAGAAAAACTTTATTTAGCAACCCAGAAGGAAATGGAGCATTTCATGACACTACAGCAAATGTCACATTATTATTATTATTATTTAACCTACAGCAGAGAAGGAAATTATTATTTGGCTTTTGAGGATCTAATCGGAATCATTGAGCCGATTGAAACATCTGAATCAATTTGGTTTGATTTGAACATCAAGGTCTGAAAAGTCTGATTTAATTTGCAGAGAAAGGTCTACCGTGTATGTGTGAATAGGTCTTTTTATGATGTGAATCAGATTAGATTCTTCAATCCAATCCCTTATATCAATTAGCCGGGCTGGGTGTCTGAATTCCGTGAACTGATTCTGCATATCAAATCATCAAAGCTTCACTAAATCAAATTGACACAACAAAAATTTAAAAGTCGTGTTAAGCATAATTCTGAGTTCACAGACCACTCTGGTTGCATTCATATAACATGCTAAAGGGGGCCAAATAAAAAATAGTACACTGAGTTGAAAGTAAAACACGCTTGCTATGTTTCCATGATCTAATTTGAAATCTACACTAAAACTTAAGTGTTGCTAGTTTGCCCACAGTTTTAACCTACTTCATATACCGCTAAAGAAAAAAATCCTTTCCTTTGTATTAGCACTGGTTTAATTTTCTGTTTGGCTATTTTCAGGGGCCAGACAGGAAAATATCTCCATCAATTGTTGAGGAAGGAAACTGGCAGAGAATCTTACTGAAACATTTTCTTATAGTATGAAAGCTTTTTCTTGCAGCTGAGCCCTTATGAAATCCGCTAAGTCAAGCTGTCACAATAAATGGGAGTAGCCACGCTTTTTCCTTCAACGAAAAGGAAGTTAAAGGAATTGTTGCATCCAAGTTCTTATAAATTCCTCCCCATCACAAAAGCAAGAATGAGCACATGAAAAATATAAAAAAAAAACTTGAAGGGAATTGTCAGGAAAGCGGAAATTAATGTGAGAAGTTTAATTTAGTTTAGTTTAGTTTAGTTTTATTAAATTTGTATACCGCCCTACTCCCGAAGGACTCAGGGCGGTGAACAGGCAGAAGATAAAATACAGAAATACAAAAGTTAAAAACAATTTAAAACCAAATTAAATAATATTGGCCCAAGGAAGGAAAAAACCCCACTGTAGAATCAACAAATTAAAGGAAATAAATAACATCAGGATCATCCAAATCTACTTTTGCCCCAGATTTCCCTTCATCCATCTGGATAAGCCACTCGAGCTACATTTTTAAACCTGGATGTGTGTACAGAATCAGATTATCTAATACCTAAGAACCAGAATGATAGGAGGAGAATGTGCTGTTTACCGTTACAATAATTAAGAAATGATAGCTATTTCTGTCTTCACCGTATAACTGTTCAGAAAAAGAATAGCATTCTGTAAACAACCCCAAAAAATGTAGGTTGCATGCCTCACTTGGCATTCCAACTAAAGCGGAGTTTTTTTTTTTCTTTCTTACTTACTGAAGTTATAGTTCAAAGAAAAAAATCAAAGAGAAAAATGAAAGCAAATGACATCATCGCTTGTTTGTGTGGTAGCAGAGTACATTCTGGGAGAAAGGAAATACTTCTTCACTGAACTGATCATTCATTTTAGGAGTTCGTTACCTCTTAGGATCTACTGAATTTTGCAGCAATGCCTCTGGATGGCAGACCAGTCAAAAGCAGGCAACCATTTCTGTTCTGCCCCAGCTAAAGACCCCAAAGAATGCAGCACACACAAAGTCTCTACAAACCTTAGTTTACTAAATTACTTCAGTCTTTTTTCAAATCTACCTGCCTCAGATTTCTGGTTTGTTATGGGTGTATTTAAGGTTTTGCCTAGCAGGCAGATCATTTAGGCAAGCTCACAAACTCTTAAAAAAAAAATCCAAGAATTCCTGATAAGTAAATTATTCAAAGGAAAGTTTAAGAATTCAAGAATTCCTGATAAGAATGAGGAATCCAAGGCAAATTATTAAAGGAAAGTTAGAAGGCCATAATCAAACAACTGCAGAGACTGCTTATGCTTCAGGAAAGAAACTTATGCAGAGAAATATTCAAACCGCTGGGAATTTCAGGACCGCCAATTTACATCTGTCCCTTGTTTTTGTAATAGTCACACTTGCGATCTCTCACACCTTTATATCCAGAACTGGCATCACTTAAGAGAAGAGTTTAGCTCCTATACGTAGATTGGCGTATCGTCAAGCATCCCATCTCTTGCAATGATTATTCTACAGCTGCCCAAGTGTCTCTCCTTTCCAACATACCTATCACTAATGAAGAACAGATGCCAGCCCCCAACTAATGAAAACAACACCCCTCAAAGTTACTATATGTCAGCCTGAAGATAAGTTGTGTGCCCTGCTGCCAATGTACCATTCCAACTATTGCTGGCTGAAGCGTGTTACAGTAACTGCATATCTACTCATTCAGCAAATTAAATTTGCCCTATGTTGGCTTCAATTTCCTTCTCTCTCCAACTCACTGGTAGGACTAATGGGTGGTGAAGCTTCCTGCTCTATTGCAGAGATGAGTTAAGCCAACCCAGAGCTCAGTCATATATGTAAAGGAGAAAATGTATATCCTAGAGAAGATACAGCTATGGAAAGCCAGTGTGATATAGTGGTTAAAGGAGATAGACTAGGATTTTGGGTGCTCCATGCTTTAGTTCAGGAGTCAGCAACCCGCAGCTCTGGAGCCGCATGTGGCTCTTTCATCCCTCTGCTCCCTGTCGCCGCCACAATTTTGAGAGGAGCTTCTGGTTATGGGGTGGAAAAGCACGGTGCAGCAGAAAGAGACTCGATAGCAAGGGGTGGGTTTTCCGGTCAGCTCCACGATTGATAGGGCTTTCAGTTAGGACAGGGAGAGGAAAAAGGATGCCGCACTAGGAGGAGACTCTATGGTGGGGGAACCGGACTTCTGGTTGGCTCCAGAATTGAATGGGGGGCTTCTGGTTAGGACCTTTGTGGCTCTTTTGAGTTTTTAAGGTTGCCAACCCACGCTCTAGTTCATAAGTTACTACTTTTCAAAGATTGTTGTGGAATTCACTGTATAAATGTCAGCCCCCCCTCCCCCTCCCAGGGAACCAAGAAAGACACGTGGAGTTACTTTTGAGTAGTTTCTTTTACAGTTCCTCACCTATAGACACAAACCTTGCCAAACGGAAGCAACTATTTGCATAACTACACATTTACTCCGAAAATCGTCCTTTTAACCCTCTTCCTCTCTACCAAATGCTTTGTATGCTTTGCTGCCTTTTTGTCCCTTGGAATGCAGGCCCTCCGTCCTGGGAATCCAGACTACATTCCACTACAATAGCTGCAGATTTTCGGTTGAGAAAAGACACGGCTGCTTTAAAAAGCCACAGAAGCATCTTTCTAGAACTTTCCAAAGCCTTTCACTAACCTATTGTACATACAGACATACGGATCCTTCATAAATTTGATTCCTTGTAACACAGTGGGAAATGATATGTGGGATCCTCTTGCTCCAATGTTGGTATGCTCTGAAGCTCGGCTGCCCTAAAGACAGGATTCTGTCTCTTATCTTATGGCCAAATCTTATGGCCAAATCTTATCTTATGGCTATATTGCGTGAGCTGCATTGGCTTCTAGTGGTCTTCCGGGTGCGCTTCAAGGTGTTGGTCACAACCTTTAAAGCGCTCCATGGCATGGGACCTGGGTATTTGCAGGACCGCCTTCTGCCGCCGATAGCCTCCCACCAACCAGTACGCTCCCACAGAGAGGGACTCCTCAGGGTGCCGTCAGCCAGGCAATGTCGGCTGGCGACCCCCAGGGGGAGGGCCTTCTCTGTGGCAGCTCCTGCCCTCTGGAACAATTTGCCCCCGGAGATTCGAAGGATATCGGATCTCCGGGTTTTTCGCCGTGCCCTAAAAACTTTTCTTTTCCATCAAGCAGGCCTGGCGTGAAACCCCCTCCCCTTTTTTAGTTTTTAGCTTTTTAAATTGTCAAAGGGGTTTTAGTTTCAAATGTTTTAAATTTTTGGGCCACAGTTATTTAATTCTTTTAATAATTTTAAATTTTGTGTTGATATGTGTTTCAGTCTGGCTGTGCACTGCCCTGAGTCCGCTTGGAGAAGGGTGGGATGTAAATTGAATAAAATAAATAAATAAATAAATAAATAAATAAATAAATAAATAAATAAATAAATAATATTATCAAAAAAAAAATAATAAATCTGGAAAACAAGATATTCATGTAAGGGTTTTTTGTTTTTGTTTTTTTTTTTGTTATTCCGTGATATAATGCAGATGCTTCTGCCAACAAAATTGTCCTCGGAGTGTTACCATTTTAAATAGGACATTACAGAAGATCAAAAGGTCAAGTATCTTATGGGACATAAAGAAATCAACATTTCAGCAATGCAGAGAATCCTGTAACTTGGGACACATTTCATTTGGAACATCCACTAAAAGCCTCCATTTTCACAGTTTTCTGCTGCCTTCCACTCCTTCCCCTCCCATTTCCAAGCTGTGTCCATTCCCAGCCTGCCAGCAACATATTTATATCCTGCATAATCCGGCAGCAGTCTTTGCAAGATACAGTATAATTCCCACACGTTTCTGAGGACAAACAGGCACAATGGGGGTGTTTTTGCAACCGCCGTTTGTTGTTTTATTTTATTTTATATTTTATTTTTACTGATTTTAATATCCAGGCATGCCAATTGCTATTTCGGAATGTTTATATTTTATGCAGCGGGGACCAAAGAGAGTAACTTTTCAACTCTTTTTAAAAATATTATTAATATCAACACAATTATTATTATTATTATTTTAAAAAAGGCCCATGTGTGATTGTGTCTGTTTGTGAGGCAGTGGTGTCAGAGGTGGGTTTCAGCAGGTTCTGACCAGTTCTGGCGAACCGGTAGCGGAAATTTCGAGTAGTTCGGAGAACTGGTAAATATTACTTCTGACTGTCCCTGCCCCCATCTATTCTCTGCCTCCCAAGTCCCAGCTGATCAGGAGGAAATGGGGATTTTGCGGTAACCTTCCCCTGCCATGCCCACCAAGCCATGCCACGCCCACTAAGCCACACCCACAGAACCGGTAGTAAAAATGTGGGATTCAAAATTGTTTACTACCGGTTCTGTGGGCATGGCCTGGTGGGTGTGGCATGGCTTGGTGGGCGTGTCTTGGTGGGTGTCGCAGGGGAAGGATACTGTAAAATCTCCATTCCCTCCCCACTCTTGGGGAAAGGATATTGCAAAATCTCCATTCCCACCCTACTCCAGGGGAAGGATACTGTAAAATCTCCATTCCCTCCCCACTCCAGGGGAAGGATACTGCAAAATCCCCATTTCTTCCCGATCAGCTGGCACTCGGGAGGCAGAAAATAGATGGGGGCGGGGGCAGTCAGAGGTAGTATTTACTGGTTCTCCGAAGTACTCGCAATTTCCGCTACCGGTTCTCCAGAACTGGTCAGAACCTGCTGAAGCCCACCTCTGGTGTAAGGGGTGGGGGTGGGTTTGGTAGGTGTAGATACAGGAAAAGATTATTCCAGCAACACAGTTAGAGTTCCCAACTTTCCTATTTTTGATAAGTTGTTTTGGCCAAAATTGCTGAATACGTTGTATTTTCTGCTAAGGGCATTGCTTCAACTGCTAATGTCATTCAGTCCTAAGTCTGCCAATTTAGAACCGGAATGCTATGGTAACTCCTTCCCATGTAGAAAAATGTAGACCACTTAAATGAAAACAGGGGGGAAAAAAAGATCCAGCTACAGACCATCCAAACTCCCACCTTAACCTGATCATTGGGATACTTGACTGCAATGTCAAGGATTAGAGAAGAGACGATAGCAGTGTTGCAATATTTGAGGGGCTGCCACAAAGAGGAGGGGGTCAACTTATTTTTTTCAAAGCACCCGAAGGCAAGACAAGAAACAATGGATGGAAACTAATCAAGAAGAGAGGCAACCTAGAACCGAGGAGAAATTTTTCTGACACTGAGAACAATCAGCCAGTGGAACAGAACTTGTCTTCAGAAGTTGTGGGTCCTACATCAATGGCGGCTTTTGAGAGCGCAGTCATATACGTAAAGGAGAACATGTATGTCCTAGAGAAGATACAGCTGTGGAAAGCCAGTGTGATGTAATAAGTTAAAGCGGTTAGACTCAGTGGTGGGATTCAAAAAAAATTTACTACCAGTTCTGTGTGCGTGGCTTGGTGGGCATGGCATGGCATGGAGGGGATGGCTTAGTGGGTGTGGCAGGGGAAGGATACTGTAAAATCTCCATTCCCTCCCCACTTCAGGGGAAGGATACTGTAAAATCTCCATTCCCTCCCCACTCCAGGGGAAGAATACTGCAAAATCCCCATTTCCTCCTGATCAGCTGGGATTCGGGAGGCAGAGAATAGATGGGGGTGGGGCCAACCAGAGGTGGTATTTACCGGTTCTCTGAACTACTCGAAATTTCCGCTACCGGTTCTCCAGAACTAGTCAGAACCTGCTGAAACCCACCTCTGCCACCACTGCCTCACACACAGACACAATCACACATTGGCCATTTTTTTTAAAAAAAAAAATCATTGTGTTGCTATTAATAATATTTTTTAAAAAGAGTTGAAAAGTTAATCTCTTTGATCTCTGCTTCATAAAATATAAACATTCCAAAATAGCAGAACTGGTCAGAACCTGTTGAATACCACTTCTGGTTAGGCTACTGTGTGTAGGGACTCCCTACACACAGTCACTCATGCCCTCGTCACTTCCCGCCTGGACTACTGTAACGCTCTTTACATGGGGCTCCCCTTGAGGCTCCAACTGGCGCAGAGTGCAGCCGCGCGGGTGGTTATGGGAGCAACATGGCGCTCCCGTGTGACACCTCTCCTGCGCGAGCTGCACTGGCTCCTGGTGGTCTTCCGGGTGCGCTTCAAGGCTTTGGTTACCACCTTTAGAGCACTCCATGGCTTAGGACCTGATTATTTACGGGACCGCCTACTACCACAAGCAGCCTCCCACCGGCCGGTACGCCCTCATAGAGAGGGGCTCCTCCGGGTGCCGTCAGCTAAACAATGTCGACTGGTGGCCCCCAGGGGGAGGACCTTCTCTGTGGGGGCACCCACTATCTGGAACGAGCTCCCCCCAAAGATATGGAGGATCCCGGATCTACGCACTTTCCGCCGTGCTCTTAAGACTCTCCTATTCCAGCAAGCCGGCCTGGCCTAATTTTCTCCCCTGTTTTAAAATTCTTTTAAATTGAAATTTTAATCTGTTTTAAATTATTGGGATTTTTAATTGTCTCGGGCTAAATGATTTAATCTGGTTTTAATTATGTTTTTTAACTTTTGTATCTATGTATTTTATTTTGTGCCTGTTCACCGCCCTGAGTCCTTCGGGAGTAGGGCGGTATACAAATCTAATAAAACAAAACAAACTAGGATTGGGGGTACCCATGTTCTAAACGTGCTTTTTCAAGAGGAAAGTGGACTTTTTACCAGAAAAGTTGCCTCCAGTTGCCTCTTGAAAAAGCACACTGAGAACAATCAAGCAGTGGAAGAGAACTTGTCTTCCGAAGTTGTGGTTCCTCCATTAATGGAGGCTTTTAAGAAAAGCCTGGACTGCCACTTGTCCAGAATAGTACAGAGTCTCCTGCTCGAGCAGGGATTAGAGTAAAGACCTCCAAGGTCACTTGAAAACTCTGATATTCCATGTATCAATGTGTATTAAATCCAGTGCTTGATCTATTTGGCAGCGGAAAATAGTTGAACAATGCTAAGCTGTAAGTTAAACCCATCACAAATTCCAACTCTGCTAAAAAAACAAACAAACAAAGTATTATATCATGGCCCAGACACATAAATGAGTCTGCCGGGGTTTGTCTTCGTCAGATCACAAATCCTCATAGAAAAATAACTGCATGTGATAAATAATGGGGGTTTTCCCCCCCTGAAATGATTTGAATTGAATCAATTGGACTCTAATGATACGACATTGAGTAAAACTACAGATAGCCCCCACCTTACAACAGTTGATTTAGTGACCGTTTCAACTTACAACAGCAATGAAAAAATGACGTTTTTCACACTTAGGACGGTTGCAACATCACCACAGTTCAAAATTCAGACGCTCAACAACTGACTCACATTTATAAAGGTTGCAGTGTCCCTGGGATCATGTGATCCAGAGGTGGTATTCAGCCGGTTCTGTCCGGTTTGGGTGAACCGGTAGCAGCAGCTGCGGTTCTGTCCATCTGCCCAGACGTAATGTCGACTCACATTTATCAGATTTGCAGTGTCCCTGGGATCATGTGATCCAGAGGTGGTATTCAGCCAGTTCTGTCTGGTTCGGGTGAATTGGTAGCAGCCACTGCGGTTCTGCCAACCCACCCAGACATAATGCCGACTCACATTTATGAGGGTTGCAGTGTCCCTAGGATCATGTGATCCAGAGGTGGTATTCAGCCAGTTCTATCCGGTTCGGGTGAACTGGTAGCAGCAACTGTGGTTCTGTCCATCCGCCCAGACGTAATGTCGACTCACATTTATCAGGGTTGCAGTGTCCCTAGGATCATGTGATCCAGAGGTGGTATTCAGTCGGTTGTCCGGTTCGGGTGAATTGGTAGCAGCGACTGCGGTTCCACCAACCCACCCAGATGTAATGCCGAATCACATTTTTGAGGGTTGCAGTGTCCCTAGGATCATGTGATCCAGAGGTGGTATTCAGCCAGTTCCGTCCAGTTTGGGTGAATTGGTAGCAGTGACTGCGGGTGGACCTGACCTGCCCACCCACCCAGACATAATGCTGACTCACATTTATGAGGGTTGCAGTGTCCCTGGGATCATGTGATCCAGAGGTGGCATTCAGCCGGTTCTGTCCGGTTCGGGTGAATTGGTAGCAGCGACTGTGGTTCCACCCACCCGCCCAGATGTAATGCTGACTCACATTTATGAGGGTTGCAGTGTCCCTAGGATCATGTGATCCAGAGGTGGTATTCAGCTGGTTCTGTCCGGTTCGGGTGAACCAGTAGCAGTGACTGTGGGCAGGTGGCCCACCTGACCCACCCGCCCACCCACCCAGACTTAATGCCATCCAATTTTGCCACATTTTCAAGGATGGGCACATGTGTGGAAGGCGCACACATGAGCAAAAAGCATGCGTGGAAGGCCAAGTGCATACGCGGAGGTGGCACGTGTGAGCATAGCGAGTGTGTGCATGTGCGCTCACATTTGCAAACCGGTAGGGAAGGGAAGGGAATCCCAGCTCTGATGTGATCCCCTTTTGCGTCCTTCGGCCAAGCAAAGTCAATGGGGAAGACAGATTCACTTAACAACGGTAATTACTAACTTAACAACAGCAGCGGCTCATTTAACAACCGTGGCAAGAGAAGTTGTAAAATGGGGCCAAAACTCACTTGACAACTGTCTCACTTAGCAACAGAGATTTTGGGCTCAATTGCGGTTATCAGTCGAGGGCTGCCTGTACTTTCACTACGTTGGACCCAAAAGCACAAAAAAAGTAAAATGGATGACCCGTGTGTCAATTCTACATTTTGTGTTTTGCGTGCTTATTCTTTGACGCTATTTGAACGGTTACCAGCCGCTCAGAGTCGGAGGATGGGCGAAACGGGTGGCTACATCCATTGAATGAATAAATAATAAATAACTATCGTAAAAACCGCTTGGGTTGTGTCTAGAAATGAAATAGTGGTGTTTAAAGAGCAGCAGTGTATTTCTGAAACAAAATTAGAACAGTAACAGGTCTGTACTCCTGCCAGTTAAATCCCCTATTAAAATCAGATTAATGCAGAGTCTCTTTATTTTGCTGACCAGGAAGATCAATGGTATTGTTCCACTTAGAGAGAAAGGCCAGGGTGGGAATCTCTGACAAACAAGCTATCAATTGCCTGTGAAAATCACACAAAGAACTAGCTAACTCACCCAAAATCTGGTCTCTTTGAAAACAACCTGTTTCGGGAACCTTATCTTTCAGCTGTCTTCCTGAAAACGCTCCGTAATTGAAGATGTTCTGGATAGGTATGTCATTTGCATATGAAACAGGCCAGGGCATCCTTCCAAGAAGATTTTTAAAAAAATAAAAATAAAATAAAATGGCTTGTTTTCTCATTGAGAGCCATCTCGATATGACAATGTATGCACCCCGTATAATTTATTGTATACGTAATGCAGTGGTGGGTTGCTACTGGTTCTCCCCGGTTCTTGCGAACTGGTAGTGAAAATTTTGAGTAGTTCGGAGAACTGGTAAATACCACCTCTGCCTGGCCCCGCCCACAATCTATTCACTGCCTCCCGTGTCCCAGCTGATCGGCTAGAAGGAAAAAAATCAGGGCTCACTTGACAAAGAAGAAGAAAAAAAAAAAACAAGACACCGTAGCTTTAAATTGAGAAGCCAAGAAGCCTCCCAACTGATCGGCTAGAACCGATCTGCTCCTTGTAAACCGCTCGGTGGTGGTAGATTGGCAATTGAGGCCAAGCTGCCTGAAAGCGGTTTCCAATGCTCTCGGTGGTGGCAGAGCGGCAAAAAACTGTTTAAACTCTCGCCGTGGCACTTCAAAAGGCCGCCCTACATCTGATCAGCGGTAAAAAGCAGGGTAGTGGTAGCCCAGTGTGCTCCAAAAACAAAATATTTAATTATTTTAAACAGTTTTTAGATTTTGTATGTCTTGTTTTTACTTTGGCTGTTCACCGCCCTGAGTCCTATATTGGAGAAGGGCGGTATAGAAATTTAAACAAACAAATAAATAAATAAATAAATGGGTAGATCGGTACGGCTCTGCAAGCAGTTAAAAGCCTGGTAGACCAGTACCTCTGTTAAATCCTAAAGAATTGTTTGTCACATGACCATCAAGCCACACCCACAAAATAAGCCACGCCCACAAAACCGGTAGTAAATAATTTTAGAACCCACCCCTGATGTAATGCTAAGGCAGATATTTGGCAAGGGGGATATTAGCCAGATGACAATGCGAATGCCGACTACAGCTTTGTTACTTGGCGTAAGTGTTTTATACATGTACATATTTATAAATCCTGAATGAATTCTCAATCTGCTGCAGGATGAAGGCCTCTTCATTAAAGGTTACGGACCGTAATTTAATCTCTCGCTGAGAGAAAGAGTTTTGATGCGTATGTATATGATTCCACTTCTTCAGGTGCACAAGCTGAATAAATGAGTTTATGACCAGCTTAAAGATATGAACTCACGCTGGCGACAGTATGGAGTTGTCTGACTAACATCAGACAATCAATCAAGCAGCAAACAACAAAGGAGCTACCAAGGAGAAAACTGTTCGGTATGTAAACAGAGAGCAAACACACACTCAGTAGCACTGATGATGTTACCTAGTTGGTAATGAAGTGTCTGGAAGAAAATCCCCAAGCTCAGTGCTACTGTATATAAACAGGGAGCAAATCATCCTCACTAACACTGATGGATGACATTACCTATTTGGGTAATGAAACGTCTGCCAGAAAACAACCAAACTCAGAGCTACTGTATATAAATAGGGAGCAAGGAGCACTCGCTAGCACTAATGATGTTACCTAGTTGGGTAATGAAATTTCTGCAAGCAAACAACCAAGCTATCAGGGTTCCAATGGATGCCCTAATTAAATCAAGCGAAGCCAACTCTGACCCCACGACTCAGGCATGACCCTGTTTCCCCCCTCCCCCCAGGGTGTGCCATCAGTCACATTCGCCAACGGAGCAATTTTGTGGGTTGGAGAGATCACTCCCATCTGGCCGCTGTGGGTAACCCTGGGAGACAGCCTTGAGAGAGATATGTCTGGAATGTGCTTTTGTTTTTGGCTGCCATGCTGCTTCGCCATTTTCCCATCCCCCTTGCCTATGGCAACTAGAGAGCAGGCTAGGGATGCTTTGCGAGGTGACATTAGCTGAGAGAGCACTATGGACTCCAAAATGTCCTTGAAATATTATAGCGCCTCCATCCTCCACAAAGCTTGGTGCCACTGTTTTGAAAGCTGCATAGATACCCATGTCTTTCTACTTAGGATGCTAAATTGTAAACAGGTGGAATGTGATGCTAATTCCCATATCACTATGTGTCAAGTCTAAAACCAACATAGGACAATCCAGCCAAAGTTCAATTTGTTATTTGCTCGCACCAAGTAGACAGAATCTTGCCAGACTAAACTTTACCATACTTTTGATCTGTCCCCGTCCCCCCACACACACAAACACAGCCAGCCGAGGGTTAAGGAAACACTTTGGAACGCACCCAGGTCTTATCTCCCACTTGGCAGCGATAGACACACCGTCTGCCAAGTGACTTTATTTTCACAAACAGAAAGATAAGATAGTAACATACAAAACAGTCCAAGCAGAAATAATATTCCTCCCAGCAGTTCCGGACGAGGCTTTAGTGACTATCCAAGGTTTACTTTTGTTCGTCACAAGGATCCCTGACCACTACCCTCTATTATATAGTCTCTGGGGTGTGGTCCAGTGACTCAGTTCTAATCCCTAGCATGCCTCCTAAACTGCTGCAATCGTTTATCACGCCTTCGGAGGCGTGCATCCAGGAATGATATTTCTTCATCACTCTGAGACGAACCAGCTGTCTCCCTACTAATCTCCTCTCCCTCGGCCGGCACCTGAGACAATGCCAGAGGGGAGGGGCCTGGAGAGGGAGGCCTGGCTGACTCCTCTTCCTCATGCTCAGAGCTTTCTTCCTCCGATGGGACAGGCTCAGAGGGCGGGGCCACAACAACTTTCACCCTAATGGTTAGACCCTGGGACAGAGTTCTCCAACCTTTCCAGATTGGCGGCCCAGAGTGGGGGGGAGGGGGAAAGATGGGGATGGTTTTGTAGAAGGGGCAGGCATGTGTGTGTGCATGAATACACGTTGCTCGTGCAAGTGGGGTCATGAGTGTATGCAATGTTCACGTGAGTGTGGCCACAAGCACCCGTAATCAGTGGGTTGCCCCCGGTTTGGACTGGTTCGCAAGAACCGATAGTAAAACTGGTGGGAGGCTCCGCCCACCACCCCGGATGTCATCATAGGCGATCTGCACATACACAGAAGCAAAGCAAGCACACAAACATGATCCCATTGCGAACCAGTAGTAAAGGTAAGTAGAACCCACCCCTGCCCATAACGCTCATCCGAGTGAAGCCCTGAGCGCTCGTGCAAGTGAGGCCTGAGCGCCTGCGATGTCCATGCAAGTGAGGCCCTCACTGCCTCCAATGCTTGTGCAAGTGAGCTCCGAGCACCTGCGGCGCTTGAATGAGTAGGGCCGCGAGCCTCTGCGAGGCTCGCACAAGTGGAACTGTGTACGCACCCCAGCTGGCCATTCATGCGGACCAGTTGTGAATAGGCCGCAGGCAGGTAGTGGGCCACAGCTCACAGAGTGGAGACCCCTGCCCTAGGAGACTCCAGGGAGTGGCTATTTTCTACTTTTTTCCTCTGTCTCCTCCCCAGCTCTAGGCTGGGATGCCTCTTGTCTCATCCCCCTCCTTGGCATGTCTTCCACCCTTCCTGGGAAACTTCCATTTCACTATAGTTGTAGGAGATGACCAGGTTGAACCTGAGGGGGAGGGGTCAAGCATGTCATCAGTCTTGAGTCCTTTCATACCCACAAGAGAGCTAAGTCCAGTCCACCTTGAACTCCATTGACCCTTATCTACCATGTTTCCCACAAAATAAGACCGAGTCTTATATTAATTTTTGCTCCAAAAGATGCATTATGGCTTATTTTCCAGTTAGGTCTTATTTTGGGGGAAATACAGTACTAAATGCCTCTGTCTGCTGATGATCTTAACTGGGGCTTATTTTGGGGGTAGGATTTATATTACAAGCATCCTGAAAAATCATGCTAGGCCTTATTTTATGGTTGAGTCTTATTTCTGGGAAAACAGGGTACCACCAATTTGCTTTGATCGTTATTACTTCATATTCTTGTAGAGAGCTTAAGCCAGGGGTGAAATCCAGCAGGTTCTGACAGGTTCTGGAGAACCGGTAGCAGAAATTTTGAGCAGTTCGGAGAACCGGTAGCAGAAATTTTGAGTAGTTCAGAAAACTGGCAAATACCACCTCTGGCTGGCCCCAGAGTGGGGTGAGAATGGAGATTTTGCAATATCCTTCACCCAGGAGTTGGGGAGGGAATGGGGATTTTGCAGTATCCTTCCCCTGCCACACCCACCAAGGCACACATACCAAGGCATGCCCACCAAGCCACACCAGGCCCACCAGGCCACGCCCACAGTACCAGTAGTAAAAAAAATTGGATTTCACCACTGCAATAAACCTTTATATTCATTTGAACTGCCTGGAATTCCTGATTTCCCGCGAGTGGCAGGAGTCCATCACATCACCTCCCACTTCATAAATCCTAGTCATCACAATAGGACAACTTCGAAGTCAACGGCCCTATCATTATTTGTGCCATATGCCATGGATGTAAAAAAGAAGCCACTATAAAAAATGGAATTACAAATACATTAATGGTGGGTTATAATTGGCTTTACTACCGGTTCGCTTCGCGCACGCGCTTCGCAAGCGTGTTACAAATCTGTCCAGCTGAGGTGCGGCTATCCACTCTGCTGCACCTCTCAGCTGGGCTACAAACAAAGAAATAAAAAGTAGGAATAATGTAGGGGCAGGCGGGAGGGCCCAGCTCCCAAAGAGAGAGAACCGGTTCGGTGATGTCATAACATCACCGCTACCGGCTCGGCCGAACCGGGCTGAACCAGGAGGAACCCACCATTGAAATACATGGAAGAAACGTATTTGTGATGCCAGTACTTTTGATTCCTTTCTCTTTCTCTTGTCCATTCTAGTAGAGAAACTGCTTATTGCAGCCTAGCAGGATGTGTTCATTTAAAAACCATCACTCAAGTTCAGCTTCACTCTGAAAGATAAGATTTTTTTTTTAATGACTATGATGAATCGCAAAACTTGTCAATGAAATGCAGAACTGGGGAGACTCAGAAATAACTTTCCCCAATTCAATTTATCACCTTAACATATTATAAGCTTGGAGCCACACTTGCATCTAAATTTGGATTACAATCAATGTAGACTTTCATCAGCAATTCTCAGTTTGGCCACTTCCTCCCATTTCTTATCCAACTGGCTGGCAGCTCTAAAATTGCTCCCACTGTACATAAAGACGTATTCGTGTATTTTACTTCACTCGCATGCAGCCCACTTCTGAGCAGTTCACAAGGGGATTGCATGAAAGAACTTGCCTAATAGTACAACCAGCATCAAACTATGGAACCACAAAGTCATTTGAGAAAGCAAAATATGAAATTAGAGTCAGGGACAACAGCATATGCTGCAAATTCTACTCGGGTATCAGATCAACATGCATTCTTCCTCTATTAAAGAGAATTCTGCGGAGATCAAATAAGTTCAGTATAGGGTTTCCTGCCTAAGCAGAGAGCTGGATTAGAAGACCTCTAAGGTCCCTTCCAACTCTGCTATTCTATTCTATTCTATTCTATTCTATTCTATTCTATTCTATTCTATTCTATTCTATTCTATTCTATTCTATCCTATCCTATCCTATCCTATCCTATCCTATCCTATCCTATCCTACTCCTACTCCTACTCCTACTCCTACTCCTACTCCTACTCCTACTCCTACTCCACTCCACTCCACTCCACTCCACTCTTTCCTTATTCATGTTACTACTTTGCTTGGTTATTTTCCAATAATTTCTATTTTAATGTTTAACTTTTGTGTTGGTCTATGACAATAATAAAAATTGATTCTATGTATCAGGGACAACCAGCAGTCAACATTTCTTCAGACAGTCTTCCAAAGGCCTTATCATTTCCTATGGGGCTCCAAACACCAAGAAAGTCAGGTTGAGGGTCTTCTGAAGTTTCCTTTATTCTTCCTCACCTATAGACAGAAATAGTTTGGTTGGGAGGAAGGGGGTCAAAATATCGTGAAAGATAGACTCTGAGAATGTCTAGGGAGGAGCTATTTTGACCCCCTTCCTCCCAACCAAACTATCTACACTGTCTCGTTCTTCTGGAATTCAGCCCTTTCCTCCTGGAAATCCAGAAGACATTCCACCATATTTACCCATTGAAAGGATCACATGGGACATGGAGATCTAATGGATCTAGTTCAGGGGTGTCAAACACGATTTAATTGAGGGTAGTGTTTGACATTGGGGGAAGGGCAGGGTGGGTGTGGGCAGGGTGGACATGGCCAGCTCAACGTCACTCATGTCAGGGGTGCCTGTGGCAGCTCGAACACTCTGTCAGAGAAAACAGGCTCCCAAGCTCTGTTTCCTGCTGTGACGGCCTCCTGCAACCCTCTGCCAGCAAAAATGGAGCTTGGGAGGGCTGCACACAATCCTCCCAAGCTCCGTTTTCACTGGCAGAGGCACTGCGGGCCGGTCCCTGGGTATTTCCAGGATGGCTCCACAGGCCAGATCTAAGCACCCTACAGGCTAGATCCAGCCCATAGGCCTTGAGTTTGTCACCCCTGTTCTAGATAGCATTTGCAGGGTCCAAGATCCCGAGATCTTCTGTAGACTACAGTTTGGAATAAGAGATTCTCACCACAGATATCTGAGAAAGTGCTGTTTCCAAGGGTCCTAATGGTCTACTCTACTGAGAAATCAGTGTTGGAAACAGCATCTCATTTAGGATCTTGGTAACTGGAATAATATGACACCTATAGAAGAGATGGTTAACTGTGATGGCTGCATACTATCTGAAACCAAAACATGATCTACGACAGGGGTATCAAACTCGATGTCAGCGTTTCAACGCTGGCATAGAAAGAGCAGAGGAGAGTGAGAGATAAACTCTGAAACTTTTGCCTGCTAAATCCCTTTGAAGCCCAATTGTCGTGGAAATAAGGGGAGGGGCACATTCCTGGGAAATGACGAGGAAAAAAAGTCTGAAGAATGACTTGGAAGACAGCCAATGAGAAGCAGAGATTTGGGGATCGGAAAGGGAGGGATTGGGACGCAAAAGGATCTTGGGACGGCTGAACGCCACCACATGTTTATTGGACCCGTGTCCCTCCTGGTTGGTGCTGGCTTCCCGGGAGGTTACACAAGGCTGGCTCCAGGGAATTATCAACGCTTCTTTGAGTGAGGGTGTCCTGCCGGCCGCCTTGAAAGAGGTGGTGGTGAGGCCTCTCCTCAAGAAGCCATCCCTGGATCTGGCTGTTTTGGCTAACTATCGTCCAGTCTCCAACCTTCGCTTTATTGCGAAGGTTGTTGAGAGTGTGGTGGTGTGACAGCTTCCACAGTACCTGGATGAAGCTGTCTATTTGGATCCGCTCCAGTCCGGCTTCAGACCTGGGTACAGCACGGAAACGGCATTGGTCGCGTTGGTGGATGATCTCTGGAGGGCTCAGGATAGGGGTTATTCCTCTATCCTGGTCCTGTTAGACCTCTCAGCGGCTTTTGATACTATCGGCCATGGTATCATATTGCGCCAGCTGGAGGGACTGGGAGTGGGGGGCACCGTTTTGCGGTGGTTCTCCTCCTATCTCTCCGACCGGTCGCAATCTGTGTTGACAGGTGGGCAGCGGTCGACCCCGAGGCACCTTGTTTGTGGGGTGCCACAAGGGTCGGTCCTCTCGCCCCTCCTGTTCAACATTTATGTGAAGCCACTGGGTGAGATCATCCGTGGTTTTGGGGTGGAGTTCTATCAGTACGCTGATGATACTCAACTGTAAATCTCCACCCCAGACCATCCCAACGATGCCTTGGAAGTGATGTCCCAGTGCCTGGAGGCCGTGCGGGTCTGGATGGGGAGAAACAGGCTTCGACTCAACCCTTCCAAGACCAAGTGGCTGTGGCTGCCAGCGTCCTGGTATAGCCAGCTGATGCCATCGCTGGTTATTGGGGGCGAATCACTGCCCCCACGGAAGGGGCCCGCAACTTGGGCATCCTCCTGGACACACGGCTGTCTTTAGAAGGGCATATGACGGCCGTGACCGGGATGATTTTTTATCAGGTTCGCCTGATACGCCAGTTGCGCCCCTTTCTGGATCGGGACTCCCTAAACACAGTCACTCAAGCACTCGTCACCTCTCATCTGGATTATTGTAACGCTCTCTACATGGGGCTCCCCTTGGGGTACACCCGGAGGCTCCAACTGGTGCAGAATGCGGCTGCGCGGGGGATTATGGGAGCGACGGGGCGCTCCCATGTGACTCCTCTCCTGTGCGAGCTGCATTGGCTTCCGGTGGACTTCCGGGTGCGCTTCAAGGTGTTGGTGATCACCTTTAAAGCGCTCCATGGCTTAGGGCCAGGGTACTTACGGGACCGCCTTCTGCCACCAATAGCCTCCCACCGGCCAGTTCGCTCCCACAGAGAAGGCCTCCTCAGGGTGCCGTCAGCTAGACAATGCCGGCTGGCGACCCCCAGGAGGAGAGCCTTCTCTGTGGTGGCACCTACCCTTTGGAACAATCTACCCCCAGAGATACGAGTGATCTCTGACCTCCGGACTTTTCGTCGGGCCCTAAAAATTCATCTCTTTCAGTTAGCCGGTCTCTCTTGATTTTATGATTTTATGGTTGATTTTAAATTTTGATATGGATTTTAAATTGATAAATTTTAAACTATGGGCCAAATTTAATTATTTTAAATCTATTTTTAATCGCACTTTATGTATAAATGTTTTATTTTGGCTGTTCACCGCCCTGAGTCCGAAAGGAGAAGGGCAGTATAGAAATTTAAATGATAAATAAAAGGTCAGTCTTGTCCGCGCGGAGTCATGATCCGGTGGCTGAGCTCAATTAAAGAAAGATTTCCTTAAAGATTGGCAGTTTGGAAATTCATTTAATTTTGAGATAGCACCACAGTCTGACACTCAATTTCATTGAGGGCCACATCAGTTTTGTGTTTGACCTCGGGGGGCCAGGTGTGTGTAGTCAGGGTGCACGTGGCCAACTCAAAATCACTAGTGTTGGGGTCACCTGTGGTGGCCCAAGCACTTTGCCAGGGAAAACAGGCTCCTGAGGTCCATTTTTGGCTGTGATGGCCTCCTGCAATCCTCTGCCAGTGAAAACAGAGATCAGGAGGGCCACCCTCAGCCTTTCTGAGCTCCATTTTCGCTGGCAGAGGCATCGCAGGCCGGTCCTTCACTGTTTCCAGGGCAGCCCCACAAGCCAGATTTAAGCACCCCACGGCCCAACTCCAACCCCCGGGACCCTGAGCTGGACATCCTGATCTACGGCAATCTGGTTCCTCATCGAAGTGAAGAGCACAGACTATCTGTTCAACCAGCAATGCATTGCCACCCTTCCAACGGGATCTCTGGAAAAGGTGCCGCTCAGAAGGGCGAGATTTCATTATTTTTTTTTCTTCCAAAAGACAGGGGATTGGGAATTTAAACTTTCGTTCTATATCCCCTTACAGAGGGGGGAAAAAGTTTCTATTCCGTACAGTGAGTTTTATATCTCCGCAGATTGAAATGTTAAAGAGTCGTATTCTCTATTCATTCATTTAGCCTTCAAGGACCACCAAGAATGCAATGAGGAGAGGAAGAAGGAAGGGGAGGTAAAAGAAAATTGACAGCTACCAAAGGATCTGGAGTATTTCTCTCCACAAGCCTTTATCCGCTGACCCTTTCTGAAATTAGTATCTGAAGAAGGAGCTCGGAGATATAAATCTTCCGGTGACATTTCAGGGCTGGTCTTAGCCAATTAGAGTACACTCTGTTACACTGATAAAGCGTATCCCTGTATGACTAAGGCCAGGTCTAGCGGAAGTAAAATTCGTTTAATAACACACATGCATGTACACACACACACACACACACACACACACAGAGAGAGAGAGAGAGAGAGAGAGAGAGAGAGAGAGAGAGAGAGAGAGAGAGAGACGGTTCCTTCCTACACTGGCAAACTGAAACAGAAGTCTGACATCTGCTGGTCCAGACACTGTCCAGGCATGGAACTAGCAAGCTTCGCATTCTGAATGATTTCATGCCTTGGTTTAGCAAGGCAGAAAATCTGCAGAGTTTTCTCAGTCATCCAGCTCATGGTTGTCCCAAAGGGCCTTTTTTCAGGAGGCAACTGGACTTTCTTGTTTTTGTTTTTGTTTTTCTTTGAGGACGTTTCGCTTCTCATCCAAGAAGCTTCTTCAGCGCTGACAGAATAGTGGGGAATGGAAGGATCGATACTCCTTGCAGACAGCTGGTCATTTGCATCCCTTTTAGAGGGTCCATGAAGCACTTGGAGGTTTATCTATGTCCTCAGGATCACCTGAGTGGTGCTCCTGGTTTATTATTTACTTACTTACTTACTTACTTACTTACTTACTTACTTACTTACTTACTTACTTATTTTTATACCGTCCTTCTCCTGAAGGACTCAGGGCGGTGCACAGCCAAAAAATAAAGCCAACAAATATATAAAAGTTAAAAAACAGTTTTAAAAACATATTAAATAATCTGGCCGCCACATGTTAAAAACAGAAACAACCCGTTAAAATTTAGTATTTAGGCCAGCCCAGCTTGATGAAATAATAGCGTCTTTGAGGGCCCGGAGAAAGGTGCTTGGTCAGGGATCATATGTATCTCCGGGGGCAGTTCATTCCAGAGGGCAGGTGCCCCCACAGGGAAGGCTCTCCCACTGGGGGTCGCGAGTCGGCACTGTTTGACCGGCGGCACCCTGAGGAGTCCCTCTCTGTGGGAGCGTATTGGCCGGTGGGAGGCTATCGGCGGCAGAAGGCGATCTAGTAAGTACCCAGGTCCTAAGCCATGGAGCACTTTAAAGATGGTAACCAGCACTTTGAATTGCACCCGGAAGACCACCGGGAGTCAGTGCAGTTCGTGCAGGAGCAGTGTTACATGGGTGCGCCGTGTCGCTCCCATAATCACCCGCGCGGCCGCATTCTGGACCAGCTGGTTCCTGTAGTCCGCAATTTTTTCTCTGGAAATCCATTTCTACTCCCACACCATTCAAGTCCCGTTGCCTCCTGAAAAAGCACCTTTGGGACAACCATGACCTGGATGACTGAGAATCTCTACAGACTTCTAGCTATCCAATTTGGGATGAATGCCCTTTGAATGGTCCACCCGCCCACCCACCCCAGTTCTATGCTGTCCTATTTAGGCATATTTTTGAGGCCGGGTGCATGCGTAGAAACCACACGCACACCCAAACCAGGCATGCGCGCGATGAACTGGTAGTAACAAAATGTGAAACCCACCGCTTATCAACTCACATTTATTGATGACATTTATGACAGTGTCCTGGAGTCTTGTGATCTCCTTTTGTGACTTTCTGACCAGCAAAGTCAATGGAAAAGCCAGGTTCACTTAACAACCATGTGACTAATTTAACAACTGCAGTGATCCACTTAACAAATGGGGTGGGAGAAGTCATAAAGTGGGATAAAACTTGCTTAACAAATCTCTCACTTTAACAACGTAGGTTTTGGGCTCAATTGTGGTCATGTGTTAAGGACTACCTGTATGAAAATTCCCTATGGCTGACTAGGAAATTCCGGAAGTTGAAGTCTACACTGAGGAATTCCGGGAGCTGAAGTCTACCCTGAGGAATTCTGGAAGTTGAAGTCTACACTGAGGAATTCCAGGAGTTGAAGTCTACCCTGAGGAATTCCGGGAGTTGAAGTCTACCCTGAGGAATTCCAGGAGTTGAAGTCTACACTGAGGAATTCCAGAAGTTGAAGTCTACACTGAGGAATTCTGGAAGTTGAAGTCTACACTGAGGAATTCTGGGAGTTGAAGTTGAAGTCTACACTGAGGAATTCCGGAAGTTGAAGTCTACACTGAGGAATTCTGGAAGTTGAAGTCTACACTGAGGAATTCCGGGAGTTGAAGTCTACACTGAGGAATTCCGGGAGTTGAAGTTGAAGTCTACACTGAGGAATTCCGGAAATTGAAGTCTACACTGAGGAATTCTGGGAGTTGAAGTCTACACTGAGGAATTCCAGGAGTTGAAGTCTGCACTGAGGAATTCCGGGAGTTGAAGTCTACACTGAGGAATTCCAGGAGTTGAAGTCTACACTGAGGAATTCTGGGAGTTGAATTCTACACTGAGGAATTCCAGGAGTTGAAGTTGAAGTCTACTGAGGAATTCCGGGAGTTGAAGTCTACACTGAGGAATTCCGGGAGTTGAAGTTGAAGTCTACTGAGGAATTCCGGAAGTTGAAGTCTACACTGAGGAATTCCAGGAGTTGAAGTTGAAGTCTACTGAGGAATTCCAGAAGTTGAAGTCTACACTGAGGAATTCCGGGAGTTGAAGTCTACAGATCTTCAGTTGCCATGATTCAGAAACACTGTCCTAGACTGTACAGAAGCAACCTTCAGATCAATCCCTGGTTTCAGAACCCATTTCAAGTGTTGAAGGAAGCGGAGAGTTGCACTACCCTGACCTCTGTAAGTTTATGAATATGTCTGAAGGGCTGTTGTCCCCACATGGGGATTTAAGGTATCAGAATGCCATCCCTTCATTGATGATTTTTTTTTTCCCCACCATCATGGGAAGTTGTTAAAAACTGACAATGGGGAAATGTAAGTGAAAGATTGAGCACCCCACTCAAATTGGCAACATGTGTGAAATGAGCTCAATTCCTGCTAATTGCAAAGTTATATACAGTACATGTTATTGTCTTGGGAATAGCATGGAAGTGAGCTGTTGTTGATTTCCTCTGGGATAATTTTGATTTCCAAGTTTATCTTGCACCCCAAAAATTAACTGTGGTCTCTCATCAAAACAGTAATTAGATCTGAACCCGGGTCAGGCCCAAGCCTGCGGAGAAAAGCAACAAAGATGATTAGGGTACTGGAGGCTAAAATATATGAAGAACGGTTGCAGGAACTCGATATGTTTGGCTTAATGAAAAGAAGGACTAGGGGAGACATGCTAGCAGTCTTCCAATATCTCAGGGGCTGCCACAAAGAAGAGGGAGTCCAGCTATTCTCCAAAGCACCTGAAGGCAGGATAAGAAGCAATGGGTGGAAACTAATCAAGGAGAGAAGCAACTTAGAACTAAGGAGAAATTTCCTGACAGTGAGAACAATTTATCAGTGGAACAACTTGCCTCCAGAAGTTGTGAATGCTCCAACACTGGAAGTTTTTAAGAAGATGCTGGATAACCATTTGTCTGAAGTGGTGTAGGGTTTCCTGCCTAAGCAGGAGGTTGGACTAGAAGACCTCCAAGGTCCCTTCCAACTCTGTTATTCTGTTCTATTCAATCAAGACCAATCCTTTAAGAGCATAGACAGACTAATAGACAGAATCTTGCCAGACTAAAGTTATAACCTCCTAACCTAATAGATATAGCCTGGGAGATTCTAGAATCTGGTTACTTTGAATCTCTTCTTGGGATTGTACAGTCTCTTGATCTTTTCTTTCTAGGAATGCTCTGAGTTGGCCAAATCCTACACACACACACACATCCTCTCTGCTGCTGCAGATGCACAACCCATCATACCCTGCTTCAAACCATCCCCAACCAGGCCAGAGTTCCCACCTGCTGAGTCTTCAGTAAAATAGAGAAATCTTCACCCAGCGTATTATCCCAAGGTTGCAACCTGCAAATAGGATGGTATAGGGTAGAATCCCATTTGGGCTCAGCACCAGATAATGTCTCTGGATAGGTGAGCTTAATAGCCGAGCAGACAGAGGGTGGAAAAAAGCGTAAAAAGTGTTAAGCAGCAGTCAGCTCCAAGGGGCCATTATGTTCCAACTGCAATGATGTTTACCTATAGGACCTGCTCTTTACCCATTAATCTCCCATTGCACTTAAAGAAAATAGAACTGCAGTACGCTCCAAGAATCTCTGGCCTGCCTATTTTTGAAGCATCTGGAAGTAGTGGCCTTTTTAAGAGTCTGCAAGTTTGCAGAAGTGTGAAAAGATGGATACCGGAGTCTGGGTGCATTCAGAATGCCGGCAACTGCAATTTATTTCCTTCTGTTTGCAAAAGTGCTTCCGAACGGGGCATAGAATTCACATTTGTCATTTTCTTTGCCATCCGAAAATGGCTTTTTCTTTCTCCCTGCCAGTTTCACACTTCCCCCCCTTTGGCTAACGTTGACTGTTTCCTCCTGTGTTTTTAATAGCATAGGATCTCAGGCTTGTCTGTTCTTTCCTTGGGTTGAAAGGCAGAAATGGAGGGAGAAGAAACAGATTTTCAGAGGGAAACAGCAAATGGGGAGGTCTCCAACGGAAGTTGCTGTGGGGCTCTCCACACGGTCGCCCCTCTTCCTTGATTCCTTAAGAGACAGAGCTTAATTTGAAAAGAAAACATTTCTTAGCTGCACAAAATAATGGTGGGTTTTTTTTCCTCTGGAAGCACTTCTGGCATATATATGTTTGCATAGAGCAAGATGTGTAACAAGGTGCAAAACCTGGCTAGTTTAAGCTTGCTAGGCTTGGTTGCCTGAGAATAGAATAGAGTAGGGTAGGGTAGGGTAGGGTAGGGTAGGGTAGGGTAGGGTAGGGTAGAATAGAATAGAATAGAATAGAATAGAATAGAATAGAATAGAATAGAATAGAATAGAATAGAATAGAATAGAATAGAATATTCCAATATTCTAGACCAAGTCAAGTCCAAATAATGCTAGACAATTCCTAGAAAACTGGCAGCCAGACAAATTAGCTATCAACAGGCAGATTGAGATAAACAACATCTACATACCACTGAAAAAAGAGAATATTAAAAAAAAAAGCTAAAAAGGAAACAAAAAAGACCAAAAACACCTCCTTGCCAGCAATCAACACCCAGATAAGCAGAAACTAATATCAGGATTAATACTGAGCCTGGTGGCACAACAGACTAATAGCCTGTTATTAACATTCAGCTGCCTGCAATTACTGCAAGTTCGAATCTCCCCAGGCTCAAGATTGACTCAGCCTTCCATCCTTTCTAAGGTAGGTAAATTGAGGACCCAGATTGTGGGGGCAATAAGCTGACTTTGTATAAATATACAAAAGTATGAAGGCTATTGCTTAACGCATTGTAAGCCGCCCTGAGTCTCCGGAGAAGGGTGGCATATAAATCAAAATTTAAAAAAAAAAATACCAAGGAAACAATCAAGCAGCGAACAAACCCAATCCAATAACAACCAACTCAGACAATCAAACTGTAAACAGCAACCTAACCATGACACCACCAACCATCAATACTAACGGGGCAAGCCACTTGTGTATAAACACAGAGCAAACCTCACACCCTCCTAACGCTGATGTTATCTACTTGGATAATGAAACGTCTGCAAAAAACAACAACAGCCACCAAGCTCAGAAATCACACAAGGGTCCCACAATCATTGTTCTCCTCCTTGTCCTTTTCCTTCTCCTCCTTCTCCCACACTCCACAAACATTGCTCCCTTCTAGCATTGATGATGTTACCTACTTAGTTCATGAAACATCTGCAAGAAAACCACCAAGTTCAGAGAGCACTGAAGACCCCAGTGCAGAGGTCGGCAACCTGTGGCTCTGGAGCCGCATGTGGCTCTTTCATCCCTCTGTTGCAGTTCCTTGTCACCAGTCAGCTCCACAATTGATAGGGCTTTCAGTTAGGATAGACAGAGGAAAAAGGATGCCGTACTAGGAGGAGACACTATGGTGGGGGGAACCGGACTTCCGGCTGGCTCCAGAATTGAACGAGGGGCTTCCAGTTAGGGCCTTTGTGGCTCTTTGAGTGTTTAAGGTTGCCGACCCCTGCCCCAGTGAAAGTATCTTACCTCTCCTCTCCTTTTTACTCTATGGAAAACTAGCGAGGTTCCCTCTGAAATGCTTCTCTCGCCTTCTGTAGACTGAGAAATATTTGACTGCTGGTTGTCTCGTCTCTGCCTCTCCATCCTGCCTCCCAAGGCCATTCCCACATACCATTAGAACAGATAAAATTGTATCTGTAACTATACCACAGATAAATCCCATAAGCTTCTAGTTTGTGGTTATCTTTGACATGGGAACGTTGTCTAAGGAAGAAAGCACAGCCCAGTTAGCCAATGAATGGCCTTTTAAAAAAACAATAATATATGTTGTATATTCTAATCGCCCCTATGGGGACCAAGGAAAGGAGTGGAGGTAACTAGGCAAACCCGAGTAGCTCAAATGCAACAAAGATGATGAGGGGACTGGAGGCTAAAACATATGAAGAATAGTTGCAGGAACTGGGTATGTTTAGTTTAATGAAAAGAAGAACTAGGGGTGACATGATAGCAATGTTCCAATATCTCAGGGGATGCCACAAAGAAGAGGGAGTCAAGCTATTCTCCAAAGCACATAAAGGCAGAACAAGAAGCAATGGGTGGAAACTAATCAAGGAGAGAAGCAACTTAGAACTAAGGAGAAATTTCCTGACAGTTAAGAACAATTAATCAGTGGAACAACTTGCCTCCAGAAGTTGTAAATGCTCCAACACTGGACGTTTTTAAGAAGATGTTGGATAACCATTTGTCTGAAATGGTGCAGGATTTCCTGCCTAAGCAGCGGGTTGGACTAGAAGACCTCCAGGGTCCCTTCCAATTCTGTTCTTCTGTTCTATTCTAAATCTTGCAATGAAATTATCTGGCCTAAGACCACAATGAGAGGACAGTAGCAGTGGCTGGCTGTATAAAATTTCTTCTACGTTTGTGCTTTATTTTCGCTTTGTGTAGCGCATCAAAATGGAGACGTACATTCACATCTTCGAGAGACGTTTTGCCAACAAGCACTCACACTGACTCGTTGCTTGGTCTCGTGCTTTAAAACCAGGCACGCTTACACCTGCCCACAAAAGAACACACGGAACACAAGAGAGCTCGGGAGATTTTTCTTAGCTCTCCACAGAAAGAATGGTGCTGAATGAAGTGTGCCATCATAGCAAGAATGCACTGTTCAGCACCGCTGTTTTTACACAATGACTTGTTTTCAGCTCTTCTTTCTAACACAAATCCTGCACTCGGCTATTGGCTGCTCACTTCGGCTGTGATATATTATATTAGATATCTCAAGCATGCAGGGAACAAAAGCCCGTTGCTTCATCACAGGCGAAAGCAGATGGATAACTCTCGCCAGGCTACGGCCCCAATTGAGCCCCAAATTTTTATTGCTAGGCAAAGCAGTTGTTAAGTGAGTTTTTGCCTCATTTTACGACCTTTCTTGCCACAATTGTTAAGAGAATTGCTCCAGTTGTCAAGTTGGTAGCAATAGCAAGAGCGCTTAGACTTATATTTATTTATTTATGTATTTTATTTTTTAAATTTTTAAAATACTTTTTTGATATTTTTCATGTGTATTTTTAACAGTCGCTTGGTCGATTGTCATTGTGAGCCAACCTGAGTCCTCTGAGGACTCAGGTTGGCTCACAATGACAATCGACCAAGCGACTGTTAAAAAATATACATGAAAAATATCAAAAAAGTATTTTAAAAATTTAAAAAATACTACCCCATCAGTCCAGGCCGAGGATATAAATAGTCAGGTTTTCAATTCATGGCGGAAGGTACGAAGGTCAGGGGCCAACCGGAGCCCCAAGGGAAGTTGATTCCAAAGGGTGGGGGCACTCACAGAGAAGGCTCTATCCCTGGGTGTCGCCAGCCGACATTGTCTAGCCGATGGCACCCTGAGTAGGCCCTCTCTGTGAGAGCGTACCGAGCGATGGGAAGTTGACGCTGGTTGCAGGTGGTCCGAAAAATAGCCTGGACCTAAGCCATGAAGGGCTTTATAGGTTTATAGGTTTATATACTGCTTCACAGTGCTTTTACAGCCCTCTCTAAGCGGTTTACAGCCTATTGCCACCCAACAATATGGCTCCTCATTTTACCGACCTCGGAAGGATGGAAGGCCGAGTCAATCTTGAGTTGGTCAGAATCAAACTGCTGGCAGTTGGCAGAATTAGCCTGCCATACTGTGTTCTAATTACTGTGAAGGAAAGGAAGGGAGGGAGGAAAATAGCCATAGCACTTAGACTTATATACCACTTCACAGTGCTTTGCAGCCTTCTCTAAGCAGATATGCTAAACAGACCTGAACTCTGTTCCAACTGACAGTTGCCTTATATAAACATGCTCTGATGCTACCCCTTCACTAAACCAGGCATGGGCATGGCCAGCGCATGACTCATCCGGTCTGAGGGCTGGGACATTCTACTCCCCCTCCCCCTCTGTTCCAACTGCCCATTGCCTTATATTAACACACTCTGATGCTACAGAGTTACACATTCTACATTAAGTTTCAGGCTTTAAGTGTCAATTTATCATGCCCGATCACATACCATATTTTTCGGAGTATAAGACGTACCTTTCCCCCCCCCCCCCAAAAAAAAGGTGGTGAAAATTTGGGTGCGACTTATACACTGAATGTAGCCCCACCCACCCACTGGCCCCCACCCTATGGCCTCTGCCTCCCAGCAATTTACCTCCTTGCAGCAAAAAGAAACAGCCCATTTCAGCTTCAGTACAGCCTAATTAGCACAAGTTGATTGTCCATTGGATCGGCCTCCCGACTCTCAGCTGTTTCAGGCTGCAGAGATTGCAGATTGTGGGCCTCTGCTGCTTGCTGCAAGGAGGTAAATTGATGGGAGCAGATTTTTTTTTCTTGTGCTAATCAAGCTATGCTGAAAATGAAAATGAAAGTAAAGCAGGCTATTTGTTGTTCGCTGCAACGAGGCAAAATTGCTGGGAGTCAGAGGTAGATTTCTTTTTCTTGTTTTCCTCACCAAAAAAGATAGGTGCGTCTTATAGTCCGGAGCGTCTTATACTCCGAAAAATACGGTAGTTTCATAGTGAAGCACGGACATCTAGCTAGCTATTCTGAAATATCCACATTTCTCAAAGAGTCTTTCCATATGATCGTTGTGTTCTCATGTGAGATCTTGTAAAATTTGGCAATGTCACTAGCTTTCAACTGTATCTAATTAAAACAACCAAAAGGACATTTTTTTGTAACTGTAGTCTCAGGAGGAGTGATGACACCATTTTTGGAGTGTGATTAATATCATTAATGCCGGATTGAATTGGGAGAGCCATTACTTCCTGGATCTGTAGAGAAAAGATTCAATGCCTATGACTGACACTTTGTTGTAACAATATGTAATATAGCCTCTATCTAAAACTAAGGATTGTGAAATCTCTTTCTTTTTTTTCCTTTTCAAGTTTTTTTTATTTTTTTTACAAACGTATCAATGTTTGAACAGGGTGGCACCTGGGTGTCATATATTCTCGTACAAATAAAACTAGTAGAATTAATCATAGTTATTACATTCAATCAACTGATATATTTCTAACAATGATGCACATTTATATTAAGTTGCAGTCTGTCATTATTCAATTATTCCACGTTTCCTCTTGTTATTGCTTTTATTTTATTATAGGAAAGTGTATATACACTAATGTTCCCCCTTTTCTTATTTCTATCTCTTATTCTAACTTTTAATCATGTCACCTTTTATTAATTTTTTTCCTTTCTATCCTACCTAACTTCTAGTCATGTCACCTACCTAAAAAAAAAGAAAAGAAAGGGAGAGAAAAGCAAAAGCAAATCAGAACTACAACAAAAAAGAGAAATCATCTATCCATCGTCTCTTGCCCGTTTCAATACTTTAATTGCTATGCTTTTTTTTTTTTTTTTTTGGCTTGCCTCCCATATCCCAACCCTGAGATACGAAATATCCCTGATCTCCGTGCTTTCCGCCGTGTCCTCAAGACCCTGATGTTCCAACAAGTGGGGCTAAACATATGAACATGTGAATGTTTTTAAAATGTTATCTAATTTTAGGTTCTATTTAATTGGGCCAAACTATGTTATAATAATAATAATTTTAATTAGCAAGTTTATGATGTTTGTGTATCTATATTTTTCTTGACTGTACACTGCCTTGAATCCTACGGGAGAAACACGGTATAGAAATATAACAAACAAACAAACAAACAAACAAACAAACAAACAAACAAATAAATAAATAAATAAATATTCTGGGATGGTGAAATCTCTTAATGTTGCTTGGGGACATACTGTTTTCTCACAGTAAATTTGTTATGGCCTCAGACCATAAATAATATTTTACACGTTTGACAAAAAGGGAAAGGAGGAGAGAGCAGACATTTCTGTGCCTGTGTTTTGACAGGACGTACGCTTCAGAATGAATATTTAATTAAACTATCCCCAGTAAATGAGATTGAAAGCTTTTTTCTTTCTAACGGACCCCCTTTTTCTGCACTGGGTGGATTTAATACAGAAAGCATTCAGGGTCTGCCATTCCTCACTCAGAATTTGTCGTGATGGGTACAGAAAATTTTGTCAGAAGAACTGAGTTGGCTGTCAGTTTAATCAATGAGTTTTTAGGCTCAATTTAATCTCCTCCACACCATCACCAAATAACCCTCATCCCATACAAACAACATGTCACATTCATGACAGATCCTTTCCCCTCTAACTCAAAGGCAGCAGCCTTTGAGAGGCGAAGCAACCAAGACCAGATGAGAAATGTAATTTGCAGTTAGACCAAAGTTTTGACCGGTGGTGAGAAATCCCAGCCTTAACGTCCATCCCATGGACAAACAGAATCCATTTTGTTGAGTATCTTCTCCAACCTGGTGCTATCTAAAGATGTTGAGACCAGGGGTGGGTTCTAAATTTTTTTACTACCGGTTCTGTGGGCGTGGCTTATTTTGTGGGTGTGGCTTGGAGGTCATGTGACTAGGTGGGCGTGGCTAGCTGGTCAGAGTCATTTCTGGAAGGTCCTCGCACTTACGACCCGACTCATTTGTTTGCTTTTAACACTGATCAGCTGTAGGGCGGCCCTTTGAAGCCCCGCGGCAAGAGTTTAAACAGGTTTTTTTTCCCTCTAGTCATCAGCTGGGACTCAGGAGGCAGCAATAGATTGGTGGTGGGACCAAATAAAAGGTAAGAATAACGTGGGAGGGTGGGGGGGGTGGGAGGGAGGGGGGGGAGAACTGGTTCGGTGATGTCATTTCGTCACCGCTACCAGCTCGGCCAAACCGGACTGAACCGGGAGGAACCCACCACTGGTTGAGACAATCTCAACAATGATGGTGCCAATCAGAATAAGTTAACTGTCCAACAACACTATGGCTTCTATGCTGTCTCAATCCTTGCAGCATGATCACCTTTTAAGAAATTGGTGTTAAAAGTTGTTTTTTTTCCCCCAAGCTTTTCATTTTCTGCAGTCTCTGTTGGTCTCTAAGCTTAATATGGAACCGCCATTAGGGCCTGTATTATTTGTTCCTCCACAGAAGAAATATGCTAATTAAACTCCCAGAGCTTCAGGACCAGAACTGGTAAGTAATTGTGGTGCTCAGAAGAGCATCAGTGACAATGTAGACTAGTACGTCCTTTTTCTTCGTTCAAACTTGCTCACATCCGCACCGGTGAAGCTGTATCTGTAGCTATGCCTGCTACAAAACTTTCAGAAAATGGCCTGAGGATTCCATTCATGACACCCAGGAAGGGAGGGAAGGAGGGAGGGATGGAGGAAGAAACGAAACATAGGAGGGAGGGAGGGAGGGAGGAAGGAAAGATAGGAGGGAGGGAGGAAGAAATGAAAAATAGGAGCAAGGGAGGGAGGAAGGGAGGGAGGGAGGAAGGAAGGATAGGAGGGAGGGAGGAAGAAACTAAAGATAGGAGGGAAAGAGGGAGAGAGGGAGGGAGGGAGGAAGAAACGAAAGATAGGAGGGAAGCAGGAAGGAAGGAAGGAAGGAAGATACTTATTCATTTTCCCTCACTTACTTCTCCATCATAAAATAATAGGTTCCCCATTCTAGTACAAATGACACTCATTGACTAAGTATACACACAACAAGTTAGCCATGAACTTCAAAGTCCATCGAAAGACTGTACTGCATGGATCAGGAATTTAAAGCCCAGTACTTAAGGTGACAGATACCCAGTTTGGCATTATGACTTTAAGGCACCAAACTGGGAGACTGTGAATTCTAGTTCAGCTTTAGATTTTAAATCAGAGTTTCAACCTTGGCAACTTTTAAGACTTGTAGACATCAACATCCAGAATTCTTCAGCCTGTCCTGCTGTCTGGGGAATTCTGGGAGTTGACATCCACAAGTCTTAAAGTTGCCAAAGTTGGCTTTAAACTTTGGATCAATTCCTTTTTCTCAGCCCAAGGAAGGAGGCAAGGGCAAGCTACTTTCTGAATGTCTAAGACAGGGATCAGCAACCCGTGGCTCTGGAGCCGCATGTGGCTCTTTCATCCCTCTGCTGTGGCTCCCTGTTGCCGGTTGGCTCCACAATTGATAGGGCTTTCGGTTAGGACAGGTAGAGGAAAAAGAGTGCCGTGCTAGGAGAAGACTCTATGGTGGGGGAACCGGACTTCCGGTCAGCAGAGGAAAAAGGATGCCACGCTAGGAGGAGACTGTATGGTGGGGGAACCAGACTTCTGGCGAGCTCCAGAATGGTTAGGTTAGGACCTTTGTGGCTCTTTGAGTGTTTAAGGTTGCCGACTCCTAGTCTAAGAAAAGGAACCCACATAGACTAATCCAGGCAATCATCAGGAGCAGGGGTGGGTTCTAATTTTTTTTTACTACCGGTTCTGTGGGCGTGGCTTATTTTGTGGGTGTGGCTTGGAAGTCATGTGACTAGGCAGGCGTGGCTACCTGGTCAGAGTTATTTCTGGAAGGTTCTCGCACTTACGACCAGTCCTCGCACTTACGACCTGACTCATTTGTTTGCTTTTAACACTGATCAGCTGTAGGACGGCCCTTTGAAGCCCTGTGGCAAGAGTTTAAACAGTTTTTTTTTCCATCTAGTCATCAGCTGGGACTCAGGAGGCAGCAATACATTGGGGGTGGGACCAAATAAAAGGTAAGAATAACTTGGGGGGGGTGGGAGGGTGGGGGGGAGAACCTATTTGGTGACGTCATATCGTCACCGCTACCGGCTCGGCCGAACCGGACCGAACCGGGAGGAACCCACCACTGATCAGGAGTCAACACTGATTCAAAGACATTTTTAAAAAAAGAAAAGAAAAGGAGATACTCTCATTGGCCAGCCTAAAGGTGCAACAGACCTGGAGATAGATGTTTTCAGCAAGAGATCTTGCTGGCAGGACACTTTGGAAGGAATGAAAATAAGGTATTAATTCTCTACTTCTCCCCTCCTTTCTGAGAAAACCAGTGAGGGCTCAGAGGCACATCAGTATTCTCAATGGGGAATATAATGCGCAGTTATGGAGAAGTCAATGGGGAACATAACGTAGAGTTAAGAAGACAAGCATGACAATTTTTCTACCAGACTGTAAGAAGGTGAACGTATTGATAAAAAAAAAATATTAAAAAAAATTCAGAGCTGTTTTCTTTATATGTGCCACTCTGGAAATGTCAAAAGAAAATGTATCTGCATTGCTTCAAATTGTTCGCCCTGCTTGGGGTTCAACTCTCCCACCTGTATCAAAGTTGGATTTTCTTCTGTTCAAAAGCACAGGAGGGGTTCACGCATCTAAATGTAATACATGACCCCATGGTAATTTCTGCTTAGGAAGGAAAAGCTCTCTACTGGTATTAACCTAACAAGCCCACATATCCCCATGGACCCCAAAACAGATCAATGGCATATTTTAGGCAAATAAATCCTCCTGGTGATTCAGAGAGGCTAATGACTCAGAGACCCTCTTGTGTTAACCACAACTCTGATGGATTATTAAATCAGGGACAACCAATGGCAGTAATAAAGATGAGCCTTGGGAAAATGCCTTTTTTTTGGGGAAGTCATTGTCTCAGGCTTCCTTTTGCTTGTCGTCAGGAGCATTTCTGAGCTGGGTTCTTGAATTATTCTCCCTTTACCAGCGCAAGTACTTCAAAGCCAATTCTTCGCTTCTTTTCATTTTATGAAAAGCTGACAAGAAGTTTGGATCATTATCAGATGATAGAAGAGTAGTTTACGGAATAGCAATAGTAATAGCACTTAGACTTATCGTGTTTTCCCAAAAATAAGACCCGGGCTGTTAGGAAATGAGTATTACCTACTTTGTTGGGTTGGCAATATATAAACCATCAATATAGCTTTAAGACTGCTGTATTGCATCATACTGTGTCCTGATTGATTAGCTATGTAGCCAATCTCCTTAAGAGGGAGCTAGAAACATGATTTGTTTCTCTTTGCTGTTCTTGCTCTCTGATATCTCCGTATGCTCCTGTTTGCAAATCCAGAAGAACTGTTTATTGTGAATGACTACGACGACTGGTAAGAAGACTTTGTTATTGGATTATCCCTGGACTGTCGTTTTACTATCTTCTGCTTTATATGTGTATGACCTGGACTGTTTATTGGACTGTGCCTTACTATTTCCTGAAAGTAAACACAACTCAGTGTATCTGTGTGTTGACTGTGTTTATTCATATCTACTCTCAATTGCTTTCATGTGTACACCCTTGCTATTCAAGGGTTAGTCTGCAAATCCCTAACACGGGCTTATATTTTTTTTACTACCAAAAAGGTCTTATTTTTGAGGATGTCTAATTACTGACTCACCTCATGGTAGCGGCACTGACAGCCCTGCCCAGCAGAAGTCCATTGCTGGCCCATTTCTTCTGAAGGCCACTCACGTGCGTCACCCCCGGCATCTCTTTCATCATCCAGAATCTTCCAGAAAGGCCTCTGAAGCTGAGAAACGGGCTCCGGATTGACTGTTTTGCCTGGTTTCTGTTTTGCCATCAGAGGCCTTCCGGAAAGCCTTCTGCAGCCAATAACAGAGCTCCGGATCGATCTGGAGCACTTTTATCGGCTGCAGAGGCCTTCCAGAAGACATCTGACAGTGAATGGAGACTGTGGATTATGTGCGCGAACAGCCACAAGCGCCCACAGAAGAAGGGACAGCTTAGTGGACATTGGGCCTGCAAGGCGAGCAAATGTCAGAGTGTGCGAGACCTGTAAGTAGGGCAGCTCCACCCTCCCATTAACCCTAGCTTAATTTTTACCCGTGCACCCCGGAGTGGGTGGGTTCTTAATCAGGGCTTATTTTGGGAGGTAGGGCTTATATTGGGCACATGTGTAAAAATCAAGCTTACTTTCAGGGTAGGTCATATTTTCGGGAAAACACAGTGCTTGTGTATATATTGCTTCACAGGGCTTGACAGCGCTGTCTAAGCACTTTACAGAGTCAGCATATTGCCCCCAGCAATCTGGGTCCTCCGTTTACTGACCTTGGAAAGATGGAAGGCTGAGTCAATCTTGCACCCCCATCAAGAATTGAACTCCAGGCTATGGGCAGAGCTAGCCTGCAACACTGCATTCTAACCACTGCACCAGCAGGGCTCCGGAATGGACATGGCACGCTTACAAACCTGTATTTCAAGGCACTGCTTCACAGTCTATTATTTTGCACAGCTCAGCAACAAACGCCTTGCATAAGTTATCGTGCAGCGATCCCAAACAATAAAATGCTCAATTCAGTGCTCGGATTTTTCCATCTTTTGAAACCACCAGGAGGGACAGCTTAGTGGACGTTGGGATGCAGGTGAATAAATGCCATCGTAAAAGCAGAATCTGCGAAAAGAACAATGCAAGGAAATCTTGCTCTTCAAAAAGAGAGTTTCAGGCTTCTAAACTCACAGGGTTCATACGGAGAGAAGCTCAGGGTTCAATGTTAGATGAAGAAAGTAAGAGACATTTAACTCTGGAGGAAAAAAGAAGAAGAAGCTTCTTAAGGTTGATGTCTTTTTTTTAAAAAAAAAAAGCATCGGCAGTTTTCACAAAAATAATATCCCACGTTGCTTCTGGCAACGTTGTCCAAATTGCTTCAGATTTGCCATAGAAACAGTCGAGAATCTTTAAAACAAACCGCAACCTTGAACAATAAAGGCAATGGACATCTCGGCATATAGAAAAGCTGTAAGAAACAGAGTAACAACAGGGTGATGAGAAGAGCTGCCAAGAGTATAGGAAAGATTGTGAGCCAGATTCTTGTATAAAACATATATAGACAATGGCTGGTACCCAATGCATCATTGTGGCAGCTAGTCACCATCTTGTGGGCTTGACAAATAGACCCCCGAGACTGTTGTCTGGCCTCTGGTCCCTAATAAGGGAAGTGTATACATGCAGCTTCCAGAATATATTTGTTGACAGTAACTTTAGGCAATTAGACGGACAAATCAATGAACGTCAGGAAGGGAAGTGTTATTGGAAATACTGCATGATTCTGGAAATTAGATTAACAGAGTTGGAAGGGACCTGGTAGGTCATCTAGTCCAACCCTCCGCCCAAGCAGGAGACCCTACACCATTTTTGAGAAGTGGCAATCCAATCTCTTCTTGAAAACCTCCAGTGATGAAGTTCCCACAACTTCCGGAGGCAACTTCTGTTCCATTGGTTGATTGTTCTCACTGTCAGCAAAAAAAAAAAAAAAAAAATCTCCTTGTTTCTAGGTAGAATCTCTCCTTGATCAGTTTCCATCCGTTATTCCTTGTTTGGCCTTCAGGTGAGGACCCAGATTGTTGGGGGCAATAGGCTGACTCTGTAAACTGCTTAGAGAGGGCTGTAAGTGTTGTGGCCTGTCAGCGGCCTGTGCAGCTAGTAGCTGATTCCCACAGCGAGGAGGCTGGTGTGGTGATGCGCCAGCAGCCTGTGCAGCTGGCACTCGAGTCAGACAATGAGGAGGCTGGAGAAGATGTGGTGCCAGAGGCGGGGATTCAGCCAGGGCCTTCTGAACCTCCAGAAGCTCCCATAAGTGAAGAGGAAGAAGAGGAAGAGCCTCTTCTCAATGCACAGGCGTGCAGTACTGTTAAAAGGCAGGAGTGGATCCTCAGGAGGAAGTCTTCTCGAGAGTAAGGCTTGGGGCTAATTGGCCACTCCCCTAGCCTATTTAAGGAAGGACAATGACCGATGCAATTTGCAGAAAATAACTTTGTTCAAATTCCTTCGTGTCTTGATTCCAGAAAACGTTTGATTTGGCTCTTGTTTTTCTCTTATCAGTTTTCCTGCAAATTGCTTCTGGGCATTCTGCCAACCACAGTAAGATTATCGTTATCTGAAATACTGGGCCTCAGAACTGAGTTATTATTCTTTGAATTCTTGTTGGCTGCTAATGGAGTTAAATTAACAGCCCTTGTTCAGAAAAGACTGATTTATTGTACTTGTGTTCGAACAACTACTAAGAAACCTCATTAGTAGTCTTTAATTAGTAAATTAAGGTTTGTACGGACTTTGTGTGTGCTGCCTTCTTTGGAGTCCGTAGCTGGGGCAGAACAGTAAGGCACTGTGAAGCGGTATATAAATCTAAGTGCTATTGCTATTGCTCTGCATGAGATGTGTTGTGAGTTCATTAAATCCTAGACCGTCCAAAAATGCCAGGGAATTTCTAGAAGTCTGGCACTCTGACAAATCAATAGACACACAGACATTAACAAACTCTACAAGACTATGCAAAAGAGACAATCAAACAGTCCAGAAGAGAACAAAAAGGCCCCAGAACCTCTTCACCAGCAATCAGCACCAGTGGTGACTTGCTCCCGGTTCTGTCCGGTTCTATAGAACGGGTAGTAAAATTGGTGGGAGGCTCCATCCACCCACCCGGATGTCATAAATGATGATCTGCATGTGTGCAGAAGCGCGCGGCTCCGTTGCAAACCGTTAGTAAAGGTTTAAGTAGAACCCACCCAGATCAGCATAGATTAACTTCAGACCAACAATCAAGTAGGCAATACCCCAATCAAGAAACTGCCAAAGAGCCATCCGTAAACAGCCCAACCAAAGACTCTCTAAGACCATTCATTCATTTCATTTATCATTTTTTGGATTTGTATACCGCCCTACTCCCGAAGGACTCAGGGCGGTGAACAGCCACAAAATAAAACACATAAATTCAAAAATTTAAAATAAAATAAAAACAAATTAAATAATTTGGCTGAACGAATTTAAAATACCCCATAATTTAAAAACAAATTAAAATTTACATTTAAAAAGGGGAGAAGGTTTAGGCCAGGCCAGCTTGATGAAATAAAAAATCTTAAGCACGTGATGGAAGGTGCGCAGATCCGGGATCCTCTGTATCTCCGGGGGGAGCTCGTTCCAGATAGTAGGTGCCCCCACAGAGAAGGCTCTCCCCCTGGGGGCCGCCAGTCAGCATTGTTTGGCCGATGGCACCTGGAGGAGCCCCTTTCTATGACAGCGTACCGGCCGGTGGGAGGGTGGTAGCAGGCGGTCTCATAAATCCCCCACCCACACAGACAGGCAAATCACCAGAATATAAACTGGGCAGCACTCCTTACCATCCTTGATCATGTTACCTAGTTAGGCTAATAAAACATCTGCAAGAAAATGTCCATGGACATTCTCAGTCATCCAGGTCATGATTGTCCCAAAGGTGCTTTTTTCAAGAGGCAACTGGAATTTCTGTTTTTTTTTTCTTTGAAGATGTCTCACTTTTCATCCAAGAAGCTTCTTCAGCTCTGGCTAGATGGTGGGGAATGGAAGGATTTACATTCCTTGCAGACAGCTGGTCGTTTGCATCCTTTTAGTGGTTTGTTAAGGTTTCCTGGAAGTTTATCTGTGTCATCAGGGTCACTTGAGTGGTGCAAATTTCTCAAGAGGCAACTGGGTTTTTTGGTTTTTTTTTTCTTTGAAGATGTTTCGCTGCTCATCCAAGAAGCTTCTTCAGCTCTGACTGGATGGTGGTTGCAGACAGCTGGTCATTTGCATCAAATTTGCACCACTCAAGTGATCCTGAAGACACAGATAAACTTCCAGGAGACCTTAACGACCCTCTAAATTGGGAGGCCGTTTAATTTAATTTATTTTTAATTATCTTAACTTTTATATTGTATGTTATTTTAATTCTCGGCTGTTCACCGCCCTGAATCTCTTCGGGGAGAAGGGCGGGATATAAATTTAATAAATAAATAAAAATAAATAAAAAGGATGCAAATGACTAGAGGTTTGCAAGGAGTATAAATCCTTCCATTCCCCACTGTCCAGTCAGAGTTGGAGAAACTTCTTGGAGGAGAAGCGAAATGTCTTCAAAAAGAAAAAAAAAACAGTTGCCTCTTGAAAAACAAAAACAAAAACAAACACCTTTGGGTCTTTAAAGTAAATAAGCAAGCTCAGAGGGCACCAAGGATCTCTCATTAACAACAGACGCTTTCTGGTGCAATAAACCATAAGAAAATCTGGTGGCCTGGCTGTTTTCTCTCTGTAAGGGAAAACACCGTGCAGGTCTGTCTGGATGCAACATGCGTGAAGAGGGCAAGTGACCATACTAGACTCTTTAACGTGATCTCCTAGAACCGTGATGGCGAACCTATGGCACGCGTGCCACAGGTGACACGCAAAGCCATATCTGTGGGCACGTGAGCATTGCCCTAGCTCAGCTCCAGTGCACCAGCCAGCTGATTTTTGAGCCTTCCGGGCCCACCGGAAGTCGGGAAATTGGCTGTTTCCGGCCTCCAGAGGGCCTCCAGAGGGGTGGGGAAGGCTGTTTTTGCCCTCCCCAGGCGCCAAAAAAGCCTCCCCGGGCTCCAAAAAAGCCTCTGGAGCCTGGGGACAGCAAAAAATGGGCCTACTGGGCCCAACCTTTTTGCCGTCATGTGCCAAAAGTGGGGGAAGCCCGGGGGGGGGTCGCATGCATATGCACAGGGGGGTGGGGCTTGGGGAACATTGAATTATGGGTGTGGGCACACACATGCACGACCCCCCTTGCACTCCCCCTGCTTTTGGCACACAACGGTGGAAAGGTTAACCATCACTGTCCTAGAACATAATGATTCTCAGCCCCGTTACTATAAGCCAACCACAAACTCCACACAATGCAGAGAAAATTAAGAAGGAAGAGCGCACGAGAGAGAAATGATCGGACAAAATGAGAGGAACAACAGTGCTTGGACGAGACGGGGAAATGTCCCGCGGGACCCTTCTATATTGAAATCGTCATTAGAGCAGCCAGATTTGGCACGTTGCTCAGCACGGATGTTGATCAGCTCAGCTGGTAGAGTTCTCATCATAGGATCTCCAAGTGCGTCTCCTTCCAAAAATGCAGATTCACATAAGACTTTGGCAGTTTCCGCCAGCGGTCTCATCAAATATCAGCTATTTATTTCAATTATGATTTTTTTTTAATATATATGTATATGTATCATTTAAATTCTGGGCAACCACTGGTATCATTTGGGAAGATGACAATGGGTCCTTTGTTATTCATAGATGCTGCCTCCCAGCCTCTCTTCTAAACAGACCAATTTGGCCAAAAAGGGAGCTACCGCCAACATACCAGCTAGGACAACCAAAGCATCATTTGCATGGTATGCACAAATAAATATGCCACCGCTTCAAATACAGGAAGTCCTCGACTTTTTTTTTTTTAATTTGATTTATATGCCGCCCTTCTCCGGAGACTCAGGGCAGCTTACAATGCGCTAAGCAATAGCCTTCATCCTTTTGTATATTTATACAAAGTCAGCTTATTGCCCCCACAACTGGATCCTCAATTTACCTACCTTAGAAAGGATGGAAGGCTGAGTCGACCTTGAGCCTGGCGAGATTCGAACCTGCAGTAATTGCAGGCAGCTGGTCTTAATAACAGGGTGCTTTAGACCACTGTACTACCAAGGCTCTTGGCTCTTGATTTAGGACCACAATGGAGCCCAAAATTTCTGTGGTTGTGATCTGTCCCCGTCTACACACACACAGAAACACAGCCAGCCAAGAGTTAAGAAAGTACTTGGCACGCACACAGGTCGTTATCTCAATCTTGGCAGCAATATAAGCACCGTCTGCCAAGAGCTTTAACTGCAACAGATAACATAAAATTACATACTCATTGCAAATAGTCCAGCAAAACAATATCCCTTTTGGCAGCTTCAGACGTTGTTCAAACGACTAGCCAAAGTTCGTTTTTGTTCGTCACAAAGTTTTACCAGCCACCACCCTCTCTTATATAGTCTCTGGGGTGTGGTCCAGTGACTCAATTCTAATCCCTAGCACGCCTCCTTAACTGCTGCAACCGTTTATCACGCCTTCGTTGGCGTGCATCCAGGAATGACGGCTCTCCTTCTTTGCTTTCATTCGAGACACCTGGCTCCTGGCTAATCTCCTCTCCCTCGGCCGGCACCTGAGACAGTGCCAGAGGGGAGGGGCCTGGAGAGGGAGGCCTGGCTGACTCCTCTCCCTCATGTTCAGAGCCTTCTTCCTCCGATGGGATAGGCTCAGAGGGCGGGGCCACAACATGTTGTGAGATATTTGTAAAGGGAATTCTGCCCCATTTTCTTCCCATGGTTAAGTGAATAGCAATTGCACTTATATACCGCTTCACAGTGCTTTATAGCTCTCTCTCTGTGGTTTACATAAGAGTCAGCATCTTGCCGCCGACAATCTGGGTCCTCATTTGACCCTCCTCATAAGGATGGAAGGCTGAGTCAACCTGGTGAGATTTGAACTGCCAAAGTGCAGGCAGCCGGCAGGCAGCAGAAATAAGCCTGCAGTACTGCATTCTAACCACTGCGCCACCACGGCTCTTGGCTGCAGTTGATAGGTTAGTAACCCGGTTTAAGGGAATCTGGTTTCTCCACTGACTTTGCTCGTGAAAAAGTCACAAAAGGCGATTGCGTGACTTTTGGACACAGCAAATGGCCATCAGTGTGTACCACTTGATGTGCATCTGAATTTGGATCACATGATCACGGGGAGGCTACCAAGGTGGTAACTGTGAAAATTGGTCACAAGTCCCTTTTTTCAGTGCCGTTGTAACCAAGGTTGAACAGTTGTAAGTCAAAGACTACCTGTAGCTAGAAAGAATACTCCTATGTGGGTTTTACATGTTTGCTGAAGAGAGAGAGAGAAAAAATAGATCTAACGTGTGATTGTTTGCGCATCTGGAGCATTAAGCTTTTGCTTCCCTGTCAAGCGATGCAGAAAGTATACAGAATGAGCAGAGTCACCTGGAGATGCCCCTCCCTGCAGCATAAAATTATATTCTCAGTGTGACATATCAGGAGATGTCATCTCGTCAGCAGGAAAAAGAAATTTGTGGCAAGAAAGAAAACTGTCACCAGAAAAGAATTCCGCCCTCCAGAGAGAAGAACCAAGTGAGTGACAAAATAAGGCATGTCACGGCGAAACAAAGAGAACGTAAGAAGACGGGCGTTGAAAGTAGAAAAGCTCTTACCAATCCCAGCTGTGCTAAATCATAGATAGACCCAAGTTTAAATTTGCGGTGAAATGTTTCAAAGGAGCACACCAACTCTCCTTCGAGCTCATTGTGTAACCCGAGCAAAGGAAGGAAGGAGGTACAGTTGGAAGCAGCTGGAATCCATAAGTGGACACAAATTGAAGCCACCTATTGCGTAAACCATGGAGAAAATCTGTCTGGCTTGAATGGTGTATAATCAGTCAATCCGTTGTTCAAAACCAAGCACCAACTAGGAATGAGGGCATTCAAAATAAAGATAACCTGTTTCAGTATGATCAAATCTGCCATAGCTCCGACAAGCACATCAACCAGTGGATTTGCAAACCTAGTTCTAGAAACAGTTCTTGCCCTCAAAAAAAGAAAAGAAAAGAAAAGAAAAGAAAAGAAAAGAAAAGAAAAGAAAAGAAAAGAAAAGAAAAGAAAAAGAGAGAGTATATTTCAAGAAACCTCATAAAAAGACTGATTTGATCCAGCAATAGCACTTAGACTTATATACTGCTTTACAGCCATCTCTAAGGGGTTTACAGAGTCAACCTTTTGCCCCCAACAATCTGGGTCCTCATTTTACCGACCTCGGAAGGATGGAAGGCTGAGTCAACCTTGAGATGATCAGGATCAAACTCCTGGCTGTGGGCAGAGTTAGCCTGCCATACTGCATTCTAACCACTGCAAAGGAAAGGAAGGGAGGGAAATAGCCATAGCATTTAGACTTATATGCCGCTTTACAATGCTTTAGAGCCCTCTCTAAGTGGTTTACAGAGTCAGCCTCTTGCCCCCAACAATCTGGGTCCTCATTTTACTGACCTCGGAAAGTTGATAGGCTGAGTCAACCTTGAGCCGGTCAGGATCAAACACCTGGCAGTGGGCAGAATTTGCCTGCAATATTGCATTCCACCACCAGTCTGCCACCAGGGCGTCTATCCAATCTGATCTGATCTGAGAAAATATGTGTCTGGTCAGGTGAATCACAAACCTGTACCCAGCCAGGAAATGTATGTACACGTTTTTACATTAAAGAAAGCTGCAGATAAACCTTGAATATCGAAGAAAGTTACCGTCTGATACAATGTCAAGGAATTTGCATTTCTAAAATAAAAAAAATAACTAAACTTCCACTAAAAGTTGGAAAGAAAAGACTAGGCTTGGGGTGTATGTGTAGGCCGCCCTGACTCTCCGGAGAAAGGCAGCATATGAATTAAACTAATAAATAAATAAATAAATAAATAGGCCAGTCTGATGTCATCTGGGTTTAGACTAATCCATGCATCTCTAGATTCGAGGCATCTGTTGGAGCCACGATTGGGTTGGGAGAGAAGAAGAAGTGAAGTTAAGGACACAGACAATGGAGGGAGGGAATCTAAGACAGTGATGGCTAACCCTTTTCTCTTTGTGTGCCAAAAGTGTGCCAGCACCCATAATGTAATGTGCAACCCCTAAGTATGCACGCACCCCCATGCCCACTCACATGCACATGAGGCCGCCCCCCACTCCCCCGCCCCCCGTGCAAGCACACGTGACCCCCACCCCCCGTTTTGGGCCTAGCACGCCTCCCTGCAGCCTCCATGGCACAAAAATGCCACAGAGGCTGCAGGGAAAAAAATCAGGTTCATCTGATTCGCCAGTTGCAGCCCTTTCTGGATTGCAACACCTTGCACACGGTCACTCACGCCCTTGTCACCTCCCGACTGGACTACTGTAATGCTCTCTACATGGGGCTCCCCTTGAAAAGCACCCGGAGGCTCCAACTGGTCCAGAATGCGGCCGCGTGGGTGGTTATGGGCGCAACTCGTTGTGCCCACGTGACACTCCTGCGTGAGCTGCACTGGCTCCCAGTGGTCTTCTGGGTGCGATTCAAGGTGTTGGTTACCACCTTTAAAGCGCTCCATGGCATTGGACCTGGGTACCTTCGAGACCGTCTTCTGCCACCAATAGCCTCCCACCAACCAGTCCGCTCCCACAGAGAGGGTCTCCTCAGGGTGCCATTGGCCAAATTATGTCGGCTGGCGACACCCAGGGGGAGGGCCTTCTCTGTGTTGGAGCCCCTGCCCTTTGGAATGAACTTCCCCCAGAAATTCGTAAGATCTCCGAGCTCCGTGTATTTCGCTGTGCCCTCAAAACCTTGTTGTTCCGCCAGGCCGGGCTATCAATGTAAAGATTTTAATTGGTTTTAAATGTGGGATTTTAAATTTGGGGGTTTTAAAATTGAGCCAATTATTTAATAATTTTAATTATTTTTAAATTTTGTCTGTCTTTGTGCTTTTAATCACGCTGTACACCGCCCTGAGTCCTGATCTGTCCCCGTCCCCACACACACACAAACACAGCCAGCCGAGGGTTAAGGAAACACTGTGGAACGCACCCAGGTCTTATCTCCCACTTGGCAGCGATAGACACACCGTCTGCCAAATGCCTTTATTTTCACAAACAGAAAGATAAGATACTAACGTACAAAAAAGTCCAAGCAGAAATAATATTCCTCCCAGCAGTTCTGGACGAGGCTTTAGTGACTATCCAAGGTTTACTTTTGTTCGTCACAAGGATCCCTGACCACTACCCTCTATTATATAGTCTCTGGGGTGTGGTCCAGTGACTCAGTTCTAATCCCTAGCACGCCTCCTAAGCTGCTGCAATCGTTTATCACGCCTTCGGAGGTGTGCGTCCAGGAATGATGTTTCATTATCACTCTGATCCGAACCAGCTGTCTCCCTGCTGATCTCCTCTCCCTCGGCCGGCACCTGAGACAATGCCAGAGGGGAGGGGCCTGGAGAGGGAGGCCTGGCTGACTCCTCTTCCTCATGCTCGGAGCTTTCTTCCTCCGATGGGACAGGCTCAGAGGGCGGGGCCACAACAAGTCCTTCAGGAGAAGGGCGGTATAGAAATATTTTTTTTAAAAAAAAATGGGCCATGGGGGGGCGTGTCTCCCTCATGAGCCCTGCCCCACCTCCCATGCATTGTGAAAATCAGCTGTTTGGCGAAAGGCGCACATATGCGCGGTGCAGCTGAGTTGGGCAATGGCTCGCGTGCCCGCAGAGAGGGCTTGGCATGCCAGCTGTGGCACATGTGTCATAGATTCGCCATCACGGATCTAAGCTAACTATGAGTTAATTCCTTTTGTAGGGAGAGATTCAAGGAAAAGTGATCTAATCTGGGAGAAGTTTCTCCATCAAAACCCACAAGGGCCATGCATGCTGTTTTCAAAAGCCAGCTTCTCTCGGGAAGGCTGAGGTTTGCAATCTTCCTCCCTCCGCTACTTTCCACCCGTTGGTTTTCGATCTTGCAGCCTTGCTTGGCTAGGAAGTCATTGCACTTCCTAAGTATTTGACACCCCCCACCCCCTCCTTCCAAATTCAGCCCACCTTGTAAAAAGCAAATTCCCACCCATTTGTTTTCGGTGGACCTGAGAACAGGAAATTGAAGTTCTCACTTCTGAAGGTTTTCAGCCAAGCAGGTGCCAGACCACACAGGGATTGCAACTCTGGGGTTTTTGCCTGGGCCCTAAGGGGAGGATTAATTAACACAAGATTTAAAATAGATTCATTTCCGTCCATGTTTCTTAATTTTTTCCCCCTCCCCATCTTTTTTTTCTTCTTCCAAAGATGACTTGGAAGATGAGCTTGGCAGGTAGAGTCACTTGCCTTCACTGGCAATCACATACACATCAAAAGCCAGAGAGGTCATTCAAAGGGCCTGATGGCTCAGCAGACTGATAGCATTGTGATTAACACCAGCTGTCTGCAATTACTGTAAATCAGAACCTCACCAGGCTCAAGGTTGACTCAGCCTTCCATCCTTTCAAAGGTAGGTGAATTGAGGACCCAGTTTGTGGGGGCAATAAGCTGACTTTGTATAAATATACAAAAGGATGAAGGCTATTGCTTAACGCTTTGTAAGCCGCCCTGAGTCTCCGGAGAAGGGCGGCATATAAATCAAATTAAAAAAAAAAAAAAAGCAACTGCATGAGTTTTGCAAAAACGCTGGCTACAGTATTTTTCGGAGTATAAGATGCACTGGAGTATAAGACAACTTAGTTTTTGGGCAGGAAAATAAGAAAAAAGCTGATTGGCAGGCGGATCAGCCTCCCAATCAGCTGTTCCCAGAGGTGAATTTTAGCAACAGGTTCCTTGGTTGTGGGCTCTGTGCTTTGCTTTTTTTTTTTTTTTTTTTTTTGCTTTTTTTTCTGCCTCTGAAACTTCTGAAACTCTGTTTCAGAAAAAACTTTTTTCCTGCCTCTGAAAGCCTCCAAAACAGAACTTCAGAAAAAAAGCCTCCGAAGCTCTGTTTGGGGGCTTCTTTTCTGAAGCTTCGTTTCTGATGCTTTTTTTTCAGCCTCTGAAACCTCCATTTGAGAAACTGAGTGGGGCTTCATTCAGAGTATAAGACGCACCCAGATTTTCACCCTCTTTTTGAGGGGGGAAAAGGTGTGTCTTGTACTCCGAAAAATACGGTACTTTTAGCTATTTGATGACCGATGCTTAGTGCATGGTAAGGTATATTACAGAATATATCCTGCTTTATAAAGGCATCTGTTCAGCCTGATGTTGATATTTCCATCTTTTCTTTCCTTTTCATAGTGGCTTTGCAATAGATTCTTGGCTTTCTGTATCTCCGTTGTTTTCTGATTTAGGCTAAGATCATCTAGGGGTGGGCTGCTGGGAGTTCATAGGGGTTTGGGAGAACCTCTAGCTAAGATTCTGTGCAGTTTGGACAACCCCCAAATCCAACTCCTGGCTGGCCCTCCCCACCCCTCCCCTTCCCTCCCAGGAGTCCCCACGCGGCCTGTTTTGGATGCAGGATGCGCATGGAGGCTCGTGGTGGGTGAAAAACGGGCCTACCGGAAGGTCAGGAAGGCCGAAACAAGCCTCCAGAGGGCCTCTGGAGCCTGGGGAGGCCCTTTTCGCCCTCCCAGAGGCTTGAGAAAAGCCTCCAGAGGTCGGGGAGAGCAAAAACGCCCCCCTCCCCATGGTGCAGGAGGCTGACTAGGCCACACCCACCATGGTCACACCCACCCAGCAACCGGGCAGAGAACCCCTTGCTAAAATTTTTTGAAGCCCACCCCTGAGAAAATCTGCTGTAAATTTTGAGCAAATTTTAAATTCAAACAACCACAACACTTTATTTTCCCCTTAACAAGTATATGGGCATTCCCAATGAACAAAAGGCAAGTATGGAGGTCATGAGAAGGAAATCTATAAATGATAAAGAGAAGAATGGTGTTGTGGCCCGCCAGCGGCCTGCGCGGATCGTGGCTGATCCCGACGACGAGGAGGCTGGTGTGGTGTCGCACCAGCAGCCTGGGCAGCCGGCGCTCGTGTCAGACAGTGAGGAGGCTGAAGAGGATGTGGTGCCAGAGGCAGAGACTCAGCCAGGGCCTTCAGAACCTCCAGAGGCTCCTTCCAGTGGAGAGAGCGAAGTGGAGGAGCCTCTCCTCAATGCTCGAGCACACAGGGCTGCCAAAAGGTAGGAGTGGTTACTCAGGAGGAGGAGGTCTCCTCGAGAGTAAGGCTTGAGGATAATTGGCCACTCCCTTAGCCTATTTAAGTCACACGCCGTTAGTAACTTTCTTGCTGGAAACAACTTGTAATTATCATCAGAGCATGTTTGGAAAAGTCTTATCGTATCTTGGATGGATGGAATTTGAAGAGGCTTCTTAAAGATCCCTTGATGGAGAGGCAAGGGACTGTAGGAAATTAGCACCCACCCCTTTCCTAGAAGAATGAAATACTTTGGGAAATATTAAAAAGGCAGAATATTATGTTTCCCTGGATGAGAAATGGAGAAGCATGTTTTAAAGACGAAGCAGCTCCCATCTTCCTGCCCCCACCCTTTGTCAATGGGCCAGAGGCAGAAACTCAATCTTTGTCAATGGACCATCATCTGCAACACAATAGGACCCATCTAGCAACAGAAACTCACCACATGGCACCTGGGAAGATTACATCAGCCAGCAAGGCTAGCTAAGACCCCCACTCCCTGGGAGTCTGACAACCAATCAGGATACTCTTTCTGGGCCCCAGGATGTTCAAAGCCAGAGAGGGCATAAAACCCGGGGACTTTTTATTTATTTTTTTAATTTGATTTATATGCCGCCCTTCTCCGGAGACTCAGGGTGGCTTAGAATGTGCTAAGCAATAGCCTTCATTCTTTTATATATTTATACAAAGTCAGCTTATTGCCCCCACAACTGGGTCCTCAATTTACCTACCTTAGAAAGGATGGAAGGCTGAGTCAACCTTGAGCCTTGGCGAGATTCGAACCTGCAGTAATTGCTGGCAGCTGGTCTTAATAACAGGGTGCCTTAGACCACTGTACTACCAAGGCTCTTTCAGCAGCATCTCGGCCCTTATCTGTTCAGGAACTCAAACCATGTGATCCTGTCCACCATTAAACCATCTTTCCAAGGAGTCTCCATGTTTCCAGTGTCTTTTTCCCCACTTGGAGCTGAACCCAGAAGGATATTTCTTCCTACAGGACAACGCAAAAGAGTGGATGAAAAGTGCATTATTTCTGCTCTATAGTGACTTTCAAAGAGAAGACAGTAGAGGACACAACTCAAAAATAGCAAATGGATTTGCTCTTCCTTAGCTTGTAAAAGTTGGGAGAGAATACGTGATCCGCTCTTCAGCTTCTCGCCTTAATTCTTGTCCATCAGCTTTGCGACTCTCCTCTCTGCCAAAATATTATTATCTATTATTCTCCTAGCCGGTTGCTTCTCCCTGTCTCTCTCGAATCACTGATAAGCATGACAAGAGATGGGAACTGAGGATAGGATTCGCATTTCCAAGGATACGAAATGCCATTTGCATCAGCCTGTGAATTTTGATCACAAGAAAGAAACAGAAGGAGAAGGAGAAATCACCTGGCCTTCTTCTGTGGCTAAATTTCAGACCTATTTTCCTCGTAAGATGTAGCAAATTAAGGAGAAGTGGGGATGTGGAAAAAAAAAAAGAGAGAGGAAAAATCAGGATGACATTCACACTCTCCCCAAATTCTCATTAAAACAGCCGGCTGCAAGGTTGGAACAACTGTGCTACAAACATCTCAAGGTAGCTATGATAGACAAACTCATTTGCAGTTTGTCCATATGGGACTGTAGACCTGATTAAGGAGGAATCTGACAGTTTAGGTTCAGCGATAACTAAGACTTTGTACAAGGCACCTGATTAATGCTAGATGGGGCCTCTCTTTCTTGGAGTAAGAGGATATTCAAAATTCTGTTAAAACACTGCAGACTTCAAATGTTTCTTTCTTTTTTTCTTTCTTTTTCTTTTTAGTCTGTCCTCATGGTCATTGCATAGGAACAATTGGATTCTCGTGTTCCACCCACAAGGGAGAACCTGAATCTTTCTCATTACTCCATGAGTTCGAGGTGCTCCCTATCTGCAACCCAACAAGACTGACACAGACTTCAGAGGATAATTAGAACTGCAGAAAAAACCATGGCTACCAACCTGCCTTCCATTGAGGACCTGTATACTGCACGAGTCAAAAAGAGGGCTGTGAAAATATCTACAGACCCCTCACATCCTGGACATAAATTGTTTCAACTTCTACCCTCAAAACGACACTATAGGGCACTGCACACCAGAACAACTAGACACAAGGACAGTTTTTTTCACCCATGCCATCACTCTGCTAAACAACTAGTTCCCACAACACTGTCAAACTATTTACTAAGACTGTATTACTATTCTTCTTCTCATCCTTCCTATTATCTATCTCCTCCTACTTATGGCTATAACCTTGTTGCTTGTATCTTTATGATTTATATTGTTTTATTTAGTTTCCTAGTATGATTTTGATTGCCTATTTAGTATCCTATGACTATCACTAAGTGTTGTATTTTATGATTCTTGATGAATGTATTTTTATGTACACTGAGAGCTTATGCACCGAAGACAAATTTCTTGTGTGTCCAATCACACTTGGCCAATAAAGAATTCTATCTATCTATCTATCTATCTATCTATCTATCTATCTATCTATCTATCTATCTATCTTATCTCTGTCTCTCCATCCATCTATCTATCATCTATCTATCTATCTATCTATCTATCTATCTATCTATCTATCTATCTATAACTATCTCTATCTCTATCTTTCTCCATCCATCTCTATCTATCTATCTATCTATTTATCACTATCTCTTTCTCTCCATCCATCCATCCATTTATCTATCTATAACTATCTCTTTCTCTCTCCCTATCTATCTATATCTATCTATCTATCTATCTATCTATCTATCTATCTATCTATCTATCATCTATCTATCTATCTATCTATCTATCTATCTATCTATCTCTATCTCTATCTCTCCATCCATCCATCCATCCATCCATCCATCTATCGTCTTGGATCCACATTCACCTTTCTGTTGCCTATCTGCAACAGAGACCACGGTCACAATGAAAAATATCGTTGTCCTTCTTTGCAATGCAAAGGCATAGTCCAATTGTCAGGTGCAAAGAATCAGGTTCACACATTCAGTTCCAGCTAAGATTTGTTGCTCAAGCCTAGAATCTAGTCAACCAACATTGGCGCTGGATAAGAGTTAATGGAATTCAAGGGAGGCTGCACTTGGATCACTTGTGGGAACATAATGATTCGAGGCTGATTCCTCTCTTGACCCCACCTTCCAGGCTCTGTCTCTTGTTTTCTTATACCAGTGAGTTAAAACCAGTGGTGGGTTGCACCCAGTTCGGTCTGGTTCTATAGAACCAGTAGTAAGACTGGCAGGAGGTTCCGCTCACCTGCCACAATCTCATCATGGGTGATCTGTCCATGCACAGAAGTGTGCACGTTCTTGTTGCGAATTGATTGTAAAGGTAAGTAGAACCCACCCCCGGTTAAAACTTTCTGTGTTTCTCATGCCCAAAGTACATCTGTTTCCAGAGAGAAGTATCATGATCAATGATTATATTGACAGATTAAATTCTGGGTAGAGGGGTGTCCCATTATGGGAAATGTTTTATAATGAACGTCAATGTAGCATTATCTTTGTCAACTACAGTATAGTTGTTTCACTAATTCAATGATGTCTACCACTCCATGGTTACCATCCTTGTTGGGATTTAGAATAGAATAGAATAACAGAGTTGGAAGGGACCTCGGAGGTCTTCTAGTCCAACCCCCTGCTTAGGCAGGAAACCTTACACCACTTCAGACAAATGGTTATCCAACATCTTCTTTAAAAACTTCCAGTGTTGGACCATTCACAACTTTTGGAAGGAAGCTGTTCCACTGATGAATTGTTCTAACTGTCAGAAAATTTCTCCTTAGTTCTAAGTTGCTTTTCTCCTTGATTAGTTTCCACCCATTGCTTCTTGTCCTGCCTTCTGGTGCTTTGGAGAATAGCTTGACTCCCTCTTCTTTGGGGCAGCCCCTGAGATATCAGAACACTGATATCATGTCTCCCCTAGTCCTTCTTTTCATTAAACTAGACATACCCAGTTTAATTTAAATTTTAAATTAAAGACAATTTAATTGGGACACTTTAGAAATTCGTATTCCAAGTTGCTAAACTGTCTTTGGGTGTATGTTTTAGTTTTGGTAGAGACCTGTGGCTTTCGCAAATCAAAGGGTTTGTTTATTATAAGAGCCTTGGTAGTATAGTGGTCTAAAGCACCCTGTTATTAAGACCAGTTGCCTGCAATTACTGCAGGTTCGAATCTCCCCAGGCTCAAGGTTGACTCAGCCTTCCATCCTTTCTAAGGTAGGTAAATTGAGGACCCAGTTTGTGGGGGCAAGAAGCTGACTTTGTATAAATATACAAAAGGATGAAGGCTATTGCTTAGCGCATTGTAAGCCGCCCTGAGTCTCCGGAGAAGGGCGGCATATAAATCAAATTAAAAAAAAAATTATGAGTGTTTCTCCAAAACTCAAGATGATCTGTGTCATCCCTAACAACATTCATCTACTCTAGGCCAATGTTTCTCAACCTTTGAAGATGTGTGAACGTAAATTCCAAGAATTCCCCAACCAGCATATCTGCCTTTTTTGTCTTTGAATTTTGAGAGGTGAAGTCCACACATCTTCACAGTTTTCTTCTCCTCTAAAGAGAAAAAAACAAAAACAAAACAAAAAAAGCCAAAACAATTTATTTCCATCCAAATAAAGAGAGTTATTTTTTTAAAAAAAATTGCAGGGATGATAAACCCGTACACATTTAATCAGAGCGTCGGTCTTCTTTAAACAACAATTGAGAGAAAGTTGAATGAGGAAGAAAGCTGAAAAATTAAACTCCGTCCATCCTACAAGACACCGTTCCATGGAACAAAATGTCTGCCAGGCACAGCGAAAGCTGCAATGTGGAGATCAAATTCAGAAATGCAGTAAGTCAAACCCCCACTGTGCTGCCAGATGGAACAATATATCGGATCCTCTTCTCCTTGACTTCTTCTTCCCTGCATCCTTATCCAACAGAAAAATCCACTACCAACATTGGGACCAATCAGGCCTAGTAAATGCCATGCCACCCACATGTATACAATTTCAACTCCAAAGTACTAACTAAAGGTCTCCACTGGCTTTGCGTTGCTGACAAATCAGGGAAAAGAGTGCTGGAAGAGGTGATTCTACTTCCATAAAGTTGGCAACATCTATTTTCTTTCTTAGCTGAATCATGGACTAGAAACAGCTGTGCTTCCTGAATTTTGAAGGCTCATTCCTGGCTTATGGAAGCATGTTGTAACTTTTGCCTGAACCTGAAGTCTTACGAAGCCTCGGCGAAAGACAAAACAATTTGCTCGGGAAAGTCTCCAGCGGGAAAGACTATCTTATAGCCTCGATACAATAACAGGAGAGGAAATGGGGAGATAAGGCCCGTCCTCCGCTTCAAGTATGATTGCTCAGGGCATAGGGGAGGAGAAGCAACTAACACTGAAATACATTTATTAGTTCCCTGCTCATCCATTTCACAACCTGTCACCATTGCTGGTGATGCCGGATATTGACTGCATGTTCAAGACCGTAGAGAGAACGTGTTGATGCTCAGTAGGGGATGGTCTTCATGGGGGAGCCAACACAATTCTGGACTTCATCAGAAGCGATAAAGATCACAGACTTAATATCTTATGACTTGATTCCGGTCCTCTCAATATTAGAAGTGACTCTGATTTCTGATGGAACGGAATATTCGTAGCTCAGAGTTGAATGGTGGGGGTCCTTGATGCTCTCTGAATTTGATGGTTTTTTTCTTGCAGAAGTTTCACTACCCAGTTAGGTAACATCATCAGTGCTAAAAGGGAGTGAGGTTTACAGGGAGAGGGAAGAGGAGGAGGAGGAGGAGGAAAACTGTGGGGTCCCTGGTGCTCTCTGAGTTTGAGTGTTTTCCTGCAGATGTTTCACTACCCAGTTAGGTAACATCATCAGTGCTAGAAGGGAATGGGGTTTACAGGGAGAGGGAGGAGGAGGAGGAGGAGGAGGAGGAGGAGGAGGAGGAGGAGGAGGAGGAGGAGGAGGAGGAAAACTGTGGGGTCCTTGGTGCACTCTGAGTTTGATGGTTTTCCTGCAGATGTTTCACTACCCAGTTAGGTAACATCATCAGTGCTAGGAGGGAATGGGATTTACAGGGAGGAGGAGGAGCAGGAGTAAGAGTAAAACTGTGGACTCCTTGGTGCTTTCTGACCTTGATTGTTTACTTGCAAATGCTTCATTACCCAACTAGGTAACATCATTAGTGCTAGAAGCAGTGATGGGCTGCTGCCAGTTCGGACTGGTTCGAGCAAACCAGTAGTTCCGACCAGCCGCTGGGCCTGTCCACCTGCTCTGGCACTATCACATCATATATAATCATTGGTTTTTTGATGTTGCGCACATGTGTGGATGGCGTGAGTGCGAGTGAAGTGTGTGTGTGCACATGCTCACATTTTCAGTTCTGGGTGAACCGGTTGCTACAGTATGTCACGTCACCTCTGGCTAGAAGGGGATGAATCTGTTCTGACCTAGGCTTCCCTAAAAAGCACGAAGCAGAGTCTTGGTTCTGGCAAAACGACTATGAATTCCTTTCATTCACAGTCAGCAAGGCCTGGCAAACAGTCTTTCAGAGGAATATTTATCAACACAGACCTTAGCTTGCTTGGAAAGCTGCCAGGTAACTAGTTTCCAAACAGTGCAAGGCAAAACTTGGCACAGAATCTCTGAGATTCATGGACAGATCTTCCCACTTTTAAAATGACTGAGCGAATGAATTGTTTCCTGCAAAAGCCCACTTCCCATTCGTTCCTCTTTTGTTTCCTATGCGAGGGACCAATCACCTCCAAGGTGTGGCTTTACTCCCAAGTCGACCCTGCTTTCTGAGTTGTTCTTGTCTCCTGGCAGCTCTGTGCATGTGCACACTGGGAACAGCTCCAGCTGTTCCTCTGCCTCACTGCTGTCTATCTCCCTCTCTGCCTCTGATGCAGAGCCCTTGTCCGAGCTTTCCCCAGCCCCCAGGATTGGCCCATGTTCCTCCCCAACCTCCTCACTGTCTAACTCTGCTGTCAGCTCCGCTGGCCACCGGCGGGCTACAACATAATCATCAAGGAGCACAAATGGGACATTTGCATCAGATGAGCAAGATGGTAAAGAGGTAAAGGAAACCAGGGCAGAGAAGCTGTCTTTAAGCCTTATAATTGCCCTGTTTTTGGTCTGGTGATGGGTTTGGTTGCAGAATAAGAGGATTCTGAAAACTCAGCTTCTGCAACTCCATGTAGAATGAAGAGGAATCAGAGAAGGAGCCAAAGAACAAGGTGACTGCAATGTACTCCATTCCCCATTCATTTATTCAGAGCATTTCCCCCCTTCGTGTTCCCTCTTGAGTTACTTCTTCCTTTGCCACCTTGGCGTAGAAGATGACAGGTCCTTTTATCTCATTTTCCTGATATTTTACAACCTTAGCTCTCTTGCAATGAATCCCCATTTTGGTTCTCCCAGACACATTTTATCACAATCATCCTTCACACTATGCAAGAATACTTCCATTACCAGTCCCAGAAGTAATTTGTATGAATTAATTCTTCAATTTCCAGTGAAGCCATATGCACACAAATAACGGTGAGAAAGAGACAGAAGGGACTCAATAAAAAGAACTGAATTCAAAATTGAGTGGACGTCGCCTATAGTGCCACACAAAAAAGGGGGGGGAAGTTCAGAAGAATATCTGGGAGCCAAACAACCTTAGATAATCATATACATGTGATTCCTCTCAAATGTCTCTCTAGAGGCCTTCAAGGGAAACGATGAATTACATGTTTTCTAGCTTTCTTATCCCAAAACAAATGGTGTGTCAGAGAGATGGAATGCCATAACTTTAAATGAATTTTATTATTTCGTACAAGCTGCTTGGGGGAACATTATGGGCAAAAAAATAGTTCGACAAATATAATGTTTGGGATGGGTATGGGGTTAAAGAAAAAAAGCTTACAAATGAAGAGTCGATGTTGGGTCGCTTGAGGGCTTCTCTGTCAGGCCTGGAAGCCATCTTTTGCATTGGGCCTTCAGGCCTGCCTCATTTAATGCTGTGAGAAAATCGGAGGGGGGATTATATGGAGTATGGGAGATATATAATCAAAATAACATTCCTTTCTCAGAGAGTCAAGGTCATCTTGCCCTGCACTTGGAGCACAAAAGTGGGAGCTGATGAAGAACCACCCATAAAATATGAACAGGAGAAAAGTGGACTCTTATTGACTCTAAAAAAAAAAGATGTTGAGACTCTAGAAAGAGTGCAGAGAAGAGCAACCAGGATGATTAGGGGACTGGAGGCTAAAACATATGATGAACGGTTGCAGGAACTGGGTATTGGCTAGTCTAGTGAAGAGAAGGACCAGGGGAGACAGGATAGCAGTCTTCCAATATTTGAAGGGCTGCCACAGAGAGGAGGGGGTCAAGCTATTTTCCAAAGCAGCAGACAAAGAATAATGGATGGAAACTGACCAAGGAGAGATTCAACCTAGAAATGAGGAGGAACTTTCTGACAGTGAGAACAATCAACCAATGGAACAGAAGTTGCCTTCGGAAGTGGTGGGAGCTTCATCACTTGAGACTTTCAAGAAAAGATTGGACTGCCATTTGTCAGAAATGGTGTAGGGTCTCCTGCTTGATCAGGGGGTTGGATTAGATGACCTACAAGATCCCTTCCAACTCTGTTAATCTGTTAATGATTATCTTTACTCTGTTGGTTTGCATGTACACTGAAAGCTGCTGCACCAGAGAAATATTTGTGTGTGTGCCTAATAACACTTGGCCAAAAGCTATTCTATTCTATTCTATTCTATTCTATTCTATTCTATTCTATTCTATTCTATTCTATTCTATTCTATTCTATTCTATTCTATTCTATTCTATTCTATTCCATTCCATTCCATTCCATTCCATTCCATTCCATTCCATTCCATTCCTTATTCCATTCCATTCCATTCCATTCCTATTCCTATTCCTATTCCTATTCCTATTCCTATTCCTATTCCTATTCCATTCCATTCCATTCCATTCCGATTGGAAAAGAAAAGAGTAGGTGAAGATAAGATGAAACTAAGGAGAGTTTTTCTTCTAAAATATTCTCATGTCTATTAAACTGAAAAAAAAAAATTACACCCTTCCATGTATTAGTATTCTGCTCAGGCCAAAAAGCCACTGAAATGGAACCTGGATACTTTAAGAGACACCACAATATAATTATATCACTACCCCTATAATATAATGGCATTTTTCCAGGCACCATGATTTTGAAATTATCTGAGAAATAACAGAAAGAACGATTCAGTATATGTGGAAAATTAGGTGAGAAAGTCCTTCACGTATCTTAACCAAGTAGTCTGATTGTATCAAACAATGACACGAGGGGACGAAAACCTCAAGAGAAGACTTACATTATTACATTTATTTTTAAATTTTATTGGTCCACTTTCAATACCGCCCATATCACCCACAAAGAGTAAATGCAACTGTGAGCCACAAATGAGGCTTGGTTTGATCTATTATGATCTCTTAGGGAAAATGTGAGAAGCCCTCCAAAGGAAGTTAATATTATTGAAATGTTGTTGGTTGCCGTCCAAAGGCAAACAGACACTTCCTTGAAAATCTTCCAAAAGTACTTTGAAAAGAGGGGCCAAGGAAATTTGGGATGGGGGGGTTGTCCTCCCTTCTGTTAGCTCTCTGTACTTCCAGTTAACCTAACATTTCATGCCTTTGGTCATGTGGAACCAGTTCTGATAGCTAAAGTTGAGTCACAATATATAGCGGAATTGTAGCCAGAGGTGCCATAGAACCAAATTCTTAGGGCAGTGTTGGCGAATCTTTTCGGCACCGAGTGCCGAAACGGGAGTGCGTACACATGCACGAGGGAATGCCAGAAACCGGAAGACTAGCTCATACGTGCGAGGGGAACCTTTACTTTTAACGTTATGCACATAGATATAGGATTGTGTGTCTATTAGTACGATCTATTGGGTTAGGGTTTTTTTTTCTTTCTTTCACTTTTTTATGAGTTATTGAGATGTATTCAGTGGTGAAATCCAAATTTATTTATGTTGTGGCTCCGTTGCCTGAGCCTGGGCTATCAACAGATGCAGACTCTGAGAGTGAGGGAGAGGAGTTGGCAAGGCCTCCCTCTCCAGGACCCTCCTCTCTGGCAATGCCTCCGGAGGACACCGAAGGCCAAAAGATAGACTCAGAGCCAAGCACGTCCCCGCAGCCACAGGTGGACAGCGACGAAGAAGATAAGTGCTGGCTGGACCCTCGGCAGAGGCGCAGGGAGAAGCATGTGCAGCAGAGGGGAAGGTGTGCCAGAGATTAGCTGAGTCACTGGACCACACCCCACAGGGTATAAATGTGGGTGTGGTGGCCGGTTCAGTTTGTGACGAGCAAAAACTGGAAATAATCCATGATCTCTGCGTTACTGGACTTTGCCTGCTTTATCGGACTGCATTTGGATTAATCCTTGTATTGTTGAAACTCTGCCTGTTTTATCGGAATGCTTGCAGTCTAATCTTTGTTTTGTGTGAGTAAAGTCTGAATTGGCAGATAGCCACTGGGTTGCTGCCAGCTTTATCTTCAAAGAGTTTTGTCGTGTGGCTTATTAACTCTGGGCCATCTGTGGGGGTGTGGGGGTGGGACGGGGACAGAACAATTTATTTACAGGTTCTGTGGGCATGGTTTGGTGGGCGTGTCATGGCTTGGCGGGCGTGGCAGGGGAAGGATACTGCAAAATCTCCATTCCCACCCCACTCTGGGGCCAGCCAGAAGTGGTATTTGCTGGTTCTCCAAACTACTCAAAATTTCCGCTACCAGTTCTCCAGAACCTGTCAGAACCTGCTGGATTCCACCCCTGGATGTATTTTGGGAAGGGGCTACATTAAGGGAGGCTCATCCAATCTCATTATACACACATTGTACATTGATAATAAAGGTTTGAATTGAATTGGTTTATACTAGTGATGAATGGGGGAAATTATTTCTTTACACATTTTTTTTTCTTCTTCTTTACTATATTCTTATTTTTTTTTCCTTTTCTGCACTTTCCATTTTTTTCTTTTTTAAGTTTTTTTTAAAAAACTTTGTATTAGTTTTTATTTTTAATTAGAACGTTTAATAAAATTACTGTGAAAAAGTAATACAGAAGAACTGTCGGTTCTACCTATAGGCTCTTGATAGCAATCTCCGAAGGGGAAAAGTGTATCTCGGTTATGCAAACTCACAAGGGAGACTTAGTGGCTGGTAATTTATTTCTCTTGTTCCAGCTTTGCATAAATCATTAATCACATGAAAGTCTAGGCACTACTCAAAGCAGGTGGTCAAGTCCCCAAAAAGAGAAGCAGATTTTTCATTTTTTTTCTTCTTTCCCCAACACAATTCCCCCTTTTAACTTCCACGTTTTGAGCCAAGAACATTCAGAATCTCTTCTGTTGGCTAGCCTAGAGAGTGGAAGTACTCTCAAAGATATAAATCAAAGGTTCCCTCCTCTCAAAAATGGTCATTTTGTAGGACTAAGAAAACATCCCTTCCCCAAATATCTATGGAGCAGGGGTGAAATGCTCCCGGTTTAGATCGGATTGCCCGATCCAGTAGCGATGGAGGCGGGTGGTTCGGAGAACTGGTAGCAAAAATCCCAGCCCCCCCATGCCCAGCTGAGCCGTACAATCATCAGAGGCTTTTTTTTTTTTTTTTTTACTTTTAAAAGCATTTTTCTACAACTTCTTCGGCCAAAAAAATTCTTTTAAAAGTAAAAAAAAAAAAGCTTCTGATAATTGTGCAGCTCAGCTGGGATCGTCAGAGGCTTTTAAAAGCATTGTATACTGTATGCTTTTTTAAAATGCTTTTAAAAGCCTCTGACGATCCAAACTGAGTTGCTTGATTGGCTGAAGCTTATTTTCTTTTAAAAACCTCTGACGATCCAAGCTGAGTTGCCTGATCGGCAGAGGCTTTTTTTTCTTTTAAATGCCTCTGACGATCCCAGCTGAGTTGCCTGATTGTCAGAGGCTTTTAAAAGAAAAAAAAAAACCTCTGCCAATCAGGCAACTCAGCTGGGATTGTCAGAGCCTTTTGAAAGCATTTTTTTACAACCTCTTCACCGAAGAGGTTGTAGAAAAAAATGGTTTTAAAAGAAAAAAAAAGCCATGCCCACCCAGTCACATTACCACCACCACCCCACCAAGCCATGCCCACAGAACTGGTAGTAACGAATTTTAGATTTCACCACTGCTATGGAGATTCTCAATCATCCAAATCCTGGTTGCCCCAAAGGTGCTTTTTTGCCAAACAACAACAACAACTGGACTTTGCTTTTCCAAGAAGATGTTTTGCTTCTTACCCAAGAAGCTTTTTTAGTTGTCAGAACCGAAGAAGCTTCCTGAATGAGTCCCAAAGATGCTTTTTCAAGAGGCAACTGGACTTACTGGTTTTTCTTTGAAACCATTTCGTTCAGAGGTGAGTTTCATCAGGTTCTGACCAGTTCTGGAGAACTGGTAGCGGAAATTTTGAGTAGTTGAGAGAACCGGTAGTAAAAATTCTGACTGGCCCCACCCCCATCTATTCTCTGCCTCCCAAGTCCTACTGATAGAGACCACCTGCTGCAACCGATAACCTCCCACCAACCAATACGCTCTCACAGAGTAGGCCTACTCATAGTACCATCATTAAAACAATGTCCTCTAGTAGTTCCAAGGGAGAGAGCCTTCTCTGTGGGGACACCTACTCTTTGGAACAAAATACCCCCTGGAATACGAATAATCCCAGATCTTCACACTTTCCGACTTTCCCCTGAAGACCTTTCTGTTTCAACAAGCAGGGCTAGCATAAACATCTAAATTCTATGCCAAGGTCTTAGCAGATACACCAAGTTGACTCAATTTATTATTTACTGTTTTTGTATATATAAAAAAATATTATTATATGTATACGAAACCTTAATCTGTTCACCACCCTGAGTCCTTCTGGAGAAGGGCGGTATAGAAATTCAATAAATAAATAAATAAATAAATAAATAAATAAATAAATAAGGATTTTGCAGTAACCTTCCCCTGGATTGAGATGGGAATTGACATTTTACAGTATCCTTCCCCTGCCACGCCCACCAAGCCACGCCCACCAAGCCATGCCACACCCACCAAGCCACACCCACAGAACCGGTAGTAAAAAAATTTGAAACCCATCACTGGGTTTGTTTCTCATTCAAGAAGCTTCTTCGGATCTTGAAGAATTGAGCTGAAGAATATTGAGCTGAAGAAGCTTCTTGGATGAGAAGGGAAACATCTTGAAAGAAAAACCAAAAAGTCCAGTTGCCTCTTGAAAAAGCACTTTTGGGACAACTATGACCTGGATGACTGAGAATCTCTAGACTTTTCGCTATAGAAGTTGGGATGAACACCCTTGGAATGGTGTGGGAGTAGGAATGGATTTCCAGAGGAAAATAATTGCAGACTACAGGAACCAGGAGCACCACTCAGGTGACCCTGAGGACACAGATAAACCTCCAAGGGCTTCAACGACCCTTTAAAAGGATGCAAATGACCAGCAGTCTGCAACGAATATAAATCCTTCCATTCACCACTATCCAGTCAAGAGCTGAAGATGCTTCTTGGATGAGAAGCGAAACGTCTTCAAAGAAAAACCAGAAAGTCCAGTTGCCTCTTGGAAAAGCCCTTTTGGGACAACTATTTTATTTATTTATTTTATTAAAATTTATATGCCGCCCTTCTCCCGAAGGACTCGGGGCGACTTACAAGTACAAAATGACAATAAAAACAATATCACTAAATAGCATTAAAAATCAAATTTAAAATCCCACAGTTAACTAAAAAACCCAACCAGATCAGGAGATTTGAGTAAAAAGCCAGGTCTTAAGATCTTTGCGGAATGAATGGAGATCAGGGGCTGTTCGGAGCTCGGTGGGTAACTCATTCCAGAGGTTCGGCGCGGCCACCGAAAATGCCCTCAATCTGGGGGCCACCAGCCAGCATTGTCTGGCCGATGGCACCCGGAGGAAGGCAGCCCTATGTGACCACACTGGGCAGTGGGAGGCCGGTAGGAGGTGGTCCCGCAAGTACCCCAGACCCGGGCCATGTAGGGCTTTATAGGCGAGAGCCAGCAACTTGAAGCGGATCCGAAAGGCCACCGGCAGCCAGTGCAGCTCACGCAGGAGAGGTGTTACATGGGAGTAATGAGAAGTTCCCATAACAATCCGTGCGGCCGCATTCTGGACCATCTGGAGCCTCTGAATGCACTCCAAGGGCAGCCCCATGTAGAGGGCATTACAGTAATCCAGACGAGAGATAATGAGAGCTTGAGTGACCGTACGGAGGGCATCCCTGTCTAGGAAAGGGCGCAACTGGCACACCAGGTGAACCTGTGCAAAAGCCCCCCTTGTCACGGCGGTCAGATGATCTACCAAAGACAGCCGGGAATCAAGGAGGTCAACTATGACCTGGATGACTGAGAATCTCCATAGACATTTATGTGATAGGCACTGACATCCTTAGATATCCTTCCCATTTTTCCAAACTCATTTTCCCCAATGAGAAGCAAAATGTTTTCAAGGAAAAACCCAAGGAAGTCCAGTTGCCTTCTGAAAAGCAGATTTGGGACAATCATGCCTTCCCTATCATATACACCTGGATACCTGGAATTAGAATACATGATTGTCATATTGTTGACCCAGAGCTAAACCTGGGTGAACTTAAGCCCTCTTCCATGAACGAAGCATCATGACTAGTGGTGAAATCCACATTTTTTTTACTACTGGTTCTGTGGGCGTGGCTTGGTGGGCGTGGCAGGGGAAGGATACTGCAAAATCTCCATTCCCTCTCCACTCCTGGGAGAAGGACATTGCAATATCTCCATTCCCACCCCACTCTGGAGCCAGCCAGAGGTGGTATTTGCCGGTTCTCCGAACTACTCCGAGCTACCGGTTCTCCAGAACCTGTCAGAACCTGCTGGATTTCACCCCTGATCATGACCTCTCTCAAGCTTAAAAATGGCTCTTCATTCTTCCTGTTATCTTACGCCCACAATCAGCACTTTGAATTCTCTCTCCTGCCGCCTTCTGAATTTCATTTGCTTTTCTTTGCTTGCAAAACAACCTTTTAGACTTCAAGTTTTCTGATGTTCTTCTTTGTGTGACGTGACATGTTTGTACAAGGAGGGGATGAAGCGGGGGAAAAAAAAAGGCAGTCAGTACATTAATACCCTGAGATGAAATATAGCTTTGTCTAAATATGTTCACAGTAATTCAGAATGCATTTGAAACGATTCTGGATTCTAAAGCCTTGTGTAGAATTACATTTGGGGCTGTGTCTATCAAGGAGCCATTCATTGCCTTCTTTTGCTTTCCTTGTCCTTGCTTTGTCTTGATTATTATGTCTAAGAGGTTGGATCAGAAACAAAAGTACAAAAATATCACCAGAGCTGCGTAAGACTTTAAGAGCTGAGCAATGGAGGTGGCTTTAATTGAGAATCCGCAGTGCCAAATTTCAAAGATCAGAGACTTTACTGGAGAGTTTAAGTAAGTCGTATTCGTAGCCTCAGTTGTCCACATTACATCTTGCTGCTCCACGGATTTTTACTCTGTTTTTTTTAAAAAAATAAATAACAAAGGGACACAACAAAAAAACAACAACCAGGATCTGAAATACCCTTCTTTGGCTTATCTATAAATAGGACAGTCATTGTTGATGATCGTTGGGGGTCAAATAATCTAATGGATGTCTAGCAGAGAGACAAAGAAACTAGAAATAACAGAACAGAATAAGAGAGTTGGAAGGGACTTTGGAGGTCTTCTAGTCCAACCCCCTGCTTAGGCAGGAAACCCTACACCACTTCAGACAAATTATCCAATCTCTTCTTAAAAACTTCCAGTGTTGGAGCATTCACAACTTCTGCAGGCAAGTTGTTCCACTGATTAATTGTTCTCGCTGTCAGGAAATTTCTCCTTAGTTCTAGGTTGCTTCTCTCCTTGATTAGTTTCCACCCATTGCTTCTCGTCCTACCCTCAGGTGCTTTGGAGACTAAATCATATGAAGAATGGCTGCAGCTTTTGAGTTTGGCTACTCCAGTGGTCGGCAAACCACGGCTCGCGAGCCACATGCGGCTCTTTGGCCCCTTGAGTGTGGCTCTTCCACAAAATACCAAAAATCCCACAAAGTGCCGAAAAGTCCTTCAGCCGGTGAGAAGAAAGCTGCACATGCACCAAGATGGCGGCAGTGACCGGAGGTCTTTTTGGCGCTGTGCGCCAGTGGCTGGGTAGAAAAGAAGCCTCTCGGCTTCCAAATTCAGCAGCAGGCTCGGTCCCTTCACACAGGAAGAAGTCCCTTCCAAGCAGAAGAAATCCTCGGCTGTTGCAAAGAAGCGGCAGCTCTGAGTGAGCCATGCCCGCTTCTTTCTCTTTGAGAGCTGCTTTGCAAAACAAGGTGCAAAGCAGCTCTCAAAGAGAACAAAGCGGGCGTGGCACACCCAGAGCTGCTGCTTCTTTGCAACAGCCGAGGACAGAAGAGTTCACTCAGGAGCGACGCCAGCAAGGAAGGCGGCTGGGTCAGAGGAAGGCATAGCCTGAGCTCTCTGGGACGGGTAAGTTAATAACAATGTACCTACCTATATAGTTTAAGTTTAAAAAATTTGGCTCTCAAAAGAAATTTCAATTGTTGTACTTGTTAGGATATGGTTGAGCCTAACAAGTTGTCCAGGCAATATATATGTTTTGTGACTTTAATATGAATATGTATTGTGTGACTTTAAAGTTTTACTGCTGATTCATTGTAATGCTGAGTCATGCTGAGTAATTAGTTGTGAACGTATTTGAGAAAGGTATTGTAACGTATTCAGTTGATGATAAGCTACCCTAGTGTGTGGAGTTGCTATCATTGTGCTATCATCGTTGGATGGATCTGCTACCATCGTGGTTTGTGAACCAGAGTGAGCTTGTTATTTTAACCAACTACTGTTTGTTTGGTAAGAAGATTTTTGTATCACTGGACTGATTTAACTGGCAAAGACTTGGATTGGTTTAAAGACACTGAGATTGTTTTTTCACTATAAAGTAAACTTTTGATAAACCAGTTTGCACATCTCTTATTCATTGCTCTCAGCAATGTTTCTCTGTGCTCTACACTCTGCTGGTAGGTAACACAACAACAATATCCTTAACACTACTGTTGATATTTGGCTCTGTTGACTAATGAGTTTGCCGACTATTGGGCTAGTCTAAAGAAAAGAAGAATTAGGGGTGACATGATAACAGTATTCCAGTATTTGAGGGGCTGCCACAAAGAAGAGGGGGTCAAATTGTTCTCCAAAGCATCAGAGGGCAGGACAAGAAACATTGGTTGGAAACTAATCAAAGACAGAAGCAAACTAAAATTAAGAAGAATCTTCCTAACAGTGAGGACAATTAACCAGTGGAACAGCTTGCTTGTAGAAATCATGGGTCACTGGAGATTTTTAAGAAGAGACTGGATAACTACTTGTCTGAAATGGTATAGGTTCTCCTGCTTGAGCAGGGGGCTGGACTAGAAGACCTCCAAGGTCCCTTCCAGATCATTCTATTCTATTCTAAGAGCTGCAGTGGCGCAGTGGTTAAAATGCAGTACTGCAGGCTAATTCTGCTGACTGCCGGCTGCCTGCAATTTGGCAGTTCGAATCTCATCAGGGTCAAGGTTGACTCAGCCTTCCATCCTTCCGAGGTGGGTAAAATGAGGACCCAGATTGTTGGGGGCAAGAGGCTGATTCTGTAAACAATTTAGAGAGGGCTATACAATCACTATGAAGCGGTATATAAGTTTAAGTGCTATTGCTATTCTTAATTTAATTCCTAACTTCTATTAACTGGTTCCCAGGTAGTAATAATACTCTAAATTACAGCAAGTTTCTTCTTTGGAAGAGAATAAGCTTTGGGACAGATAGATCATCCCTTTTCTAAACTGAACTCTTCTAGAAGGTTCACCATTATTTATATGTACAGTGTTATTATGGTTTTATTTGTTTAGCATGGATTTCTATTTTTGGTACTTTATCTTGTACGCTATCGGGAATCAGAATGATTGAATACCATAAAATGTTAATAGTAACCGATGAACAATCATTTGGTTGATGGATGAGGATGCTTCTTCGTGATTCTGTAGTCAGCTAGAAGTTGGTGTATATTTTTTTTTAAAAAAAAAATCAAAGCCTTCTTGAACTAAACTCAAACATGAAATGGGACCCTTCAAACATTCGACAGTGTTTCAAGTTAGCTCTATTTCACGAAAAGACACTTGAAATATTTGCAGGATATAAATAACCAGCAAACTCCACCCTTATTTAATAATAGAAATTTAAATTTAAGAAATAGAAATAGGTATAGAAATTTAAAAATAAATAAATAAATAAATAAATAAATAAATAAATAAATAAATAAATAAATAAATAAATAAATAAATAAATATTTGCACGGATGATGTCACCTAGTTGGGTAATGATATGTCTTTAAGCAAACAAACAAGCTAAGAGAGCACCAGTTCTGTCTCTCTGTCTCTCTCTCTGTCTCTCTCTGTGTTTCCGTCCCTCTCTGTCTCTGTCTCTGTCTCTCTCTGTCTCTCTCTCTGTTTCCGTCCCTCTGTCTCTGTCTCTCTCTCTCTGTCTGTCTCTCTCTCTCTCTCTCATGATCTCTCTCTTTGTCTCTCTCTGTGTCTCTCTCTGTCTCTCTCTGTTTCTGTCCCCCCCCTCTCTGTCTCTCTGTCTCTCTCTCATGGTCTCTCTCTCTCTCTCTCTCTCTCTCTCTCTCTCTCTCTCTCTCTCTCTCTCTCTCTCTCTCTCTCTCTCCATCCCACTCTTTCTCTCTCTCCCTGCCTATCTCTCCTTACATTACCTTACCTTACCTTAATATTATATGAAATTAAAATAAAAATACATGTTAATAATGTTTGGAGGCATCAAGGTAACATTTAAGATTTTGGATAGCCAAATACATTCACCTGACCAGAGTTTACATGTCTTTGCCTTCAAAACATTAAAAGTTTGAACACGGTCCGAGCATCTTAATACACCACAGGCAAACTCAATTACAAGATGATTACACAGGAACATAAGCATACAGGCTTTTTCTCAAAGACACAAAATTGTCCATTAAAACAGAGGGATTAGAAATCTTCTTAAGATTGCCATTACAAACTCTATTATTAAGTTCCACCTATAACTGATACATTACAAGAGGAATGAAGCCTGAAGGACGACCAGCTTGAGCTAACCATCCATCCTGGGAAAGAAACATCAAGCAGACTTTCCTTATAAAATATCACACTGCTGTGCTGTGGGTCTGGAAGGAAAAATAGGAAAGGAAGGAAGGAAGGAAGGAAGGAAGGAAGGAAGGAAGGAAGGAGAAGAAAGTCAGGAAGGCAGGGATGCAGGGACAAAGAAAGAAAGAAGAAAGAAAAAGAAAGAAAGGAGGGAGGGAGGGAGGAAGAGGGAGGAAATGAGGGGAAGAAGGAAGGAAGGAAAGGGAAGAAAGGCAGGGAGGCATAAATAAATAAATAAATAAATGAGGGAGGGAGGGAGGGAGGAAGGAAAGGAGGGTGGGAAGGAAGGGAAAGAGGGAGGGAGGGAAAGAAGGAGAAGAAAGAAAGAAAGAGAAAGAAAGAAAGAAAGAAAGAAAGAAAGAAAGAAAGAAAGAGAAAGAAAGGAAGGAGGGAGGGAGGGAGGGGAGAGAGAGAGAGGAAGGAAGGAAAGGAGGGTGGGAAGGAAGGGAGAGAGGGAGGGAAAGAAGGAAGGAAGGGAAAGAAAGGAAGGCAGGAAGAAAGAAAGAAAGAAAGAAAGAAAGAAAGACAGAAAAAAAGAAAGAAATCTATTTCCTTTCAGAGAAGTATTTGCAGATGGATTCAGAAAAAAACATCCATTGTCCCATTCTGCCCCAATCTCACTCTCTTGAAAACAACTTCTGAAGAACTGGTTGGCCGATTTCAGTCCATCATTTAAGTGACACTACTATCAGCTATTTACAGTTTGACTTTCCCTTCAAAGAATCTCCACAGCAGAAGGAAGAGAAGACCTGATTTACAGAGAATTTACAATCCTGTCACCTTTTAAGTTTTCTTCCTGGTGCTCCATTGGCTGGAATTCCCTAGAACAGCAAAGCAGGCAGGGTGAAGCAGCTTTACTCTTGAGTGGTAACTGATACTATATAGATTCTAGTGATGTGGCAATAGCTACAGGGCACAATATTAATTTGCAGGATTAAAAGACGTCAATATTCACACCATGGTTTTTTTTCCCCCCAGAACTGAAGGGTTTTAACATTTCCTTTTCTGCCAAATGTTCCCCGCACCCAGACACAAATCCATACCAAGAGCCATTTTTGCTCAGCATTATAACACCATTATGCTGCGGTCATAATCCAGTCCCATTCTTTGCATAGGGACAAGGAAACTATCTATGATCTGTCTAATCTAGACAAAGCACTGTGGCTCGGAGACAGTCATAATTTTAGCATAGTTACCTAATGTGGGTCATGAAACAGTCTACAAGAAAATAACCAAGCTCCAAGAGCACCAGGGACCCTACAGTCCTTCTCCTGCTCTTCTTCCTCCCCTCCTCCTCCTCCTCCTCTACTCAAACCCTACTCCCTTTTACCACTGATAATGTAACTGAGTTGGTTTTTGAGAGCACCAAGGACCCTATAATCCTCCTCCTCTTCCTCCCCTCCTCCTCCTTTACTCAAACCTTACTACCTTTTACCACTGATAATGTAACTGAGTTGGTTTTTGAGATGTCTGCAAGAAAAACAACCAAACTCTGAGAGCACCAAGGACCCTACAATCCTCCTCCTCTTCTCAAACCCTACTCCCTTCTACCACTAATAGTGTAACTGAGTCGGGTAATGACATGTCTGCAAGAAAACAACTAAGCTCAGAGAGCACCAAGGATTCTACAGTCTTCCTCTTCCTCCTCCTCCTCTACTCAAACCCTACTCCCTTCTACCGCTGATAATGTTACCGAGTTGGGTAATGACATGTCTGCAAGAAAACAACTAAGCTCAAAGAGCATCAAGGACTCTACAGTCCTTCTCCTCCTCCTCTTCTTCCTCCCCTCCTCCTCCTCCTCCTCTACTCAAACCCTCCTCCCTTCTACCGCTGATAATGTTACCGAGTTGGGTAATGACATGTCTGCAAGAAAACAACCAAGCTCAGAGAGCATCAAGGACTCTACAGTCCTTCTCCTCCTCCTCTTCTTCCCCTCCTCCTCCTCCTCCTCCTCCTCCTCCTCCTCTTCCTCCTCCTCCTCTACTCAAACCCTACTCCCTTCTACCGCTGATAATGTTACCGAGTTGGGTAATGACATGTCTGCAAGAAAACAACCAAGCTCAGAGAGCATCAAGGACTCTACAGTCCTTCTCCTCCTCCTCTTCTTCCCCTCCTCCTCCTCCTCCTCCTCCTCCTCCTCCTCCTCTACTCAAACCCTCCTCCCTTCTACCGCTGATAATGTTACCGAGTTGGGTAATGATATGTCTGCAAGAAAACAACCAAGCTCAGAGAGCATCAAGAACTCTACAGTCCTTCTCCTCCTCCTCTTCTTCCTCCCCTCCTCCTCCTCCTCCTCTACTCAAACCCTCCTCCCTTCTACCGCTGATAATGTTACCGAGTTGGGTAATGACATGTCTGCAAGAAAACAACCAAGCTCAGAGAGCATCAAAGACTCTACAGTCCTTCTCCTCCTCCTCTTCTTCCCCTCCTCCTCCTCCTCCTCCTCCTCCTCCTCCTCTTCCTCCTCCTCCTCTACTCAAACCCTACTCCCTTCTACCGCTGATAATGTTACCGAGTTGGGTAATGACATGTCTGCAAGAAAACAACCAAGCTCAGAGAGCATCAAGGACTCTACAGTCCTTCTCCTCCTCCTCTTCTTCCCCTCCTCCTCCTCCTCCTCCTCCTCCTCCTCCTCCTCCTCCTCTACTCAAACCCTCCTCCCTTCTACCGCTGATAATGTTACCGAGTTGGGTAATGATATGTCTGCAAGAAAACAACCAAGCTCAGAGAGCATCAAGGACTCTACAGTCCTTCTCCTCCTCCTCTTCTTCCCCTCCTCCTCCTCCTCCTCCTCTCAAACCCTACTCTCTTCTACCGCTGATAATGTTACCGAGTTGGGTAATGACATGTCTGCAAGAAAACAACCAAGCTCAGAGAGCATCAAGGATTCTACAGTTCTCCTCCTCCATTGCAAGAATATGCATAAATGTAATTTGTGTCTCAAGGTCCATCTGGCTTTGGTTTTCTATTTTTATCTAGCATCTATTCCATCAATTAGCGTGCCTTTCTTAGGCTAATTCTGCAAAGCTTTGCAAGTAAGGGCTCACTCTGGAACCATCTCATCCCTTCCCCACCATCACATTCCCCATCTGTTTGCCCAAAACATCAATAATAGTTATGTTATTCTTGTTAAAAACTCCACATTTTTTTTTCCAGAGTAGATTAAATCTGCTGCTTCATTTCATGGACATAATTAATAATCACAATAATAGCTGCATTTTTTGCTGAGCTCCTCCATCTGTGAATATTGTGTTTTATGGATATTTTCACAAAGATAAACTCCACGCTAATTTCGGAGGAAAGTGGAGGGGAGGAGAAGCCATAAGCTATGATGGGTATTCCAAAAGTCTTACCGTCATTACTTCAGCAAATATGTTCCAACTCACAAGTAAAATCTCCCCGAGAGATTTAAAAGCTTATCTGTATGATACCTCCAAATGTCTGTGGTTTGAAAAAGCCAATTTCTCCAGTTTATTATGTGCCTTTCAAATTAGCTCCATTCCAGGGCATGAAGACAACTTTCATGCTTCCTCTAGAGCAGGAGTGTCAAACTCAAGGCCGGAGGCTGGATCCGGCCCATGAGGTGCTTAGATCTGGTCCTTGGGGCAGCCGTGGAAACAGCGAAGGACTGGCCCAGGGTGCCTCTGCCGGCATAAATGGAGCTTGCAAGGGCTGTAGACAGCCTTCCGAGCTTTGTTTTTGCTGGCAGAGAGTTGCAGGAGGCCATTGCAGCCAAAAACAGAGCTCGGGAGCCCATTTTTGCTGGCAGAGGGTTGCAGGCAGTGGTGGGATTCAAATAATTTAACCACCAGTTCTCTGCCCTAATGATTTCTTCCAACAACCAGTTCACCAAACTGCTCAGAAACTTAACAACCGGTTCTCCCGAATTTGTGCGAACTGGCTGAATCCCACCACTGGTTGCAGGAGGCCATTGCAGTTGAAAACGGCACTTGGGAGCCCATTTTCGCTGGCAGAGAGTTGCAGGAGGCCACTGCAGCTGAAAATGGAGCTCAGGAGTCCATTTTCGCTGGCAGAGATGTCAGGCCACCACAGGTGCCCTGATACGAGTGATGTTGAGCTGGCCACGCCCACCCCAGCCATGCTCACCCCGGCCTCCTGAGGTCAAACACATCCCTGATGTGGCCCTCAATGAAATTGAGTTTGATACCCCTGCTCTAGAGTTTGGAAACTGACTCTTCCTAGAAATACCCAAGCAACGAGATTGTTGCTTTAAGATAGTGATGATGTTGGCTGGTTATATTGCTGATATGGACAATAAATCCTGCAGAGACGAAGTAACAAGAAAGGAAAAGCAACATAAATAGGAGACAACAGCTGCTTCTCTATAATGGAAGACTACATGTGATATACTCTAAGGCAGGGCTCCCCAACCTCTCGGCCTACATACCAGAAGCGGATTCGAGCGAACAAGCAAAGCCCCATCCACAGGATGGAGGGAGCACATGAAACTACGTCCCGTATGGTCTGTCTGTCTCCCTCTCTTCCCTGCAATACTGCATTCTAACCACTGTGTCACCACGGCTTCCTCTCTCCCTCCCTCCCTTTGCAAGGGAGATTAGCTCTTATATACCACTTCACAGTGCTTTACAGAGCACTTAGTGGTTTTACGGAGTCAGCCTATTCCCCCCAACAATCTGGGTCCTTATTTTACCCATCTTGGAAGGATGGAAGGCTGAATCAACCTTGAGCTGGTGAGAATTGAACAGCTGAACTGCAGCCAGCAGCCAGCAGAAGTAGCCTGCAGTACTGCATTCTAAGCACTGCACCACCACGGCTCATATACCTACAGTGACCACACCTCTCTGTCCCTCCCTCCCTCCCTCCCTCCCTCCCTCCCTCCCTCTCTCTCTCTCTCTCTCTCTCTGAGGAACATTGCTATCATGTCTCCCCTAGTCCTTCTTTTCATCAAACTAGACATACCCAGTTACAGCAACCTTTCTTCATATGTTTTAGACTCCAGTCCCCTAATCCTCTTTGTTGCTCTTCTCTGCACTCTTTCCAGAGTTTCAACATCTTTTCTACATGGTGGCAACCAACGCTGGATGCAGAATTCCAAGCGTGGCCTTACCAAGGCCTTATAAAGTGGTATTAACCCTTCACGTGATCTTGATTCTATCCCTCTGTTTATGCAGCCTAGAACTCTGTTGTTTTTTTTTTGGCAGCTGCTGCACACGGCTGGCCAATGCAGCCTTGTTGCAAACGTGACAGGTTTCAAGTCTGTATCTTCCTTAACAAAAAGAGATGACATCAGAATAAAGTGGCACTTCAGGGCGGGGTTTTGTGTAGCTGGGAAAAAAGTGAGAACAAGTGTTGTGCAGAGGATGCAACTCGTCTGAGATACCTTGACAAATATCAACGGCATCACCATTTCTTGACACATTATTAACACTTTCCCGTTGACAGCCAAGTAATATTTTGTGGCTAGGAATGCTGCTCCTAACTTTGGCTCCATCTCCCTCACCACCACCTTGTTAAAATATTTAGGCTGGGATCCTGCTTATTTGCATAGTTAATTTTGGTTCTGTTTACAAACACAAATTACTTTTTATGCAATTACTTTCTGCACAGACAAGGACTTTATTCACTCCAGTGGTTTTAATAGCATGGAGTGTGACTGCTTATGACCATATGGCCCTCCACATGTAATCATGGCATTACCTGCATGTATTAGTTACGAAGAGTTACTTTATAATCAGAGCATTTGTGGAAAAAGTTCACCGCAGAAACAAGCCAAGGAAGGATCAACAAAAGGAAATCGGGAAGCTACTGAAAATTATTCAAATACATGATGAAGTGCAATGATGCACTCCAAGGTAGCAGCAGATAATCATATGAAGATCCTTCCAAGTTTTTAGCCTTCCCACATATAAATTTCCATACTCCAGATCAGGGATGAAATCTAGCAGGTTCTGACAGGTTCTGGAGAACCGGTAGCGGAAATTTTGAGTAGTTCGGAGAATCGGCAAATACCACCTCTGGCTGGCCCCAGAGTGGGATGGGAATGGACATTTTGCAGTATCCTTCCTCTGGAGTGGGGTAAGAATGGAGATTTTGCAGGTATCCTTCTCCCGGAGTGGGGTGGAAATGGAGATTTTGCAGTATCCTTCCCTTGCCAGGCCCACCAAGCCACACCCACAGAACGAGTAGTAAAAAAAAAAATTGAATTCCACCACTGACTCCAGATGTCTACAGCACAACCCACACTGCACTGTGCAAAGGAGACCTGGCAAATAGCAGAATAACAGAGTTGGAAGGGACCTTGGAGGTCTTCTAGTCCAATCCCCTGCTCAAGCAGGAAGCCCCATACCATTCCAGACAAATTGTTGTCCAGTCTCTTCTTAAAAACCTCCAGTGTTGGAGCACCCACAATTTCTGGAGGCAAGTTGTTCCACTGATTAATAACAAAAAGGCAGTTGTAGGATTGAGAGATTCAATGCTTGACTGAAACACAATTCCAACAGGACAACAAGCAAGCAACCACTATACCACATGGCTGATTTCTATTTTAGTAGACATTGGTGCTGGGTAAACCAAAGGAAGATGGCAGATCCCCTACTTTTCTCTGCCTTTCCTACTTGCTTACTTACTTCGCCTCTTTCTGGAACCACAAGATTCTCACTTGGTATGATCTAGTACAGGGGTCAGCAACCTGCGGCTCCAGAGCCACATGTGGCTCTTTGGGCCCTCTGCTTTGGCTCCCTGTCGGGTGATCCCAACACTGGCTGGCCCCGCCCCTCACCCTCCCCTCCCCGTCACTCCTCGCCTGGCCTGAGAAGATAAGAGTGATGGCAGGGGATGGTGTTCTGTCCCCGTCCCACACACGCACCCCCACGGACGGCCTGGAGTTAATAAGCCACACGACAAAATCTTTGAAGATAAAGCTGGCAGCAACCCAGTGGCTACCTGCCAATTCAGACTTTACTCACACAAAACAAAGATTAGATTGCAAGCATTCCGATAAAGCAGGCAGAGTTTCCACAATACAAGGATTAGTCCAAATGCAGTCCGATAAAGCAGGCAAAGTCCAGTAACGCAGAGATCATTGATTATTTCTAGTTTTTGCTCGTCACAAACTGAACCGGCCACCACACCCACATTTATACCTTGTGGGGTGTAGTCCGGTGACTCAGCTAATCTCTGGCACGCCTTCCCCTCTGCTGCGCATGCTTCTCCCTGCGCCTCTGCCAAGGGTCCAGCCAGCACTTATCTACTTCTTCGCTGTCCACCTGTGGCTGCGGGGACGTGCTTGGCTCTGGGCCTATCTCTTGGCCTTTGGTGTCCTCCAGAGGCATTGCCAGAGAGGAGGGTCCTGGAGAGGGAGGCCTTGCCAACTCCTCTCCCTCACTCTCAGAGTCTGCATCTGTCGATAGCCCAGGCCCAGGCAACGGAGCCACAACAGATGGAGAAGCGGCCAGGGCAGAGGAAGAGAGCTACAGAGAGAGGGGGAGAGAGAGAGACATAGAAAAATACAGAGAGAGAGGGAGGGAGAGTGGGGAAGGAGGGAGGGAGGGAGTGGAGAGAGAGATATGTCAAAAGGGTTTTGTGGTTCCCGGTGTTTTTTTAACAACTGGTTCTCTGCCCTAATGACCGACTAGGTAGGCGTGGCTGGGGGAGGTCATGTGACTGGTGGAAGTGAGCGACATTGAGTTGGCCACGCCCACCGAGGTTTTGTGGCTCCTGGTGTTTTCTTTTCTGTGGGAAACAGGTCCAAATGGCTCTTTGAGTGCTTAACATTGCAGACCCCTCTTCTAGTGCACCATTTGCACCAACTGTATCCTTGCTGGCATCCTGTCCTCTCATTCACACTCCACAAAGTGGTATTGGCTACCTTAGAAAGAAAACGCACGCACGCCTCTTACGATTGTCCGATTTTACAGAACTGCCATAGCCAAGTTCAAGTTACTGTTCAAGAAATGCCAAGAACCACTAATTACTATTATTGTTGTTGTTATTTCCAAAGACATTCCGAACAATATCATTATTATTATTTTTCATGAAGAAGCAATACACATCAACAAAGAATATTGGAAGAAAACATTTTGTTGTTGTCATTGTCATTTCAGGCAACATTCACCAGGAACATTATTCTTTGGATTAGAGGAACGGAAAAGAACAGATTGTCTCTAGGAAGGAGCAAAAATCATAATACTTACAAAAATTGGCAGAGCCATTCCAAGTGGGCCTAAGTGGTCATTTAAAGCCTGGTAAAGCAGAGTGGTAAACCCAGGGCAGTAAATAACTACACTCCACTGGAAGTAATTACTTAAGTACCACCGTGGAGGTGTGAGAAAGGAGGCCGCATGGGACTCTGATCAACACTGGGAAAAAACGACCCAGGAACTGAGTGGCTGCCTGTAGGTGAATTGTGGCAATCAAGAAAGAAGCAACACAAAAGGCTGGATCGAAGGCTCCAAGGGTGCAGTTACTGCAAAGTGGACCGAGTTTCTCCAGAATACATTAGGGGGCAATTTACAACAGCTTCTCCGTAGCTTTTGCCAAAGTCTAAGAAGGTGGAAAGGAGTGGAGGGGCCAGAGAAGGACAAAGCCATCAAGGGCAGATGTTGCAGGCGTACATTGAAGGATGCTCTTTTGATAAAAGAAAATAATAATAATAATAATAATAATAATAATAATAATAATAATAATAATAATAATAATGTAATTGGAGCCCTTGGAGCAATACCCAAAGGGCTACCCCGCTATTTAGAAATTCTAAATTTGCCAGACTTGAACATTTTGACTCTACAAAACACCACCTTACTCGGAACAGCTTACATCCTCCGACGATACCTTAACAGTTCTTAGGTCCTTGGTTAGGACTCGAGCTGCTGAGCTATTAACCAGCCTCAAAGGCTGTGAATCTCACTAAAGATTAACCAATAATAATAATAATATAAAAATAAAAAACACTCTTGAGGTGAGCTCAAGTCCCCATAGTTTCTCAGACCTTCCAGGCAGAATATTTTGGGGTAACTATATGGTGGTATCTAAATGCCTACCAGGTCTGACCTTCCTTTTCTTCCTTTTTTTCTATTCCTTCCTTCCTTCCTTCCTTCCTTCCTTCCTTCCTTCCTTCCTTCCTTCTTTCCCTCCTTCCATCCACCCTTTTCCTTCCTTCCTTCCTTCCTTCCTTCCTTCCTTCCTTCCTTCCTTCCTTCCTTCCTTCATCTCTATTCCTTTCTTTCCTTCCTTCCTTCCACCCTTTTCCTTCCTTCCTTCCTTCATCTCTATTCCTTCCTCCTTCCTTCCTTCTTTCATCTCTATTCCTTCTTTCTTTCCTTCCTTCGTCTTTATTCCTTCCTTCCTCCCTCCCTTCCCATGACCACTGTGAGGTTTATACTTCTGTTCCTGTCATTATTGTTGCAACCCCCTTTATTTATTATCCAAATGTTACACATATATTACAATGTAAGTACATGAGGTATGCACAGTCTCTCTTTAAAGCCGTTTAAACCAGCTCTGTTCTATTGTATATCCAATATTAACAATGCTTAGGTAAATGTGTACAAAGTATAAACATGTACAGAGCAAGACAGTTTAAGTGTTATTAGCATTGCTTGTCAAAATTTAAGTTTCCTAATACATGGGGAGGGGGTGTATGGGTACCTTATATCACAACGCATCAAAAAAAAAATGAGAAGATCAGCAGAGGACATAAACATTGACATTTTGCAAGTCATTCCCACATTTTGAAGAAGGGGAACAAAAAACACCTTGTGGAGATCAAGGAATATATCACTCCCAATCCCTCCTTCCCTCCCTCCCTCCCCCCCTCCCTCTCTCTTTCTCTCTCTCCCTCCCTCCCCCCGCCGTCTCTCCATATAAAAGATGGAATTAGCTAGAAAGTTCATAGATCAAAAGTAATTCAAAATGTTCAGACCACAAAGGAAATAAAGGTAAAGGTTCCCCTCGCACATATGTGCTAGCCGTTCCCGACTCTAGGAGGCGGTGCTCATCTCCATTTCAAAGCTGAAGAGCCAGCATTGTCCGAAGACATCTCCGTGGTCATGTGGCCGGCCTGACTAAACACCAAAAGTGTACAAAAACGCTGTTACCTTCCCACCAAAGGTGGTCCCTATTTTTTCTACTTGCATTTTTAACCTGCTTTCGAACTGCAGAAGCTGGGACAAATAACGGGAGCTCATCCTGTTACGCGGCACTAGGGATTCGAACCGCTGAACTGCCGACCTTTTGATCGACAAGCTCAGCGTCTTAGCCGCTGAGCCACCGCGTCCCATCACAAAGGAAGTATTACTATTCTAATCTGTGGACTTGATATCACTACCCAAATATTCCTTGTGTAATTGTGTACGCCGAGCCTAGAAATGTCACATAGAATCCTAAACTTTGAAATATGGATTCGTTTTCCACTGACTCTAATCATTGGTCCGTCTAGCTTAATATTCTGAACGTAGTTTGTCAGAGTTTCACTCGTAAAAGTTTGCCATTGAAAAAAAAACACGGTTCTCTCTGGAAAAAAAGAGAAAATGCTCTATCACTGAACCTCAAGCCCACCTCCCCAATTATATTCTTATTGCATTTTATTGTCTGGTGTTATAGTCTAACCTGCCTGGAGGATGTTTGGGTCCAGAGATGAACTATAAATTTCGTGTTAAAAATCCAATAGGACAAATAAAATGAAATGAACTGAATGAAACACATTTCAAGCTGCCATCTTTTGCCAAGAGAGAAAGATCATGTTTTAGCAGCCTGATTAGAAATCATATATTCAGCAAATATAAATTTTTCTGCATCTCTCTCTATTGCTCTGTTACAGGGGGAAAAAAAGAAGTCCGACCTTTAACTGATCCAGAAAAACTCAAAACTCTGGCTGTAAATCACATATTACCTTTGGGTAGCGTTTTACATCCTCAGCAATTTTAAGCCGTGTGGATTTCAACTCCCAGAATTCCCCAGTTAGGAGTTGAAGAAATCCACACAGCTTAAAGTTGTTGAAGTCGAGAGAACGCTGACCTTGGGAAATGCCATTTCTCCTAAAACGGTGAAGTCATAGAAGTTAAGTCTTTGTTTCATAATATTGTAATGTTATATGGTAATATTGTACTGCAAACTAGGGCATACAAAACCTTTGCTAGACCAATTCTCGAGTACAGCTCATCTGCCTGGAACCTGCACTGTATATCGGACATTAATACAACTAAGCGAGTCCAGAGGTATTTCACGAGAAGAGTCCTCCACTCCTCTGCTCACAACAGAATACCTTATGCCACCAGGCTTGAAATTTTGGGATTAGAAAATTTAGAACTACGCCGCCTTCAGTCTGACCTAAGCGTAGTACACAAAAGTATCTGCTACAATGTCCTACCTGTCAATGACTATTTCAGTCTCAACTGCAATAATACACGAGCACACAATAGATACAAACTTAAGGTAAACCATTCCAAACTCGATTGCAGAAAATATGACTTCAACAACAGAGTGGTCAATGCCTGGAATGCACTACCTGACTCTGTGGTTACATCCTCAACCCCTCATAACTTTAACCTTAGACTGTCTACCATTGACCTCACCCCATTCCTAAGAGGTCTGTAAGGGGCCTGCATAAGTGCACCAGCATGCCTACCATCCCTGTCCTACTGCCCTCAATTATTTGTATCCTGTATTCATAATATTCTCTTCTCTTCTCTTCTCTTCTCTTCTCTTCTCTTCTCTTCTCTTCTCTTCTCTTCTCTTCTCTTCTCTTCTCTTCTCTCCTCTCCTCTCCTCTCCTCTCCTCTCCTCTCCTCTCCTATCCTATCCTATCCTATCCTATCCTATCCTATCCTATCCTATCCTATCCTATCCTATTCATAATCCATGGAAGAATGAATAGAGTAGGAGTGTCCAACCTTGACAACTTTAAGATTTGTGATACTTCAACTTCCAGAATTTCCCAGTCAGTGTGGCAAAATGATATGTGTGGCAATTATGATATGAATGCCAATCTGAATTTTGGATTAATATAACTGTTAAGGATATTGTTGTGTTACCAACCAGCAGAGTGTAGAACACAGAGAAACGTCGCTGAGAGCAATGACTAAGAGATGTGCAAACTGGTTTATCAAAAATTTACTTTATAGTGAAAAAACGATCTCTTAGTCTTTAAATCAATCCAAGTCTTTGCCAGTTAAATCAGTCCAGTGATACAAAAATCTACTTACCACACAAACAGTAGTTGGTTAGAATAACAAACTCACTCTGGTTCACAAACCACGATGGTAGCAGATCCATCCAACGATGATAGCACAATGATAGCAACTCCACACACTAGGGTAGCATATCATCAACTGAATACGATACAGTACCTTTCTTAAATACATTTACAACTAGTGATTATCTAATCACAGCATGACTCAGCATTACAATGAATCAGCAGTAAAACTTTAAAGTCACACAATACATATTCATATTAAAGTCACAGAACACATATATTGCCTGGACATCTTGTTAGGCTCAAACCATATCCTAACAATAACAATGACATCATGACTACACACAGCTGCAGGAAATAGAGAAGCTGGAATCAAATTCAGAGCAATTTCTATCTGGAGCAGGTACAAGGATATAAACACCACAAACAAACACCTAACCTCCTCGCACACATATGGCTACTCAATCTTCTCCAAGTCTGGCTACTTTTACGGGAGGGAACGGCCCATGTTTTAGAGATAAGAAGGTTCTAATCATCTTATAGTAGTGATCAACGCCAATCCTAAAATTACAAGGGAAAGGAAGCCAAAGCTGACTGCATCAATATCGATATATTTCCCATTTTTGTTATTTCTACACTTATTCCATGCATTTATCTTCTTAGATGATTCAGACTGAAACCTGGATAATAACTATTGAGCATTATGATATCACAGCATCAATATTTCTTGCCTTGCAAACAATTATTTCTACTTATTTTTGAACTTGACTCCTGGCCACTGCCTGGACAAGTCGCTGCAATTTTCCTGGCAACATTTTCAGCAATGATTTGCCCTTGCCTTCCACTTAGGGCTGAGAGAGAGTGGCTGGCCCACAGTCATCCAGGTGTATCAGAGGTGGGTTTCAGCAGGTTCTGACCAGTTCTGGAGAACCGATAGCAGAAATTTTGAGTAGTTTGGAGAACCAGCAAATACCACTTCTGGTTGGTCCCAGAGTGGGGTGAGAATGGAGATTTTGCAATATCCTTCCCAGAGGAGTGGGGAGGGAATGGGGA